>CM037852.1:140413711-141013711 GCA_021234595.1 Delia radicum
TTTTTTTTTAGTGCATGTGTGGAACATTTTTGCTACAATTGTGGTTAATTTTTGAACTGTAAAAAAACAAATGACAATGTTAGTTGAATTTACTGAAATGTAAGTAGTAATTTCTTCAAGTGAAATTTCATTTGTTTATTATTATTCGAGTTATTTTAAAAATTATAATATTAGTCTTTTGTATTAGTTGCCACACGAAAATGAAAGCTGCTGTAGGTAGTTTTTTTATATAGTCGTATGTTCACATTAACGAAAATTTCCTTATATTTTATTTTTCAATTTGAAAAATAGCCAGAGTTAAATAGAAAATTATAGTGTTTGTTGCTAACACCATCAACAACAATTATTTATATTGAATTCTAAAAATAGAAAAATAATACTTAAATGGATTTTATATGCTTGATAATTGTAGACATACGAAAATTCTTATTTACAGTGGTCAACTTTAATGGATACATGCTTGTGAAAATTTGGTTTAAAATGCTGTAAGTCATGTGCCATTGAAGTTACAGAAAATATAACTATGGTGTCGTGAACTTTTTAATATGCATATTATTTATGTTAAAAAGCCAATCTAATTTGTTTTCATATTAACGCCGAGAAATGTAATTAAAGTTTGGATTACATGTATGCAATTTTAACCAGTTCGAAAATTTTTAAATATAAAACGGCCTTGTGTTTAGTGGTCGAAATAATTTACGTTAATGAGATTAATTTTGTTATGGAATATTTTCAATAGTTTTGTACCCATTTTAGGTCTAAACACTGGAGAAGAAAAAAATTACATCTCTCTGGTTAACTATGAAATATCTTAAAATTTTATGTACACAAATTGGGTGCATATATTTTCAACTGAGGGCTGTTATCAAAATTTCGAGGATTTGTTTAACATTTTTTTACAAATTATAAAATTTTGCATTATAAAAACCCGGGTAAAAATAGTTATATCTAGTCATATATAATATGATTAAGTCATGTCTGACTTTGAATGGAGTCACATTACGGCTTATGTTATTATATACAAATATATCTGATAAGTTTTTTTAAGAGAATTTTTTATATTATATGTCTTCAAATCTGACTACATATATAACTATATAAGCCATATAATAATAGATATGATTATATATGATCACATGCTAAGTGTTTTTGAACTATATATGACATCATTCTGAAAATATTTTCCTTATAATTTTATGTAGCTTATATATCATACACACATATTTTTTCAAATAATAAAATTAGCATATTTATAAGACAAAACCTCATTATTATATATTTTTGAAACACTCAATATTTTCTTGATTATTTTTAACATTTCGTTATGTTTTATTTAGAAATGTGTGGGTCTTTAAAATTAGGGTTTCTAAAATTTTTAGTTTTCAAATAAAGCATACCTAAAGCATACCTACTATCGGCTGAAATTATGTGAAATGAGATATATTTTGATCCAATAATATATAATTTACTGTCCAGGATATGGACAAATCTCCAATAAAATGGTATATATTCAGATCTAATTTATATAATTAGATACATGCATATGACCCATTTTTAGGATCAATTTGCATGTGTTTATCTATGGGAACTTATTAAACTATATTATACTCCATATTAAAATTTACTCTGGAACTTATTGAGTCAGAATTATAGCTTTGAGTAATTTTATTTAATTTATCCAAAATAAGCACGACAATAACGCATAAGCACGACATAACGAATAAACTCAATTTCAGCAATATTAAAACTCAGTTGTAAGGCTGCTTTTAAGCGATTGCACTGAAATGTTTGCCATTAATAAGAGTAGAAGTGTTGATTTGTTGCAAAACCAATTTTGAAAAATTTATTTACAATAATTAAGTCCTTGTATAATAAACTTAATATTTTTTTTTTATTAAAAATCAAAAAAAAAAGTACGCGATAAAATATGAAAATGACAATTGTTTTAATAATTTTATTTGATACTCAGCATTCATAATGAATGTTCGTTGGCATTTAAAAAATAATTGCTTTGTAGTGCTATAATCGCTAAAAAATACTTTTCATCAGATCTGTAGCTAAATAAAGAGAGAGCAAGATACGTTCGCTTTAAAATTGGTACGAATCAATCGAACAGTGCCTTAACTCAAACTATATTGCCAATTCGCTTATAAAGTTGACCACTGTAAATCTCTTTTTATTGAAAAACTTGTGGAAACAATTCTATTAGATATTTAAACAACAAAATTTGTTAAGATTTAATTAAACAAATAGAGACTCGTGCTTTATATTTTCTTGTTTTATAGTCTGAGGTAGCATTTTGTTGATGTGGCACTTATTGCAATATTGATTATAAAAAAGTCTATATATCAGTAAATTCAAAAATTGTCGAAACCTGTTGAAACTGACTTTAGATACCACTTATTTGTCAAAGTTTTTTTGAATTGAGAGAAACGATGACAAGGATGCCAAGTAGACTATACCAAAAAGTATGCAAAGTTTCACGTGGAAAAGTCTTCACCTGAAGAATTTAGTTCCATTCACAAAGTCGTAAAATTAAAAAAAAATTACTTGAACCTTAAAAGAGTTTTTTCATTCATTTTATTTGTTCATTGTTTTTGACTTTCAGATCCAAGCCAATACTAAATGGAGTCACAAGGGAGTCACTAAAATAAATCTTTGGAAAATATTTTTTTTTTTTATTGAATCTGACATTCTTAGTTATATTTGAAATTGGCTAGCGTATTGCTCGAACCGAGTTTCTCAGTAAGCAGCACCACCGAGTCAAAACGCATTTTATAATTTATAATTATTTTTCAATTCACGTTAGTTCAAGTAGTCGGATTATTTTTTGATTATTTATGATTCTTTTTGATTATTTTATCATAATTACAAGTAACCTTGATTACTTTTAGATTATTTCTAATCGTAATCAATTAGAAATCTGTGGGAAACTGAAAATAATCGTAATTTTAATCATAGCTTCAGTCTTCAAAAAGTAATCCAATTACTAATCATTACGATTACTAATAATTACTTAACAGATATGGTTATATATCGCTCCATACCAGAAAAATGTAGATATTTTTTTTTTTTTTTTAAACTATATGTTACTGCTGGCTATATATTACTTTATACAGTTTTTTTATTATGAAATATTGAAAAATATATATTCATATAAAATCATATAAACTTATATCTGCAATATATAAATATTTATATTGCACTGTATGTTGCGCTACATAAAATATATAATTACATATCAACCTATATGCCCAACAAACAATACGTTCTGTTTATGTACCGTTTAAATTACGGCATTAACGGAATCGAACTCCGTTTTCGTACCGTATTCGTATACGGACTAGAAAACGGAACATCGAAACTGATTAGAATCCGTTTGAAAGTCCGTCATTGACGTATCCGTATTCGTACCATCCTTTTAAACAAAAACGGACTTGTTTATCTTGTTAATCTACTCTATTTTATTTCTTTTTAGAAGTTTTTTTTTTATGATTTTTTTTATGGATTTATTAATGATATTGAATGATATAACAAAAACAGAAAAAAACAATAATAATTATCCTATTTTGTTTTGATATCCTGTTGATGTGATTTTGTATCAGATTAGATGTCTAATTGTATCAGATTAGATGCAATATGATACAATAAGATTTTCTAATTTTTCGGATATATAATTCGAAAATTCGCAAAATAGTTTTTTTTACATGGGTACAGAAAAAAGTTTTGATAGAATCCATCTTTAATTTTTTTTTTAATTTTCTAAGTAGGATTTTTTGCAAACGGTAAAAGTTTTAATCACAATTTTAATAAAACCATTGATTCCACAAAAAATTTTAATATACAAAACAATATGAAAATTAAATTTTCATAATCTACGCTAGTAAACAAATATTACTATGTAAGCTCTTATATAAGTACATATTTCATAATGGCAAGTGCTTACATTTCTCATTACAAATCTTTAACTTTTATGTGGGAATGTCACGCAAAATAATGACATATATTTTCTAACGACCCTAGCGAAAAATAAAAAAAATTGTGGTTATAACCACATACCTCTAGATAAAAATAATGAGTCTAAAAATAACTTTTCCAAAGAACTAAATTTAATTTGATGAAATATGACCATAAGGGATTCAAACCTATGACTCCAGGTTGCCAAGTGGTTATATAATGAAAATAAATATCTCAACACATTTTAATTCGGCGTCAGTTCTAGTTATTTTTGTTTGACGAAGTCGTTTTTATAAGCAGTTAAGCTAACATGTGACTACTTATTTAACTACAAATATAATGTATTTTTGTCAACTACTTATTTTTTAATTACTGATAAGTACTTTTCCGATAAACTAATAAATAAAAATAAAAAAATATTTTGGTAAAAAAAAAAATTGGTTGGCAAATCGATTTTCATTAACTGTTTACTAAAATGTTACTGAATTTTAGTATAAGTTTACTAATTTTTAGTACTGCTTTAACTTTACTAATAATTACAGACACGTTTTGCTGAAATTAGCTGCCTAAACACATAATTTTTCTGCGGCTTTGAACTGACTTTTATTTTGAGTGTACTGATTTGTTACATCACATTATAGTTTTCAGAAATTTTGAATACATCCTCAAATTAAAAAAAAAAACATTTATGACTTCACAAACTAAAAATTAAAAATGTATAATTTATTTTCTAAACTTTTCACTCAGTGTGCTACGGCTTCAACCAACAGTACCCATACGTATACTTTATATTAATATGCGTAATATAACACGTATACGCCATCGATATTTTATTTAATTTCTTAAGCAGTTGGTCTTCATTCTGATGTTTTCAATCGATTTTTTTTTAAACAATTAAAAACTATTTAATCTTTTTAGACCCAGCACACACGATTGAGAGCTTTAATGTTTTCTCCTAAAACTGAGAATATTTTCAATGCCCAGTGTAGAAAAGCAGTAACATAAAAGTGGCTATATTAGTTCATTGCACACACTAGTAAGAGCTTCGATGTTTTCTGCCAAAACTGAAAATATTTTTAATACTCAGTGTGGAAAAGCAGTAAGTGGTTATATAAGTACATTACCAAATGACAAGTAATTTTAATTACAAATCGCATTACTTTTGTATGAGGATGTTGCGCAAAATAATGACATATAATTACTAAACAGCTTACAAAAATAGAAAAACGTTATTTATATGCTTACCAGTATGTTCAAAAATAATGAGTCTAAAAATAAATAAAAAATTGGCATTAAAGTTTTGCATGTTTTTAACGTAGTTTTTATACAAAAAATTGCATAAATCAAATATTTTATCATACTTTTAAATGGAAAATACATAAAAGACCTTCATAGACATTCGAGTATCAAGTTTGGTTAATAAATGTTCAGCGTTAACAAGTACATCAGCGTTTTTTTTTTATCAGTTTTTACTATATTTTATAACTTTTGCAAAATTATTTCGTGTAAATAAGAGAAAAAATTAAAGTTGGATTCATGGATTATTTTATACATTTGTTTATAATAATATATTTCAAAATACTCGTATATATTTATATAAAATTATATTTGAAATATTACAATTGATTGCATCTCACTTAATCTGACACTTCATATAGTTTAATATGTGAAATTATCCAATTACTTATCGACCTATATATGATTATATATGTCACATATAAATGCATACTTTTGTGTATAACTGTTCTAATTGAATATAATTGTATTAAATTAGTTTGATATATTTGGATGAGGACGAAATTCGGACATAATTGTATCAAACTATGTATATAATTCTATCAAATTAGGTATGATTGTATCAAATAACATCTAATTATATCAGATTAGATCTAATAAGATACAATTATATGTTCTACTTTTTCGGATTTTTTTTATATATAATGCGAAAATTCGAAAATATTTTTCGGCTTGGATATATAAAGCATATATGCCTTATATCATAATTTTAAAGGTCAGTATATTATTATATATGTTATCATATAAGAAACATATAATAATACAAGGCCATACATGATAGCAGCTTTAATAAAATATTGTGATATATTTTAAGATGAGAAAACATAAAGCAATACATACCATTTTTTACTATTGCATGCAAATAAGTATCACCCTAATAAGCTAAATGTTACATAAATGACAATAGTAGTAATTTATATGTATTTTCTCTTATTATTTTTATACATTTTAATCTTTTGCTAGTTTTACCATAATTGTATTGTGACTTTTTTCCGAAGCTATACAACACATACTGTCACAAATGTGGCTTTTGGAAAAGGTACTTACTACATAGAATCTCATAAAGTACTTTTACTTTATAACATAAAAGGTCATGTGAAACCGTTAAGTGTTTGTAAATTAAAAAACAAGGCAAGGTTACCAACAATTACAATTGTAGAGTTTATGCTTGATAATTGTAGTAGCATAACACATGATACTTTACATTACGGTATCTACACTACTCTGTTCATGCTGAGTGAATGTGAACATCATGGCCAACTTACATTCGCTGTGGTTGTTTGGTGACAATGAAACTGTGTTGTACAATACACATGTAATTAAAATGTATATTCTATTACTAACAAATGTGAGAGTGTTAATTAAGTGTCATGCTTTTTATATATATTTACTTGCGCATTAGGTTTTAATTAAATATTTCAATGGATGAACATTTTTTTAAATTGTTGGTAAAGAAGCCTAGAATTGCATAAAGATATTTAAGGTCAAGTTTGGAAAAGGTATTCAAAAAAAAAAAACAAAAATGTTAAAAATACTACATATTATAATTTAAGTAAAATTTATGATGTGATGTGTTTTATCTTAAAGATTAAATTTTACATTAGAAACTTATTTTTCATAAATTTTTTATATTCACATTCACATTCAAATAACAAATATTTGTATTAAATAAATTTGAATTCATTCGTCGATATATTAAAGAAATAGCTATAAAAACGCAAATTGCTTTTGCATGCTTCAAATGACGACTACACTAGCTACAAATAACACCACCAAAACTAGTCGATGTAAGTTTATGTTCAACGAGCTTAAAAGTTCGATACTTCGTTAGCGGTAGTTTATATAACGGAATATAGTGAGAAAAAAATTTATTGTTTTTCTTTTTTTTTTTTACAAAATTAGCTTAGCCTCCTGTAAAGGAAAGTAGTTCAATTTCAAGTTTCAGATTTTTACTTCAAAAAGCTTTGCATGGGTCATTAACTTTTTCCGAAAAAGTTTACTTCCAGACCTCAAGAAACACATATGAAACACTTATTTTGAAATTGGTATGAGTCCGGCACTACGAAATTAGACCGAATGAAATAACCCACAAACCCTAAAATGTTAAAAGCACAAAAAAAAAGAAAAATTCAAAAATTTAATTAGTGGTGGGCAAAATGTCCACTTTTTTTATGGAATGCTTTTTTTATGGAAACCTCCCTTTAGGGGAGCTAGTATTTTTATTGAATTTTGCATAATTAACCCACCTTGGGATGGACATAGATGTCAGGAAGTAGGATGAGCTTATCCAAGATAAGGGTAGCAATCTCTTCTATAGGGTAGCAATCTCTTCCATACTCTATAGCTGATTAATGCATCAAACATATTTGTAGGTGGCGTTTAAGGAGTTAATTATTAATTAGAAAAAATTGAATTATGGGTTTCTTTTACTTTTTTTTTGGGAATGGTTTAATTAATTTGGGTTTTTTTTTTCATTATAAATAAACTCCAGATGAAAAAGAACCCAAAAGTTTTAAGTTGGGGTTTTTTCATATTCTTTCTGTTTGGGGACTATTTGATTTTTTTTTTGGGGGTTATTTCATTATACTTAATTTAGAAATTTTTATAATCTTACTTTTTTCAAGGATTTTGGTAAATGTTTTAGCAATTAAAATCATAATTTAAGTAGTCGATTCAGAATTTGGTTTAAAAGAAAAATAATAATAATTTTATAAAATTTGTAAAAAGTTTTTCAATAGCTTTTTGTATGAATAGACTGTTTACAAATTTTTAAAAAATGATTATGCATGCACTGTGTTGCATAACTGTGATTACTTTTTTTTTTTTTTTAGTTAGTTGTTTATTGAACAATTTCAAATACGAGGCGAACTTTAAATAGTTATAAAAACGAAATAGTTCTTACTAAATCAGACAAAGGCAACAAAACGGTCATCATGTATAGAAACGATTATGAAAATGGAATGAATAAACTGTTAGAAGATAAATCTACCTATAAAATACATCAGTGGAAGTACCATGCTACAACCTATCCAAATATATTGGAACTATTTTGAAAAATATAATAATAGAAAAACGCAATTGAACTGAAAGAAAAGTTGGAGGAAATAACGTTGGACGAAGACGATATATTAATATCTCTGGACGTGGTATCGTTATTCACTAACATACCTATTCATTTAGCAATTAAAAATATTATGAATCAATGGAATAATATTAAAAATCACACAAAGATACCTAGGACAGAATTCCTTACTCTACTTAAGTTTTGTTTAAATGACAATAATTATTTTATATATGGAGAGAAATTTTACCACCAGAAATATGGAATGCCGATGGGAAATCCGTTATCCCCCGACCATAGCAGACATTGTTCTAGACGTCCTATTGGAGGAAACCACAGAAGAACTACGTAAGCAAAATATACATATTAAACTAATAACTAAATATGTAGACGATCTGTTTGCAATAATAAAAAGAAAAGATGAAGATCAGATTCTTAAATTATTTAATAGTTACCATACGAAATTAAAATTCACAATTGAAAAAGAAAGAAAACAATTCATTACCGTATTTAGATATGAGAATTTATAGAGAAGACAACATAATCGTGACAGATTGGTATGCAAAATCCATTGCATCAGGATATTTAATAAACTACCACTCTACACAACCAAGAAACCAGAAAATCAACACTGCGTCAAATTTAATTAAAAAAGTCGTCAAATTGAGTGATAAAAAATTCATACCTAAAAAAATAAATAAAATTAAAGAAATATTGAATAACAACAGTTTTCCTAAAAATATAATAAACAATTTAATTAATATAGCATTAAATGATAATTCATAGGAAACCAATAACTCCCACAATAATAATACATCTGGCAACACCAGATTCTATAGCCTACAATACGTACCTAGACTTACAGAAAATAAACAACTAAGAGAAATTATTAAAGATAAAGAAATAAGATTAGCGCATAAAACCCAACCAAACAATAAGCTCGTTGTTTACACAAACAAAAAGTAAAATTACAAAAACACAACAGAGCAACGTAGAGTACGAAATCAAGTGTGATGGCAAGGAAAACGAAACGTGTGAAAAAGTGTATATAGGCACAACAAAAAAAAGTTTGGGTACTAGAATAGACGAACATGAATCTGACATTAGAAAATCAAAACAAACAACTGGATTGGCAATACACTGCATAGAAATGCAACACAAGACCAACCTAAAAAACGTAAAAATATTAAATCAGGAAAGAAACCAAATAAACGCTACACTATTGAAAGCCGAAGAATACAGGAGAAAACAGAAGTTTCAATAAATATAAAAGAAGATAAAAATAACATCAATGCTAATTACACCATAGCTTAAACTTAGTTCTACTCCAACTGTGATCTTAGCTATAAGAATAATTCAACTGTGATATTTTAATTTTTCGAGATTTATTTTTGCATTTATTTTTAATTAATTAAATCTGTTTTGTGCCGTTCATTAAATGTCGTATAAAACCTGTGATGTGTATTTTTTTAAAAATGATGGAAATTTGACGAGAAGACTAATTGTAAGTGAAATTATTCTAATGTTAAGTTTATTGTTGTTGATATTTCTTAGTGGTTATTTTCTTTATATTTACATGGTTGCCAGATTTAATAAAAACGAATCCCTGAGGATGTCGGAAAATACCGACGAAACGTAGGAATACGAAAAATGAAATAAAAAAGTCTTTTATTTACGTTTAGAAATCCATGACCTTGAAAGCCTGATTAGAATAACTCTAAAAATAACACATAATATTTATAAAGTTTAGATTTCTCTACGGGCTGTTGATGGTCAGTCTTTTAATAAATCGATATAAATAAAAACAATTTACATCATCTTTCACTCAACGTTTCGTTGGTTGTTATTTCCAACTTCATCAGGAGTTTATGTTTATTAAATTGATTTTATAAATAACATCAATTAAATATTTCTTTTATCTATAAAAAGTTGACAACACGACACAAATTTAAATAAATAAATATATAAATAATCAAAATTATAAAAATCACAACAAAAATCTTAATCCTAATATCACAGAACCTTTCTAATCAACTAATTGCCACAGAATATGTGGCAATGGAAATCTATCTATCTCTAATGAAAATACCAAAAGATTCATTATCATTGAGTTTATCAATATCCAAGTCAAATGTATTTTAAGCTTCAGCTTTCTATGTTTGAGAATGCCAATAAAGGTGAGACTTTCCTCTTCGTCAATGCCGTCAAAAAGGCTTTTACACTTTAACCGATATTTTTTTAACGTTCCTGGCCGAATTTACAAAGTCATCATACCAGCGAGTTAGTCCACATTCGAAGGAACATACATTTTTAATCTGAAATTTTAAACCAAAGCAATTCGGATAAGCTGCTAAGGCATATGATTACCCCCTTTTGCCACTACCCAGAGGTATTTCCAAAAATCTCGTCTATATAGATGTCTACTCGTGATTAGTTTTGCATGCAAGTGCTTAAGGACACTTTTCCAAAAAGTAGTTACGCTGAATTTTAGAACCAAATTTAAATATTTTTTGGGATTACGGATTTGGTTGCTAGAATTTAAGTACGGTAACAAAAAAAATTTCTTTTAAAATAATTGGTACACTAAAAATAGCAATAAACCTATAAAACTACAAACAAAAGCTACTAAAAATTAGTTAAAAATGAGCTTGCAGAAAAAAACTGCTAAAATTATATATATAGGTTTCCAGATGACGTTTTTCTTCAAATGAACGAAAAAGCAATAACAAAATACATGCAGTACAAAAATATGTCGTCACTCTTTCGTGTAGTGGCGAACGTCTTGTAAAAACCAGTGCTTTGTGAGCTAAATTTTAGTTAATTGAAAGTAACAAAATATTAGACAATATTAGTAGACAAAATATTATTAAAAAATGTGAAATTTTTAAAGTTTTTTTTATAATGAAAATGAAAATTATTCAAGTTCTTTGCCATGCTCTATATTTTTTTCAAATTTATTATTTGACCCTTTCAGGAATGTGTTGATAGATCTATTTAGGGAATTTTCTAGGTTCCCATCATCAGAACACGTTTTGAAAGAAGTGACAATCCCATGCAAAGCATCAAACATTCATATAAACTAGTTTACTCATACAAACTAGTTTACTCACTACATGAGAACTAATATATATATGAGCTCAAAATTAAAGATTATCACCATTAATCAAAAATAAATTGAAAACTGGTTTTTTGTGTGTATGTCTTACCTTTGGTAAATATTCAATACACATTTTTGTTTGTTTTCCTTTTTATTTGTACATTTACTTTTAGAAAACAAAATGTACAGGGAAAGTGTAAAGACGACGTTGTCTTTTATGTAAGTTTGATATAGTTTTTATTAAAAATAAAAACTATGTTTTTTTCGACCTATAATTGTGCAATGAAAATTATTCAAGTTCAAAGCTATACTCTATATTTATTTATACGGATATTGTCCTAACAAATAATCTATAGAGTTTTTGTTTTCAAATTTATTAATTGACCACTTTCAGGAATATGTTGATAGATCATGTAGTGAATAAACTAATTCATATGAATGTTTGATGTTTGGCAAGGGATTGTTACCGCTTTCAAAACGTGTTCTGATGATGGGAACCTAGAAAATTCCCGAAATAGATCTATCAACACATTCCTGAAAGGGTCAAATAATAAATTTGAAAACAAAAAACTCTATAGATTATTTGTTAGGACAATATCCTAATGAAGAAATATAGGGTATGGCCTCGAACTTAAATAGTTTTCATTTTCATTTTTATTTTGTTTTGAAAAAAAAAGACAAACTAAAAATATGAACGAAAATGTGGACTCAAATGATGAGTTTTTGCATTTAGATTTCTAAATACGTTATTCCCAGAGCAACACAAAAACATCGTAGTTAAAAAAACCGCGCAATTAAAAATACGTACAATAATAATGGGTCATTACTTTACCCATTATTTGGTAATGTGCATCCAAACGGCTCCAAGCAGTACAATACACCTTACTTCACTGATGAATTTTACATGCGATGTTTCCTGAAAGTAATGGGTGGATTCATTACCTAATAGGGGGATAAGTAACTGGTTACTTATATGGTTGCCGGGTTCGAAGAAGTAATGTGTCTATAAATAGATTTTCAAAAAAAAAAAATTAATAAAAATATTTTTTATTAAATAAATAACGTTGTCAAGCTGGGATTCGAACCGGGTGTCTCTGGTTTTTAGCAATTAATTAGGCGAGATCTCTACCAACTGAGCTAGCGATACATATAATATTTGACTGCTTAAAATGTTAATGAATTGTTGTGCTTTGTGTTTTCGTTCGTGATATCAAAAATATACACCTTACCCCTTATGCTTACAAGAAATCACAAAGTAATGTTTCCATAAATAGATTTTTAAAAAGATATCACTAGAATTACTTTATGTGTATAATTCATGCACTATGTAATTGATGGTCGGTAAGTCATTATTTTATGTTTTGAAGTAAAGTAAAAAGTAATGATCATTACAAGGTAATTTATGAGTGTTCAATTATCGGTAACTCGTTTCTTTATGTTTCGAAAAATGCTAAATTCAAGGAGTATACATTACAAAGTATTGCATTATGTGACACATTATCGGTAGCTCATTACTTTTCGTGGGAAAATAATGATACAAGTATGGAGTACACACTACAATGTAATGCAGTACTTTATCGCATCCCTTTCTAAAGTTATTCCGGAATGTATATGAAATCTGTGTTTGTATAGCAGATCTAAGCTTGGAACAAATTTGCAACAAAAAAATTACAAAAAAAGAAACTCAATATTTTACTGATGAAATGCAAATTGAAAATTATCTGTGTAAAATAGTGGAACATTAAAACATTGTTTTAAACATAATTAAAATATAATTTGAAACAAAACTTAAATGTAGCGAGTCTATTTAGAGTGATACGCTAATAAGATTTTTTAAAAATGTAATCAGTTTAGATTTTGCGACTTAAAAATCTAACTTTCAATAACTTTAAGAAACAATAATTGTTTTTTTTTTTTAAGTCAATGGCACATGAACATTAGGGATACAACTTTTTTACAATTTTGAAAATATCAAAATGGCCCTATCCATACCATGTAGTGCATAAAAAAACAATAAGAACTGCATCTTTAGATTTTCGATATCGTTAAAAAAGGTTCCGCGTCAAATGCAATTAAGTTTGGGATCAGTAAGTTCTAAAAAAATAAAAATATTTTCTTTATAATTTCATTAAATGATAAATAAATTATAAGTTTTTCCATTAAATATTGAATAATATTCTGTATTAATTCAATTACTCGTGATAAAATATTGCGACTTACCTACGCTGTCTTATGCAAATTTGCGAAATATTATAATTTATTGCTAAAAGTATAAAAATATAAAATTTTGAAAAAAATAAAAAATTTTGAAAAATAAAAAATTTTGAAAAAAAAAAAAATTTTGAAAAATAAAAAATTTTGAAAAAATAAAAAATTTTTGCATTTATTCACAAAATGAACGATCCATAAAAAGTTTTACCACTACCAACTACTTCTTCTATCTCAAATGCAGACATCAAATGTATCGGTCTTGCATTGGTAAAGCTATGCAAAAAAAACAAATAAATTTGCTTCAGTTTACGCAACTGAGTAACTGTTAAGCTAGAATATAATTCTTATGAAATATAGATGGACATTTAACAAAATCCATAACGTTTTAGACCAGTATAATAATATTATTAAATATTATTCGAAAAGATATAGTGTGCAAACATTTTACGATGCGCTTCGCATGACTTTGAATTTGATACATTACACTATTATGTGCCACTTTTTCTTAAAAAGTTATTAAATATTTGTGAGTCCATATTGTAAGTGGGCCATTCTTTATAAAAAATTACAGCTTTTTCACCAAAGTAATTTGTGCAGGCAGCCAATTGAAGACTTTAAACCTTTTGGCCACTCCCTGTAAAAATTTCCAAAATCCTATGTTAACTACGCTGGAGGATGTACCTCCATACCAAATTTCAAGTTCCTTGCTCCTGCGGTATGTTGAGTCACTGAGTCTGCAGTCAGTCAGTTAGTTATTCAGTCACGATATTCTTTTATATACATAGAATATTTCGTATATAAAATGTGAAACATATTTATATTTCTTCAGTAGTTCAGCTTGTGTTAGTAATATTTACTTACACAAATGCATAAAAAGAAAATTATGAAATTGGAAATGAAAAAAAAAAATACATTTAACCGAAACCTTTTAGTTAAATTAAAAATGAAAACATTTCTAGTTATTGACCTTTACACAAACACGAGTTTATACTAAACTTTTTAGTTTTTCTTTAAGAGAAGAAAATTTTATATTTTCTTTTGAATAAAGCGAATAAAGTAAAAACTTTAAAATAATAGTTAAAAATCAATAATCTGAATTACCCAAAAAAATATGAAATAAAAACTAATGCACATAATAAACTAGTTTAATAACTTAATTAGTATTAATCATATGCCATGGTCAACTAATAAAATAAGATCTTAGATCAAAAAATAAAAAAAAAAAATTAAGAAAAAATTGTTGAAATTTGGTTTAAAAGAAAATATTATGTAGGGTACGAAACTGCGACAATCTGGCAATCTTGTGTCCGTTAAATTTTTCAATAAAAATGTTTTCTTTTTCTTTTAAAAAAAATCTGACTATAAACATTTTTCTGTAATTAATTATAATATAATTAATTACGATTCTCATTATGTGACGGTTACAAATACTTTAGCCCATAAATTTTATAATGTTTAAAAGCAAAACTGCCAGCGATCAAACTGAAATTTGCTGAAATTTGACAGTAATTACTGCAGTTAATTTAAAGCTTTAGTTCATTTTGCCATAATTTAGTTTATTAACAATTACACTGCGCAACCCGAAAAAAATGGAGTCTAAAATCGAAAACTGGAGTACCGACCTAATTTATCCAAAATATATCGGCTATGTTGATTTTAGTGCTGTACCCAGTTTTTCAGTTATGGGCCAGATTTATCGCAAAACTGCATTAACGTTTTGCATATCTTCGGTTTTAGGGTATATACGGGAAGGTTGGGTAATTTGAGACTAGCTTTTTTTTTAGCTCCTAAAAAGTACACACCTGTATATTTTACTAGTCTTTTGATAGATCCATTCCAAAGAGTGGTAGTAGCTTCTTATTCCAAAGGAACACAACAAAATTATTCGTTAGTTGGATTTCTGGCAATTTTTTAAAAAAAGAAAAGGTGGGGTAATTTAGGCCTTTGTAGGGTTATTTGGGACTCGGTAACAAATATACTAAAATAAAAAAAAATAGCTTTGACGGCAATTCTTATTTATTAGATGATAATTAACGACATAAATGAAATGGAAAAAAAGTAACACAAAGAAATAAAACTACCAAATAAAATTAAATATGATATATATAAAAAAGGAGTTTAATATTTGTTCCTCTTAAGGAACCATACACTCATAATAATCTATAGGTAAAATACACGAAAACCGTTGTTCATTTTACGAAAGTTTTGGTTATTTTGACATTTGTAGAATATACAAATAACATTTCGTAAAATTTTGTAAAAACTTTTTTTAAATAAAAATGTGGTGCATACCTTACGGGTTTATTTTAAAATTAAAAAAAAAAAACTGAATCGAACTCACGATTTCAGTGACATCCTGCTGTGTTGAAGTAGACCCCTCTACCATTTGCACCAAAGTAGCTGATTCAATACAACAAACTAAAAAGGAACTTAAGTCGAAAATATTATGAAAGTTTTATGAAAACTAGAAAAATATGCTACAAATATTTAATAAAAAAGGTAAAATGGCAATTAAATATTTTTATTATGTTTATTGAACTAAATAAAATAATATAATTTTTTTTATAAATATATCAAATAATATATTAAAAAACAAAATAAAAAAATAATAAAATAATAATAATAAAAAACTTAAATAACAATTTCAAACTAATGGCATTTTATTATTAAATATTTTATCTTTTTAAATATTTGTTTTATTGAATTTCATACTAACCCGGCAAATAAAGTGGAAGTAGTGTTTTCGGGTCCTCTTTAACTTGTTTTAGGATCCTCTGTATTAAACAAAATACAAAATATCCTTTTATATCAAAACACAAAAATAGTAATAATGAAATAAAAAAATAAAACATAGAAATTTTAAAAACATTAATAAACAAAAAAATATAAAAACTAAAAAAAAAAAAAAAATTTGTCCTGGCCAGGAGTTGAACTCGCAACCTTCTGATTGCAAATCCGACCTCTAACCACATCAACATCCATATGTAATATTTGTAACATTACAAATTTTTTACAATGTACTAAAAAAATATTACGAAATCATGTTTGTATTTTTTACGAAATTTGTAAATTTATATAATTTGTTTTATACAAAAGTTTTGTAATATAAACAAAATGTTTGTACATTCTACGAAAAAAAATTTACGAAAAATATATTTGTATTTTTAAGCATGTATTATTATGAGTGTAGGACATTATATATATATATTTATATATAATATTTATCTGAACATTCTGAGTTGCAATGAATGCACACACAGAGAAATAAAGTGCCAACCGAATTGAAAAGTGTATTTTAATGGTAACAACTTATAAATGCTGTTAGTACAACAATATTTCCATTCGATTTCTGAATAGTTTGTGTGTTGCAACTTAAATTCAATTGAATTAACCGAACTTTGTTGTGAAAACTAATGTTCAATTGTACCACATTTGGGTACGAGTAAGCGAATTTCAGTTGGTAAATAGCTTAATTTTTCTCTGTGTGCATATACAAAAACTGGCAGTTATTTTACCGCATTTTTAATGAACAGCCCTCTTGCATGTATTGCAGTTCACTGAATTGTTAGTATTTAATTTCAAGGACATTTCATTGAAAAAAATTATGCAAAACATTTTACAAAGTTTTCGTCAAGATGATGACAGCGGTGGATTTTTAATAAGTGGTTTAGTAGCATGATGTTTCTTAGCGGAATCCTTTTAAACGCCGTCCTTTCTTTAAGTGTGATATACTGTATGGCTTTTACTAAATCATACTCCAGGAGGGGCTTTGTTGCATTACTGTTGTACTTCCGCGGAGTAATGTCCAAATATGTTAATAACTTACAATATATACTATATAAAAAACATGAACAACTGCTAGAATCGCTTAAATTACACCTCCTAATTTACCCCACCCACACGTTTCAACTTACCTCACTATCACCACGGTCACAAAAACTACCATCATTTTTGAAATGTTTGAATATTTGCGAAAAACAGTACGTCATTCGTAACAAATATAACGTAACAATTATTTTTTATATTTACTTGATTAAAAATGTGAAAGAAAATATATATATATATATATTTTTTTTACAAAAAACAGGAACACTAATCAAAACTTTTTTTTGCATAATTTTTTTAATTGCTACATTAAAGCAATAAAAATTCGCCTGCTTAAATATGGATTGCTCAAAGTGATAAAAATTTATTTCTGCACAAGACACTGCAGTTGGAAATTCTGAAAATGCATTCTTCGTTTTTCGAATGTTAGCGAGCAATACAATTGATGTAGATTATATTACATTGCATGATAAATAATTTCATAATTTTTTCATAATTTCTGCAAAAGCTTCAATATTTGTCGCCTCGCTCAGGAGATTCCCCACATCTTGGATACCAGTCCATTCTTGTATGTTATTAATCCACGTAGTTTCTTCTAGTAGGTCTACCTTCAATATTAGCTTTCGTAATGTCTTGTAAAAGCTTATATTTTGGGTTTCTCATAATGTGACCCAAGTATGCCGTTTTTCTTGTCTTTATAGTGGCTAAGAGCTCTCTATCGCGGTATACTCGTCTTAGTACTTCGTTGTTAGATATAAAGTGGATACATGGTATTTTCAGTATTCGTCGGTAGACCCACATTTCAAAGGCTTCCAGTCTTTTTACGTCAACTGCTTTAATAGTCCACACCTCCGTTGCATATAGGAGTACTGACCATACATATGTTTTGACGAATCTAAGTTTTTTTCAAGGTTAATGTCATGGCTGGTGAGAACTTTCTTATGTTTAAAAGATGCTTCTCTTGCCATTTCAATACGCCACCTTATTTCTTTTGAATCGTCCCACTGGTCATTGATTGTAACACCCAGATACTTAAAGCTCTGTACTTTATCGACATGGCAGTTTTGTATTCTTAAGGTGGTTATATTGTGGTTAATTTTTCAGCTTACAATCATATATTTCATTTTTTGGATATTTATCTTCAGGCCATATGCTTCACTATTATTGAAGTAGTAAAATAGTGTACATAATTTTTGGTAGTTCGCTCAATTTACAGAAATGGTGTATACCTTAATTCTAAAACATTATAATTACACGGAGTGGAAAGAACTTATATGACTAATTAATTTTAATTTACGAAGGAAAATTCTACTATTAAAAACCTTCGAATTTATGCTTCACTATATGTACTCAGTTTGTTAACTAGATCTTGAAGTCCGGTAACGTGGTGTCATCTGTATATCGAATATTATTGAAGAACATGCCGTTCATACACTCATAATAATCCATGCTAAAAATACGAAAATAATGTCAAAACAACAAAAACTTTCGTAAAATGAACAAAAATTGGTTTATTTTACGAAAGTATTTGTTATTTTGACATTTATTGGTATTTTTATGCATGGATTATTATCAGTGTATATATTCCTTTCCGTACATTGAATATGGATTCCTAAAAGATTCTTTCGGAGTAGATATTAAATAATAATGGAGACAATATACAGCCTTGTGTGACTCCTCTGGAAATTTCTATATTTTCTGTCAGGTCTCCGTTGACATCAACTTGTGCATCGGATTTCTTTGTTCCAATAGATATAAGAATTTCCATCAGTTTATCTTGCTGCACCGTGTAGAAAGCTTTTTCGTAGTCAATGAAGCATATGGAAGCGTCCTTTTGCACATTTCTGTGTTTCTCAACCAGAGTCTGTATACAAAAAAGTGCATTAGTATGGGAAGAAAATGCAAAGTCGCAAATTACCTCACGTCCCAAGTTACTCCATCTTCACCTACTAAATAAGACCTTCAGCAACATTCAGGTATCAAATTTGGTTAATAAATTTGCAGCATTTACAATTAAGTTCGAGGTTTTCCTCAGTTTTACTACACTCAAAATAGTTTAAATTAACTGAAAATGTAATTTAACATAAACGATAAATCACTTCAAATTTGGTCTACTTTTCATTTAAATCAAATGTTTCCTGTTATTTGTTTTAAATATTGTTTAAATATCTTGCAAATCCGTAAGGACAAATGAATACTAAGTTAAAAACAAAAATAAATGCCCAAATTTCGACTACAGATTAGTAAAATAAATGTTTGATTCAGTTAATTGAAATTATTTCAATGTTTTTTTACAAATGTAGACATACACACACTACAAACACACATCTTCTTTGAATGGTTGACGCATTTGAGTAAAGTTTTTGAATTTCCTCTAATTTGAATTGAAATAATTTTGTATATTAACAAACCATTTTAATAAAAAAACAGACTGCAATTTTTTGAATATTTTTTTTGAAGCAGGCACCAAATAAAAATTTAAATTTATAATTACTGTAACTTAAACAAGTAAACAACAATATTTCGTTTTTGTGGTTAAATTTTAATGTAGTTTTAAATAAATGAAGCTATTAGATGAAACTTAGAAACTAGTTGAATGGTAGTAAATTATTTTAAATAAATGCATAAAAAAGTTGAATTAAATATTTATTTAAAAAATAAATGCATGTTCCATGATTTTTAACTCCACTGAATTTTTTTATTAAAATGCAAACAGTAAACTACATAATATTCTGTGTTATATATTTTACAATTTTTTTTTACAGTTTACCATCCAATTTCGGAATGGATCAAAGCATTTTTGTGCATAAGCAAAAAAACCAATCAGAGCAAAAAAGGAGGGGACTGAACCATTCCAATGCAATTTAGATGGAGATGATCTGATGAATATTAAGAAAATACGAATGTTCAAATGTACATACTTTTTTAATATTCTCATTTTTCAAAAAACAAAAACCTAAATAGCGCATAAAACCGTGAATATTTCGAAATTTTAAAATCTAAAAATGCCAATCTTGAACTGGCCCAATAAAGTTTCTGAATGCAAAATTGCAAAGGCCATACTCTATATTTTTTTTATTAGGATATTGTCCTAACTAATAATCTAGAGTTTTTGTTTTCAAATTTATTAATTGACCACTTTCAGGAATGTGTTGATAGATCTATATCGGGAATTTTCTAGGTTCCAATCATCAGAACATGTTTTGAAAGAAGTGACAATCCCATGCAAAACCTCAAACATTCATATAAACTAGTTTTCTTACTAAACGAGAACTAATATATGAGCTCGAAGTTAAAGATTATCACCATTGATTAAAAATAAATTGAAAATTTGCTTGTTATGTGCAAGCTCTACCTTTGGTAGATATACAATACACGCGTTTTGTTTTTATTCTCCTTTTTATTTTCACACTTGTTCTGTTTTGTTTTGTTTAAAAACAAGTTTGATATAACTTTTATTAAAAAAAAAATTATGCTGTTTCTGAAAGTGGTGAATTAAAAAATTTGAAAACAAAAACTCTGTAGATTATTGGTTGGGACAATATCCTAATCAAGAAATATAGAGTATGGCCTCGAACTTGAAAGTAATTTTCTAATTTTTACAAAATTGAGGTCTTAATAATTTGTTGGCGGTTCGCTGTATATCAAAAATTTGAATACCATTAATTATTATCAGTTGGTAATACATTTTTATTGTGTGTGATTAAAAAAATTATTTTGAAAAGTTTTTGAAAAAAGAGATTGCCTAAATGGGGAACTTTAAAAACTGTGAAAAAACGTTTTTTTTTTAGTTATTTTTGGAGTAGAATCAAATGTCGACTTCAAATTCCATATAAATACATTCTTTTTTGTCCAGTAGTAAATGGGCCTGTGGAAGGAATTAAAAATTTTAACAAATTATTACGCCATTTTCTTATTTATGCAAAAACTATAAATAAATTATGATATCCTAAAATCAAATTTTCGCGACTAACTCTAATAAATATATTAAATTTGTGAGGATATAAACTACTTTTAATTAAATAAATTTCATGCCGACTATTGCAACATCAGACATCAGTTTAAAAAAGAAAACGTTAAAGTGCCGACTATTGGTTCAATTACTTTATCTATGTTATTTGTAAGAGTTTTTCTAAAATAAAATTACTACTAATTAAAAAAGTTTAATTTTAAGGGAATATATTGTTATTTGTGTATAGCATTTTTTTTAATGATTTTAGTTTCAACTTTTTTAGTACCAGGAATTTTACAAATGATTTTTGACGTAAAAAGTGTATGTCAAATATGAATAAAAATTAAAAAATATATTAAAAATATAACAAGATTTGTTTTATGTTACATTGCGACTATTGAAATTATAATGACAGACTGTTTTTATATCAAAGTTATAAAATAAGTTTTAAGTACGTACTCTGTCGTACGAGTTATATTAATATGAAAATAAATCACTCATACGCGTAGAGGAGAAAATTTAATCTTTTAGCAAAATTTGTCTACAACATAAAGTTTTAAACATTTCAAACTAACCACCAAAATTTTCGCGACACGATTTTCGATTTTGCGTTTTTGATGAAAGTCTTTATTTTTCAATAAATCCCTAATCATTCTTCAAAATTTCATAACTCACAAAAAAAAAAAAAAACTTTAGCGCCAATTTCTATAGGACAAACTTAAGTTTGTTTACATATTTCGTGACAGGAAAGTGTCGCTTTTTTTTGCTTTGATGAATAACTCAAAACAAATCTTGGACACGCATGTGAAGCGCTGGATTCATAATTCAAATGACTTTTGTTGCTATCCAATATGTATATATTTTCTTAGAAATGACTCAAAAAACAAAACTGGTTGCAGATTAGACCCCCCTATTTGACCCCTAAAAGTGAAATTTGGCAGCTAAAATTTTATGTGCACTTTGTTTTAGCCATATATACCACATTTAAATTTAATGGTTAGAATTATTAGAAAAAGAAGTAGGCTTTTGCTATGCGGTAAACAGAAGATATTTTTTTATGAAACATATTGAAAGATTGTCCAAAATATACAAGAACTGTTAAAGTGATGTATAAACCATTAAAAAAAGATTAAAACTTCTAAAAAAGAAAATGAAAAATACTAAAATATATCAAAGGACAACTTTATTAAACAGCATAAAAGTGAAGTTTTTCACATTTTTGTTTTATTTATGTTTTTTTTTATAGAGTAATTTTTTATTAAAATTGTGGAAAATTCTTTACGACTAGTTTGTTATTCACTTTTTATGTTTTCCAAAAATTGCACTTTAAAGGTTGAAATAACCAATATCGAACAATTTTTAATCGATGTTTTCTACAAAACTACATGACTAATAAAAATATTATGTTTGATTTAAGTACGGTATTATTTTCTCATTTTATTTCAATGAAAAAGTTTTTTGAAATTTGATATAGTTTTGTAAAAAATGGCTTCAGAGCTTAATCGAAGAAAACTTATTCTACACGAATGTAGTAAAAATAAAAGCGTTTCCATACGTTTGAAAGCAAAAAATGTTAAATTACTATATTCCACAATAAGAAACATTATTAAAAACTTTAATGAATGCTTGTCAATTGAAAAAAGCGGGGGTAGGGGTAGATCCAAATGAATCAAAAAGCAGCGGAAAAGCCAATACAAGCTTTTAAAAAGGATCCTACCATTTTAACTCGAGAAATCGCAAACTTTTGTTCAGAATGTCAAAAAGCGTAATGGACTCAAGTGTTATAAAGCTCAGGTATGTCCACACAGGAATGCAAAATCAAATTTATCAACGAAACCACTCAGTCAACGAAACCAGCTCAGTAAAGAAAAGCCATATTACTTTTTCGACTTCGTTAAAAAAAATTGGTGCACCAAATGCGTTGAAGTTTGTGCGATTAAACATTTTTTTGCAAAATATATAATTTTAATCTGACATCGCACAGTGGGGTGAATCAAATAAAAAGTGGCAATAAATATAGAACTTCTTAACTGCTGGACCGATTAAGACCGAATGTATATGTAATCGTTAAGAAGGAGTATAGCTTTCAGAAAATTTATTTTGACGTCACCCTGTGTTAACACAGGGTGAGCACTAAGGTGCCAAAGTAGGCCACCTCGAGTATAAAAAGCTTTTTGAATCCGCTTGATGAGATTAATAAAAAACGTGCTGAAGTTAATATGTTATTTCTTAAAGTTTAAAAGTTGTATGATCTTGAACATTAAAACTTAAATTTTTTGACAAGTTTTTTTTAGGTTTTAAGAATAACTCCTGTACAATAAGTGGTAAGACATTAAAAAAAATGTTGTGTATTGCCACCTTTGTCATTAATGTTGTACTTAAAGTTTCATTTTATTATCTTTATCCATTGAGTAAAGAAAAATCTGCAAAGTCAATTTTTTGAAATAGGTCAAAAAAATTGTAAAATTTTTGAGAAAAAGTAGCTTCACTCATACGTTTTTTTTTATAATCTAATAGAAGAAAAGTAAATATTTTTTAAATATTCGAAAAGAACAGGCTTTGAGAATAGTTTTAAATGAAAGTATTATTAATTTTGGACATGCACCCTACACCCAGCATTGATCGAAAATGACCAATTATCAAGCAAAATTTCAAGTTTACACACGTGGGAAAAAAATGGCACGCCCATTTCTTAGACCCGGTTCACATACGGAAATTTTACTTGCGCAATTCTTGAGTTTATATAAGAGGGAGGAAAAGAGAATGGAGGGGGGTACAGACTTGCCCGTACTCCAATTCCGTTTTGTTTTGACAGGTTGATATACGAAAATTGCTGAAACAAACTTTTCCTGTGTGAACACAAAAGCAATTTCAAAGGAGAATTGAAGAAAAATTGCGCAAGTAAAATTGCCGTGTGTGAACCAGGACTTAACTTTTTAAAACTTAATATTATGGACTAATAAAATGTAATTTTTTACCGCCGGGAAATGAAAAGTGGGGTCCTGGGAGGAGTTTTTGTAAAAAAAGTCAAATTTTGAAATTAGTTTTTTGCGCTTTTAAAAAAATCATATTTAGATCCAATTTTTTTACTTTCATTTATTTTTTATTAATTAACTACAAGTTGTTATAATACAAAAAACACTATTTATTATATATATTATTTTGTTTATTTTCTTATTTGTTCTAGAAATTTTTTAAAATATCGGTTACAGTGTAGTTGCGCTCTGTCCCATTGAGTTTTTGTGAGAAAAACGATGTAGGACGGTCAAAAACTTTTAGACCTACGCTCACACTTCTTGGCTTAAACTCTTCCTTGGAAAGTTTTCAATTTTGCCAATACCAGACATGGGACATAATACCAATATTTTTTTATTTAATTACAGACCAATTACTTTTTTACGTCTAATTACATGTAATTGTTACTAATCCCCATGTTTGGTATTTAAAATTTTATAAATTTCATAAGGAAATTTTTAATGATATTGAAAAATTTCACATGTCAATGATTGCGAAATGTAATTGACGCCGCCAATGTCTGATTTTAATTTATGTGAATAAGTTAAATATATATATCAAAGAGAAAACTGACCAGCCTAATCCGAGCTGTAATACCACAAAAGGTATGATCAATTAACCCTTAAATGCCCTCAGTATCTTTCAAGATACAACTATTAAAAAAAATTCCTACAGCTTTATTTTGAGCTTTATTAAAATTAAAACTTCACTAGTTTGTTAACAAAACCCAAGCGCTCTTTAATAAAATACATTTTTTAATAATCATTTACCTTCGTATTCATGAAAATAGTAAAAAACATTTCAAATACATTTTAGTTAAAACAAAAATTTTTGCCTTAAAACTGTATTCATAAACGAATATTAACTTTTACACGAGGTTTAAAAATTGTATTTTAGGTTAATATTCGTTTATGAGTACAGTTTTAAGGCTTATAATGAGTTTTAACTAAAATGTGTTTTAAATCTGATTTAAGATTTTTTATGAACACGGGCGTTAGAATTGCGCCTTTAATTAATCATGAAAATCGAATAAATTGAAATGTGCGAAATTAATCAAAAACTCAAAAAATGCGTTTTTTATGATATACAATACATACGTATTAAGAGGTCCCCTAAGTCACTCCATATTGTGTAACAGGTACCTCAAAATTGAGAAATTTTTTATTTTTGGTTATATATAGCGTAAAAAAATTATTTTAAAAATCGTGGTATGCAGTTTTTGTTTATTTAGAATTTCACAACATAAAACCACCTCTTATTCAAACCGACGCTGTTAGACATTAAAGGGTTAAGTACAATTTGAATCTTGAAAAAAATTTTAACACAACCTAGTAGTTTTCGCCTTTTAGTTTCGACCCTTAATTTTTTTTTCAAAAACATCTTTTTAAAAAATACGAAGCAATTTAAGTTTTTTTTTTATCAAATATAAACTAAAATAAAACATGTACATTGCGTATGCGGTGATTGATAAAACACCAATTAGCCACACTCATCGCTGTGTCGACCGTGTCTCAACTTGCTAAGAGGTGATGTTACGAGTCGTAGTCTGACGTATGGAGCTGGGTTTAATACTTTAACAACATAAAACATACTTTGATCAATAGATACATTAAATAACCACTGACGAGTCCTTGGACGGGACAGAACTGAGTCATTCTAGTATATTTTTTTGTGTTCGTTAAATTTTTCAATAAAAATGTTTTCTTCTTCCAGTAAAATATCCAAAATGTTTTCCTTAGTACCTGTAAAAAGAGTTCACATCAAACGAAAGACAACAGATTGGATGAAATCTCGCGAAATCATTTATGCAAAATCGCTCAGGGGTATTGCTTACAGAGCATACATGGGCGATCCTACATTATTTAAGTGGAGAGTTTTTTGTAAGTACAGGAACAGAACTAAAAGAACAATTCGTAGAATTAAGAAGGGTTATTTTAGTGGATTATTTAGTGATGCGACTTCAAAAGAAATGTGGAGTCAATTAAGAGTAGCAGGTGCTAATAACACAATTCCTTCCAATGCGGAATTAGATGTTGATCAAGCAAACAACTACTTCTTGGATGGTTTAAACATTGAATTGAATAATGAACTAGAAACTTTAAGCTCTACTGAATTGGATGGAATGTTTTCTTTTCGCAGCATTGATTTATCAGAATTGGTTACAGCTTTTGACAGTGTCAAACCAAATGCCTGTGGTGTTGATGGAATACCTCTAAAATTTTTCAAGATAATTTTCTTATTAATAAGTGATTTTATTTTGCATTTTTTAATTGCATTATAACTACTTCAGGCTTTCCACAAAACTGGAAGATTGCCAAAGTTATTCCAATACCAAAATCTGGCACTTCATATGAGATGGATAATTTAAGGCCTATAAGTATTTTACCAATTTTATCTAAAGTATTTGAACATGTAACAAGAATTCAAATCTTAGAACACATTGAGATGTTTTCTTTATTAAATGATCGACAAACTGGGTATCGTCGTAGTTGCAGTGCGTCATCTGCCTTGTTAGGAATAACAGAGTCTATTAGAGACAGTGTTAATAAAAGAGAAACGAGTATTTTAGTATCATTAGACCTGTCTAAGGCTTTTGATCGTGTTAATCATTTAAACTTGATACAAAAGCTAAAAAACGAGTTCATGTTTTCAAGCTCAGCATGTTCACTGATTAATTCCTACTTGTCGGATCGGAAACAGTTTGTGTCATTTGGAAGTCGTGAATCACAGTTGAGAGGAGTAAGATCTGGAGTCGCCCAAGGGTCAGTTCTTGCGCCATTATTGTTTTCAATGTACCTTAATAACTTATTTAACGTAATTGAATCCGAAATGTGTTCGGTTTATGCATTCGCTGATGACATTCAATTGTTGTTTCGTGGGAATTATTTAAGAGACGAGTTACAGTCAGGAATAGATAATACGTTAGTAAGAGTTGAATCTTGGATGGTATCAAATTTTTTCGTATTGAATGTCTCCAAAACTAAATTAATAAGATTTGGTTCATCACATTTGCATGATATTACGGTTCGAATGGCAGAAAGGGAGCTAGAATTTGTAGACAGAATCAAAATATTGGGTGTTATACTTGATAACAAACTTGATTATTCGTTTCATATTGAAAATATTTACTCAAGAGTGTGCTTTAATCTGCGTCGGTTATATTGTCTCAACATGTATTTACCATATCAAGTTAGATGTTAAGTAGCACATGCTCTATTAATGTCTCAGATAACCTACTGTATGGAAGTATATTATGCACAACGTCTGGTAACATTAATAGGATTAAGCCTTTAGTAAACAAAGTTGTAAGATTTGTTTTTTGGCATTAGGCTTTGTAATCGAAATCGAAATTGGGATCTAAATCGTGATCAAGAAAATTTATACAATCATATATCACCACATGTAATCCGGTTTTTAAAATGTTCTTTTGAAAATTTTATAATTATGAGGTATATCTTAATATTCTACAAGCTCATCAAAAATGCAACGCCACAATTTTTGTTACACCGTTTTAGATTTACGCATTCCACTAGGAATGTTCAAATTTTTATTCCTAGAATATATTATGCACTGTTTGAAAAATCTTTTCTTATTACTGTTGCTCGTCGTTGGAACCAGCAGCTGCCTGATGAACTACGAACATTCAGTTCTTCTCAATCAGTCTTCCGTGAAAAATTAACTAATCACCTGAATCATATTCAAATCTAATCGTATTTTGCTGATACATCGTTGATTGTGGACTTATGTTCTTGTTTTCTATGAGTGGTATGTAGTGTTGCAAATTGAAGCTGTTTACAAAACATTAGTTTATAGTTATTTTGTAAGTTTTTTTTTTGGGTTACTGTATAATTTATCATATTATTTGCAATTGTAATATGTATTTTGGCCACATATGGCTTTTATATTACACAATTATAACAAATAAAAAAAAAAAAAAAAAAAAAAAAAAAAATTAACTCTAAAAAATTGTTCAGTCATTAATTATTAAAAAAAAAAAAATTAGATAGAGGAGACCTAACTGTTGTTGTGTTAATCGACTTTTCAAAGGCGTTTGATACCGTAAACCATAATATTTTATTATTAAAACTTGGTGAATTTTTCGGTTTTAGTAAAGGTACATCATAGCTTATCGGTTCGTATCTGTTAGATCGATATCAAAGAGTTAGTTCAGATAATGCTTTCTCAACCTTCAAACCAGTTTTTTCTGGTGTCCCACAGGGTTTAATTCTTGGCCCTATATTATTTAGTTTATTTATAAATGATATTTATAAATGATATGATATACATACGAATATTAGGAAGTAGTTTGACATCGTATCTTAACATCCATAATCTAGTATTTTTACACAAGATTATTTACAAGAAAGAACCTGATTATTTATATAAAAAACTTAATCTTGCTCGGTCTAGTAGTACGTGCAATATTAATATACCTGATTTCAACTATTTATCATCCTCAAGAATGTTCTTCGTTAGTACTGTGAAATTGTGGAATTATTAACCTAACCCACTTAAATCCGATCCCCTTGAATTGGTTTTTAGAGCGGAGGTTTTAAAACTTTTTAAGTAGCAATTATTTTTTTAAATTTCACTTTTATTGTTATTTTTCACTTTTATTGTTATTGTTATTGTTATTGTATTTGTATTTGTATTTAATTTTATAAATTGATATTATAATGTTTGAGGTGCCCTAAGAGACTCTAAGTCTTACTTGTACCAAAAGAAAAGAAAAGAATAAATAAATAAATTATAAATGTTATTATATAACGGTTACAAACACTTGACCCCAGTAGAAGATATTTGGATTAACTGGATTAATCAACATAATGTAGTTGCTTCAACTTGGCCATTTTAATTTAGTCGAACAAATATTTGATTAAAATGCATCGATTCATCGACAAACATTTAACCATTTAAATTCTCTAGTATTAATCATAAAAAGTTAAGAGAACATATTTTAAATATTTTATTTTTTAATGTATAAAAACTTTATTAAAATGTGAAAAATTTTAATGTAATTCTACGAAAAATCTGGCCCATAAGTAAAAAAAAACTGTATAAGCCATTTAAATCAGCTTGGATTGGGTACATTTTGTAGCCCTGTGTTATTATACTCTTAATTTTCACATTTATATTTAATCATTCTAACTGCACAAAAGAATTTTTGTTTCATTATTATATGTAAGTAAGCATTTTTTTTATCTAAATTTAATAAAATAAAATTAATGATTGTGCAATTACAGTGTTAAGTACGCATAACGTAGACATCGTTTGTCATGTGGACAAAAGTATAATAGAACATGACAGCAACATTTATTTAAGTGTAAGAATAATTAAAAATGAAAAACTATACATACAAACAAAATAAATGGCCGAACGCTAAAGAGAACAAAAAAAAAAAAAAAAAAAACACACAGAAAATAACAAAAATTACAAACTTAAAACACATTTATAAACACAAACTGTCCTCACCGGACATTTTAAGTGAATGAAGATGAAAGGAGCAAAACAAAGGCAAAATTACTAAATGAAGCAGATTGCAAAAGCGCAACTACATTATGAGTTTGATGGCATAAATGAGCTCATAACATTTGAAAATGTGCTTTAATTTTTATTTTCATTTCTTTCTTTTTCAGTTTTTGCTTACACTATCAAGTAGAAAAATGAGGTTAAATTAACCCTTAAATTGTCAAACTCTAAGGAATACTTAAATTTTTTAAGCTTGTGTTTTTTTGGGGATTTTTTAACAGAATTTCTGTTTTTACCATCATTGCAGTTTATTGTGGTTTATATGCTTTTTTTGTTATTTTTGTTGTTAGTATTATACATTTGATATCAATTTCACATATTCCTTTATATACACTTAAAAAAAAAACGTTAGTAGAATAATTAGTAAAACTTTTTTTAAATCAAGTATACCTACTATATCTATTTTTAGCAATTTTCATACCCTCTACCATATAGCACTTGTCCAATAAAAGGGTCATAACTCAAAATCAATGTTTTACAACAAAACGACATAAAGTTCACGGTGTGCCTGAGTCGATTTAAATACAATTTGCTTATTACTCCAATCTTAAAGCGGATTATGTTTCTAGAGGGTCTAAAAACTATTTTCCAACGAATACAAAACAAATCTAAATGGCGCTTTTTTTCGCGGCCAATCAAAATTTTCTAATTTGGCATTTCTTTAGTTTAGGGGCACTTCACCGATTTTGATCAAAAGAACTATGAATGATTCAGATACGCGAGCTGAGTGGATAATTTTATATATTTTTGTGTCACACACTCCCCCTTTGGAGGCGGCAAGGATTAATAGTTAAATTGTTTTTCTCTAAAATTACTTACTTATCTTTTCAAGATACAATTGAAATATCATGCTTATGTTCCTTTCCTCTCCATAATAAAAATACATCTCAGCGCAATAAAATATTTTGTTTTAATCGTACAAATTATGAGAACCTTCAACGTCAAATGTCTCAAATTGATTGGATAAGTGTACTCAACAATTGTAAAAATGATTTGGACCTCTGTTTAAAGTCATTTAAATTTTTTTGTCATCTGTACCCTGAGTGTTGCCATCTAAAGCTAATGGTCCCCCCTGGAACACAAAATATATATCTCGACTTAAAAACAGGAAAAATAAAATGTTTAAATATTATAAAAAATATGGAACGTCGTTGTGTTATGCAAAATACTCAATATCAAGATCAGAATATAGTATTGCTAATCAATTAGCTTATAAAAACTATTTATATAAAATAAGAAATAATCTCCAAATTGATCCAAAATCATTTTATAAATTTGTTAATTTTAAAAGACGATCAGCTGAATATCCTTCGATTATGAAATATGGTGATTTGGAATCTTCAGACGATAAGTCCATTAGTAATATGTTTGCTGACTTTTTTGCCTCAACTTACTCTTCGTCAGCATTTAATAATCAATATCCGTACACAATCTTGGAATACACAACTGTTTCTATACCAGCCAACAAACAGTCTTAAACGCCCTATCCAAGCTAAAATCGTCGAACGTTGCTGGTCCAGACGGCGTTCCCAGTTGTATTTTAGAGCGATGCTCACATATTTTATATATTCCATTGACCCATTTATATAATATGTCCCTTAGATTGGGTTATTTTCCTTCAATTTGGAAAGAATCATTTATTATCCCACTGTTTAAATCAGGATCAAAAGCTAGTATTTCGAATTATAGAGGCATAGCTAAATTAAGTGTAATACCAAAACTATTTGAAAAACTTATATATGATACATTGTCACATCACGCATCCTCTATGTTATCTCCAACACAACATGGATTTCGTAAATCATGTTCTACATCTACGAATCTGCTAGAGTTAACAACTTGGGTAAATGAAGGGTTTATTAATGGCAAGCAAACGGATGTTATATATAACGATTTTAGTAAAGCATTTGATAAAGTAAACCATGATTTATTGCTGTTTAAGCTTGAACTGATGGGTTTTAGTTTATCGCTTATAAAATGGCTTCGTTCATACTTGAAAGGCAGAAAACAATGTGTTAAATTTCGTCATTCGTATTCAAGCAATATAAATGTAATATCAGGTGTACCTCAAGGTAGTCACCTAGGGCCTCTTCTATTTATACTATTTATAAGCGATCTTCCTTCTGCAATTAAACACTCAAAAACATTAATGTATGCAGATGATGTAAAACTATATATTTCCTTCAACAACTATAATCAGCAAGTATTTTTACAGAATGACATTAATAATTTAACTACCTGGTGTAACAATAACTTAATGGATCTAAATGTGCAAGAATGTAAATATATGATTTTTACAAGATCAAGTCCAATAAATGGTGGCTATATTATGAATAATATAGTTCTAGATTTGGTTGATACTTTTAATGACCTTGGTGTACTTTTGGATACACAATTAGACTTCAAAAGTCACATATCGTTAATAGTCAATAAAGCTACTGGTGTACTTGGGTTCATTAAACGTTGGGCTAAAGAGTTTTCCGATCCATATACATCAAAGCAATTGTTTACCACCCTGGTTAGGCCAATTCTTGAATATGGATCTGTTGTCTGGGACCCTCAATATCAAGTCAATTCAAACAAAATTGAATCAGTTCAAAAACAATTTCTATTATTTTGTCTTCGTGGTTTGCGTTGGAACCCTAATATAAGGTTGCCATCATATGAAAATCGTCTCGCCCTAATTAAGCCGCCGACATTAAAAAGTCGTAGACATATGTTTAATGTTACGTTTCTATTAAAATTAATGAATGGTACTCTTCATTCCGAATTTCTTCTTAACAAAATTAATATTCATATTCCTCTTCGATCATTAAGAAATTACAATATTATAAGTATAAAATATTATAGCACAAACTATGCTAATTTTGATCCATTTCGAAGAATTTGTGATGAATTTAATATGCTGTATCCATTTATAGATTTTAATAAAAGTTTGGAAATTGTGAAAAGAGATATTATATTATACTTAAATACATTAAACTAAGAACTTTATTATATTCATTATAGGTTTTGTTAATTTTTTTTTTTTTTTTTGTAGTTTCCTAATTGTATTATGTATATATTGTACTTAAATTAGTCTGTAAGGATTATTCTATAGACTTTAATAATAAATAAATAAATAAGACAAATTATATCTCATTCGAAAGCTTATAAAATCTTCTCTACTATATATATATACATTTTTATTTTCCAGTGATGGGAGCGAATTCGGTTGTGACAACTGAATCCGTTTGTGACAAGTGAATTCGGTTGTGTCAACTGAATTCGGTCGGGACAACTGAATTCGGTTGTGACAACAGTATTTACGAGGTTGCTGCAACCGAAGCGATTCGGTTGGATGGAATTTTAGAATTTTTATTTGGACATGAATAAAGATAGAGTGCTATTAGGTTTGCTCCAGACAAATCAACAATTTATTTTGTGCAATCGGAAAAAATACTGTTTTTTTTTAATAAATTATTGAGCTGCTACATAAATGAATACATGTTTTTGAGAATTTCGATTGCATTTTTCAGCAATTATATGAGCTTAATGGGTTCGGTTATTTAACAATAAATAATGTATACATTATAAAGTTTCTGGCACCATAGTTTTATTTGCAATAAGTTCAATAAGACAAGAATGGAGCAAAATTGATGAATACTACGTTTTTTCTTAAAGCTCTGCCTATTTCATAGCTTTTATAAAACTTCGGGTTCCGATGAGATTTTTAGCCAGATCGAAATACTATTATCAACCTAGCTAATATGTTTGCTTTGCTTTATTTTTGCATATATACCGAGGTTGAAAGCTCGCTATAAATTTAAAATAATCAAAAAAAAAAAAAAAAAAAATTTAATAAAAAAAAAATTTTATTATTGAAATTTTATTTTAATAAAATGTCCCCACACGGGATTCTTACTTGGAACTTCAGGTTGTCAGTCAACAATTCTACCATGTTCTAGACATCTTATACTTGATAGATAAAAAATAAATGACTACCTTTCACTCACAACCGCTTTTGTGTAGAATACTGAAATATTTTCTTGTCAAGTTACTTTTGAGAAGGTTGTCATATTATGTGTGCAAAATATTAACGCGACCGGCTCATTAGTTCGCTAACAATTGAATCTGAACCAAAAAATAGTACTAAAATTTTTTTTTCCACCCTTATTCAGTGCGCTAATTGACAGGAGCAGAATTTTTTCAAAAAAAAAAAAAACAGTGACAGCATTTTGAACATTTTTTGTGGCCTACATCAATAATTTAAAAAGAATCTTAATATCATTTGATTGTTCTGTGTTTTTGTAAGAAATTGACGGGTTTTTTTTAAAAATGCTACTTTTTTACCCACAATTTTTGTTCAAAGTCCATTTGTAAAAAAAACTAATCATCCAATTTCGCCAATTTTTTGTACACATAATCCGACAACTTTTCATAATCTTTTACTATTATATTTTTAACTAAATTATATTTTTTAAAATACCAAAAAATCCCTTTTAAACATAAAAAAGTTATAAGTGATGATCTGTTATTAGTAAGTTCTTATTATTTGTATAAAAGTAATGCAGAGAATAAGCGGGTGTCATTACTCGTAGTTCCGAATAATGTCATTACAGTTTATACACTGGGATAATTTTCTAGGATAACACATCAATTTTAGTCATGTCAAATCATTTTAGTTTAAAGTTTAAAGTACAAACTACACAGACATTAATCAGCTGATGAATCCAAAATGGTGGTAAGAAATTTAGTAAAGAGAAATGTCAAAATTATAGTGATATACAGAAAGGGATATATATATATAAGGTGGCGCAAAAGTAATCCTCCTATCAGAAAATGCTATACATAATAAATACATAATAAATAAAAACATCGGAAGGTTATTTTTGCGCCACCTTATATATATGTATACAAAAAATGTTCCATACAATTTATAGGGGTGTTTTTATCGATCTCAGTCAGCAGATCACCACGATGTAACCAACACCACACGGTTCAAGATTAATTTTGTCATTGGTAACCTGTCTATGCAGTCTGTGATTCAAATTTTTAAGTTTGTAAGAATTCTCAAAATTACATTTTTTGATAGCATTGATTTTGGAGAAAATATTCTTTAAAATTGTTCTTCACATATACCCAGCAAAAAATTTTCAAAAAGGTAAGCAAGCAAATTGGGCAGAACGCATTCCGTACTAGATTACCTACACGATTCTTTTAACAGGGCGTGAGACTAAAATAATTGATTCTTTAGAATTGATTATTTTTTTTACCGAAGAAATAGTTCCATTGTAAAACTACGAAGTACTTACACAAAAAAAAAAATAGTTCCCTAGAAAAAATAAGAAAATATCAAGTATAAATTAGCGCGTCCCTAATTTATACCTAACCACAGTTTACCAAATTTTAGGCAACATGCAATTTCGGTTTTTAGTATTATTTTCCAGCAAATAAAAATTTGTTTCCACAAAAATATATAAGATAAATTCTTTAAAATTGTATAACTTCTTTTTTCAAAATGAGGAACTACTTCCAATAACGTCCTTTTATTAAGAAAAAGTATATGATTACTTTTGAGTTCAAAAACTTAAATAATTACTTTGTTATTGAGTTCATGCTTTCAGGTTTAAATTTAAAGAATTGATTACAATTGATTTGATTACAATACTACTTGATTACAATACTACTTGCTTTTTTGATGGAACGTTGGAATGTGTTTGGTATTGCAGTTACAAAAATTTGGCAATGAGATATGTAAGCAAGTGTGGGCATCACCTTCTTTTTGGAATTGGTAATTTTTTCCTGGGTATTTCACTATTTTCTATGTATACGTGACGTATGAGCAATAACATTTATTAAGCAAAAAATAAATATTATTGCTCATACGTCACGTATATATTTGAGATGTTCATATTAGTATGTCCAAATTTAAAAAGAGTTTTGATTCCAGTTCGTCGGTCAGATTTTTTTCCCTTTATATTAAAGACTTAATTAAGCACAATTTGGCGCGAATCCGATAACTTTTAGTGGACCCGGAAACTACTTCAAATATTCAATATTATTCACTTTATAATCGCAGTTTTTTCATTACTTTCTTAAAAATATACTGAGCGAAAAAGTTAATTTTAATTTTCTTTTCTTTACATCATTCAATACCATGTAGAGTAAAGTGGGGTAAAGTAGGCATGTGGCGAATTGGTAAATCAAAAATTTTGACCATGTTTTTAGATTTTTTAAGAAAAGTTCTTTATTTGAAATTTTAATTTATTTTGTGCATTTATATTGCTTATAAGCATTATATATATAATGCTTACCCAGAAGCACTTTGAAGGCATTATTTAATTACCGAGCGCTTCCTTAACTTTTTTCAGAAGAAAAAAAAAAGTCGCTGCTTTCATGTATTCTAAGAAGCAATAGATTCACGCCTTAGTAGGAAATGTTTCAAGTTGCGCTAAAATAATGTGTAATTAATAAAAATTAAATTTTCATGCAATTAATGACATTTTTTATTAAATCCATGAAATCGAGTTATTAATATTTTATTTTATAGTTATTAATATTATTTACTGCATCATGGTTTGCTTCAATGCTTTTAGGAAAGCACAACAAAATGCGCTCCTTAATTGTTTTATTGTACGCATGACAGTTAAACACAAGAGCTATTTTGGAAGCATACAAAAGTTGTTACTGCTTACGAAAACGAGTTTTTTTTGTTGGTGGGGTCCTCAGTTAATTTAGTGACATATTCTGAGACATGTCACAGAGCATAGTGACCCATCCAAGAAGAAGACCGTGACATGTCACAAGCGGCCAATTTATTCCTTCTATAACAACGAAAAAAAAAACTGTTAGAGTTAGAGAAAAACGTCTCCAAGTTCTTCATAGTTTAAGAAATATGTCGGTTTCTTAAAGTGTTATAAAAGTATTTCAGGTTTAGAGTTCAAATCGAAGTTTTTAGATAAACTTTAAAGCTCACTTTGTTAAAATAATATCTTAATTGATTTTCAAACAAAATGCCATCCGCTGTTTATAAGGTACATATATGAATAAACTATAAAAAGGAAACATTTAATCCCTTTTTGAAAATGGAGAAAGTAATGGAAAAACTGTGGGAAGATTGAACGAGCGGAAAGTGTATACAGGGAGGTGAAACCCGAATTCCTAAAATCAAAGTTTCAAAGTACAACTAGCACAGTTTCAAAAATATCTGGAAGCATAAAACCATAAAATTTTATTTATTCATCACAAATAAGATCGTTTCATTTTCGAAAAAAATATTTATAAGCATAATTGGCCCTTTGAGGACCATGCTCACGATTGTGGGCTTTCCAATAGTTAAAGATTTATTGATATCTTTTTTCTTCTCAATAAATCTTTTACTATTATTATTTTAACTAAATTATATTTTTTTAAATATGTAGAACTATAGAAAAAGTTTAATGCTTTTTAAAATTTCGTATATTAAACTTAAAATATCAAGAACTGTATGCATGAAGTTTCGATCTCAAAGGGACAAATGTAGTATCACACCGAAATCTTTGTCTACACACAGATAAATAAAGTGCCAAACGAACTTAAAAATGTATTTTAATGCTAAGAACTTATAAATAAATTTAGTACAACGATATTTAAAATATATTTCTTAGTATTTTGGGTGTTGCAAATAAAATTTATTTGAATTAACCGAATTTCGTTGTAAAAACTAATGTTCAATTATACCAACCGACTGAAATTCGTAATAATCGAATTTGAGTATTAGTAGCCGAATTTCAGTTGGCTAAATAGCTAAATTTTTCTCTATGTGTATAACAGTTTTGAGATGTTTCTCTTATTTACCTATCAGATATTTGTCACTTTGGACAAATCGACCTTTCATTTCCTATATGATAGCTATATTTCTGGCAGCAGCCTTCTGACTTAAAATTTGCTGAAAATTTTTAGTTGACTTTGCTGAAAAATTTTGTTCAGTGGATGATTGTATATAAATATGTGCATATGCCAATATCAATATCAACACCAGCAACCAACTATGGGCTAGATATTGTATTGGTGATGACATTTGCTTAGAAAATTTCATTTGAAAAGGGGTTTGTTTTCATTTAAACAAAATTTAAGTTGGTAGTTCTATGTAATTGCTAACATTTTGTTTTAAAAATATATTTCTCAATTGCTTTTTTAATAAAATATGTTTAGTGCCCGATTACTAAAAGTCCAGTTAATATTTAACAAAGAGTTAACTTAAGAATTTATATGGAAAAAACAAATATTGTGTCAGTTAAAGTCCCAGTTAGTAGCTAACGGGACGTTGTGACAATGAGGCTAGCAACGAAACTACACAGTGCTGAATCCGCTGACTTTAATAAAGCTTGGCTATGTTGCTGAGGACGAACAAATATTAGACACGTATTTTTTTAGGTGCTTTATCGCTCGTTAAGGGGCAAAAGGCATGTCAAAAATTACTACATTTTTATATGAAAACATCTTTAACATTAAGGAAGTTCAGTTTTTTTGTACGTATTATTAAATTACTCAAGAAAACAGAGATTTTGATATCCATATTGTCTATGCTGTTGGTCCAGGGTTTATACTTATTTGAAATATCAAAAATATGGGTTATAAAAGTTCTTCGGGAAAAGTTGTATTGAAGCCGAACGATTGCGTAAATTTAAAAAACACCAGACAACAAATTGCTTAAATAAAATAAGCATTAGTATATGTTAATTTGAGCTCCAACCAACAACAACATACAAATGGGGTATTCGAAATAATTGTTTTTTAAATAACAAAAATGTTCGGAAATATAAGTTAGTTTTGTTAAGGACTATGTCCTCATATTGTTTGTTAGTCTTGTTAAGGACTATGCCCTCTTTTTGTTTACCGTTTAAATAAAACACCGGTGGTCGTTATAGAATGAATCTTTACACTTAGGTATAGGTAAAGACCACTGCAAATGTAGTTGAAAACAAATGAAATTTCATTTAAAGAAAGGACGACTTACATTACAGTAAATTCAACTAACATTGTCATTTGTTTTTTGTTGTTCAAAAAATTACTAACAATTGTAGTAAAAATTAATCATATGTTAGTAAAAATAAACAAACATTTATTTTTTATTGTTTTAAATAACAAAAAACAACGGTAAAACATGAATGTAAAATCATAAAACAGTCATTTGATGTGGTTTGTTTTTTTAAATTAACTACAAGGTTAGTAAAAAATGTAATTTGTTCTACAAATGACTGACATTTACATTAAAAATAAAGAAACTGTATTACAATCCAAACAACTTCATATTTTTAAAGCAGAAGTTCCCTGAGTGTATGTTTTCATATTTCTTATAATACCCTCAACACTACTTAAAAAGTGCTGACACTGTGTCTGCGTTTTTTAGAACACAAAAATGCTCATTAAAATGTATCCGCTATTAACCAATCACAAAATGCAATATCGGATTACACTTATCAAAATTTAGGTGATATTTGCCAATCGCAAAATAGCAAGCAAAAAGATAAGCAGAAAAAACAAACTGTAATGTGAGACCAATTGGCAGTAGGGGTATTCGAAATGTTACCCCAAAAAGTATGGGTAATCACCTAGCGTTGCTAACTTATACAAGTGGATGCGTCTTCAAAATACCTTTCATTTGATGCCCAATTTGCTTATAGTTTAACTAGCTTAAGGTCTCGGTGTTTCCCGGGTCAACTGTGATTTTTGAATGCAGAAAAAACTTTAAGCTACGATAAAGACGACTTAATTTTGTTGTGCTTTGCAGAAGCAGTTAGGATTTTAACGTTGAAATTAAAGATTCCATTTGAAATTTATGAAATAAGGTTACAATATTAAAAATTATTTTATCTTTAAAGATGTTTAATACAAAATTATTCTTTCAGTAGCAATTCACGACTGATTGATATGAACTTTATCAATAAAGATGTCTCATATTGATTTTAGTGTATGGTCTCGAAAAAGTTTATCCTTAAAGAATTTTTTTTTTTTATAAATTATGAAAATTTTTTCGACCTTTGAAATGAATGACTTTATTAAATAATTGAGCTCTAGGTCACTTTTTTGTTTTTTTAATGGACTTGTTATTGCCAAAAAACGGTAAGAATAGAATAAAATTAGAAAAAATGAAATCATAAAGACATTGCGAAAAAATCAGGAGGAATATTATACGGGGCAAAAAATTCTTAAAAACGAAATGGTTTTTCCTAAAATGTTTTGATTGGATTTAATGCTTTCAAATAAAAAAATAAGCTTTATTAAAAATAATGGAATTTTTTGATTTTGAAGTGGGCTATGGTAATGAAACGTTTACTGAGGCCTTCCTTGGGAAACGTAGAATATATGTGAGTAATTTCAAAGTAATCCGTTAAAACTTTCTTAGAAGTTTGTATTCGAAAAAACGAAAAAAAGTTGAAAAAGATGAAAAATTTTAATTTTACATTTTTTGTCAAAAGTAAGCGCAGAAGTGGGCGTGGTCGATGAATACTATACTACGATCTAATTTGTATAGAGAACAAACAGAAAATGAGTATTATATATATTGATAACTTATAAACGAAATATATTAAAAAAACGTAAAAATGACCAATTTTTGATCCCACTTATTAACCCCCAAACTTGAGATTGCGCACCTAAAAAAAAATGTATGTCTAATATTTATATGTCCCTTACAACATATCCTTGTTTCATTCAAATCTGAGAATTCACCGCTGTGTAACTTCCTTGTAAGTCGTACAGAAAATATATGGAAATACCTGTTTTTGTGAGCGAATTGACTATTAGAAAAGAATACGCCGTTAATTAGGGCTGCATTGTATTGTATTTAGAATTTCACTATTTGTAATTGAATTTTTGACAACATTATGGTACAAATTTGTTAGTTTACCTACACATCTTTGCACGATTTTTATTTATGCCTTATATGAAATTACATTTGAATTCAGTTAAATCTGTTACCAATCTTAGCAGAAGTAATATTAGAATTAGCGAAGACCCATCACTGAACATTAGGGTCGTTACAAGGTTATATGATAACATTTTTTCGGGAGACACCCAAATAGTATGCCAAAAGACTGGAAAATGTGATTGGCTAAGTTTCCGATCAATCCTACCGATAGACTTAGTACACTCAGGGATCTTCTGCTTTAAAAATATGAAGTTGTTTGGGTTGTAATACAGTTTCTTTATTTTTAATGTAAATGTCAGTCATTTGTACAACAAATTTAAGTTGTACTAATCTTGTAGTTGATTTAAAATAACAAACCACATCAAATGACTGTTTTATGATTTTACATTAATTTTTTACAATCGTTTTTTGTATTATTTAAAAAAAAAAATTACAATAATTGTTAGCAATTTTTTGGACAGTAAAAGCAAACAACAAATGTTAGCTGAATTTAATGAAATGTTGGTCGTCCTTTCTTCAAGTTAAATTTCATTTGTTTTTGACTGCAATTGCTGTCGTCTTTACCTATATAATATCGTTAGTGTACTAATTATTTTATATTATATATTTTTCAGGCAGGTCATTGTATACACTAAGTTGGTTAGTTCTTTAGTTTTTTATGTTATTTCGAAATGAATATGCAGAAAATTTGTGGCCGCTAAAAAAAGTACCCAGCTAGCGAATTTGAATTGACGTTTTCAACATTTTCGAGTATACATTTTGCTTTATGTCTCATTTATTAATAAATGTTGATGACAGTTACCAGATGATATTTGCAGACTATGTTATTAGCATTATATAAAAATTGAAAATCATGAAAGCTTTATTCAAAAACTTCGCAATTCAACTAAAAATGCAAGAAAATGGAGAGAAATTTACAAATCTTAAAAAGACACTATGAAAAATCTGAAAAATCACATGTTATTTGTCAAGGCATAAGTTTTAAAATAAGACACAAAACGATATTTTTCCTTACTTTATCCTTAATGAGGCACGTGTAAATATTATTGGATTGATTAAAAACTTAGCTAATCACGTTTTTTAGCCTATTGGAACATTTTTAAGCTCTGCCCTGATGGAAAATCGAAAATTTATTTCTTGTGGCCACCCTACACAGAAAAAATTATCCACCTAAAATATTTAAATAAAGCTTTCATTTGAATAAAATTTGTTTCTAAACAAATATTTAATTGAATCAATTAATATATTAACTGAATTTTAAATACATAAATACATATTTCATTTTAGATGTAATACTCCAATTATTTTTTCATACACTGTATGCTTTAATGGAAAATTTTCAGTATAAAGTACCAAATGCATTTGAAGTTTAGAAACAAAACAAGTACACCCACAAACATACAAATAGAAGCAGCATTAACAACAGCACATATACCAACGTAAATATCGTTCACACACTTTTTTGATGAGTATAATGTTTTTATGTAGAAGTTATTTATAACTTTTTTCCTTTTTAGTTATCAATAAAAGTTTTAATTGATGTTATCATTGCTGTGATAGGTGCAAAATCAATTAAAGTATTAATATATTCAATAAATTTTTTAATTGAAACCCGTTTTTAGTTTTCTCTGTGTGCTGAATATTCTATAAATGTTGTGTAGCAACATTTTTTGTATTAAATTTTTTGATTTTTGAAGATGGATTTTAATTTTTTTTTTTTTTAATTTAAGATTTGTTTTATAACATGATACAGATATTCAAATCTAATATTTCAAATCTTTGCCCATTGTGCACCATCAATATTTACAATCATCGAAACTTAAATACACTTTCATGTACATATATTTATTTCTATGAGTGTTTGTATCCGGATATATTCAAGTATGTTTTTTATTTTTTATACTGAACAACACAACGGCAAATAGCAATGTTGCTGTTTGAAATACATACGAACATTCTTGTTGGCACTACCAAATGCCAGATAAAGTTAATTTAAGTTCCCACAAGTAAAAGACGTTGTAATAGCAGCAGCTGCATCAGCATCATCAATGCACTTGTTAAAACGTATAAACTGAAATTGCATACTGCTTATGTATATTCAGCTACTGACTAAGTGTGGGATCAATTTCATGGATTGCTAGCTGGATTAGGTTTTTGGAAAAATAAAAAAACTTGCTCAAATAAGAAAAAAAATAAACTATCAGCTAACGAAAACATAAACATTTTGGTAAATGGGTTAAGTTTAAGTTATTGTGATGAGTTTTTATTATGGCGTATTTTAAAATTAAAAATTTTAAAGTTGCAATAAAATGTAATACATTCAAGGTTTCAGGAATAACTACAACACTAATGAAGACCGTTGTAACTAAATAATAGATGGATTCAAGGAACAGAACATAAATGTGGCATCACTTACAACATATGGGATAACAGTGGACATTAGAGTGAGGTAAGTTTCTAAAAATAGAACTGTTGTGTTGTTGGAGTTGTACTTCTGAGATTATGTATGCAAGAACAAAAACACCGTGTATTGAATAAAACTAGTTTTAATCACAACAAAACTCGACCTGACGATAGATCAGTGCGCTAAAGAGCTCTGTCTAACGTGTAGTGCGAGTGCATGTGGCATTAGAAATCAGTTTATCTATACCACGGTCAGTGACTGCACATAAAATTTCATATAGACGCAATCGAACAAATAAAAACATAACAAATATTGCATTACTCAAAAAACAAACAGAGTCCCTGACGAAGGTTCAATACCAGAAACTGCGCAGTCTGATTCAGAAAATTGAAAATTTACAATGTAGTTATCATTTTTAGAAAATACACTCATTCTTCTCTACCACGCCTTTCACAATTAAAATTAAATACAATTGCATACTAATTATAGTATTAATTGCAATTGTCTGAAAAAGACGTTAAAATTCAAACTCAAACAAAAATCAAACTTTGCTCTCTGGCAATTCTCCGCTAACTACTTAAGCGCCATCTATCGAATATAAAAAGAATATATCATAGATGTGGCATCACTTACAACATATTGGATAACAGTGGACATTAGAGTGAGGTAAGTTTCTAAAATAGAACTGTTGTGTTGTTGGAGTTGTACTTCTAAGATTATGTATGCAAGAACAAAAACACCGTGCATTGAATAAAACTAGTTTTAATCACAACAAAACTCGACCTGACGATAGCTCAGTGCGCTAAAGCGCTCTGTCTAACGTGTAGTGCGAGTGAATGTGGCATTAGAAATCAGTTTATCTATACCACGGTCAGTGACTGCACATAAAATTTCATATAGACGCAATCGAACAAATAAAAACATAACAAATATTGCATTACTCAAAAAACAAACAGGGTCCCTGACGAAGGTTAAATACCAGAAACTGCGCAGTCTGAGTCAGAAAATTGAAAATTTACAATGTAGTTATGAATTTTAGAAAATACACTAATTCTTCTCTACCACGCCTTTCACAATTAAAATTAAATACAATTGCATATTAATTATAGTATTAATTGCAATTGTCTGAAAAAGACGTTAAAATTCAAACTCAAACGAAAATCAAACTTTGCTCTCTGGCAATTCTTCGCTAACTACTTAAGCGCCATCTATCGAATATAAAAAGAATATATCATAGATGTGGCATCACTTACAACATATGGGATAACAGTGGACATTAGAGTGAGGTAAGTTTCTAAAAATAGAACTGTTGTGTTGTTGGAGTTGTACTTCTAAGATTATGTATGCAAGAACAAAAACACCGTGCATTGAATAAAACTAGTTTTAATAACAACAAAACTCGACCTGACGATAGATCAGTGCGCTAAAGCGCTCTGTCTAACGTGTAGTGCGAGTGAATGTGGCATTAGAAATCAGTTTATCTATACCACGAACAAATAAAAACATAACAAATATTACATTATTCAAAAAAAAACAGGGTCACTGACGAAGGTTCAATACCAGAAACTGCGCAGTCTGAGTCAGAAAATTGAAAATTTACAATGTAGTTATGATTTTTAGAAAATATACTCATTCTTCTCTACCACGACTTTCACAATTAAAACTAAATAAAATTGCATATTAATTATATTATTAATTGCAATTGTCTGAAAAAGACGTTAAAATTCAAACTCAAACATAAAATTTATTAAAACATGATTTTTTTTTCGATATAGCACTGCCCGTTAAAAAGCTGTTGATTAAAAAAATATCAAATTTTATTAAAGACATCATTTTCAAAACTTAATAACTTAATACTGTGTTACCGAAAAGCTAAAATGTTTGCACAATTTTCCTCAGCTAAGAATGCTGGTTGAGTGATATAAAAAATACTTAATAAGTTTTTTTTTTTGGAAAAATTAATTTCGGGGAAAAACTTTTGTTTTTAAATAATTTTCGGTGTAGAATCGAATGATAAATCCAAATTTCATATAAACACAGCTCGTTTTGCTCTGTAGGAGATGGGACTCTAAATCAGCATTTTTGGCCGCACAGCTCATGTGGAAGGAGTTCGAAATTACAAAAATAATAGTAACGTCACTTTTATTTATTGATGCAAAAACATTTTAAAAAGTGATAATATCCCAAAAAAAACCGATTTTATACTTTTCTGACGATCTCTATGATGAATAAATAATACAATAATGAAACTACATATAATTTATGTGACTTTTGTAAAGAAATTGAAATATATATATATTAACGAATATTTTCTCCTAATCTAATAAGAATTACACAATAAAACTTTCTATATAGATACAAAAAACATCAAAAGTCGAAAAAAATTTGGCCGATTGTTAGATAACTTGAGTTTTGCATTTCTCTAAAAATTCGAAACTAGTTCTGAAATTTTTAATTATTTTTTTTTATTTAAAGTTCTATATAAAAAATATATTGTTATAACGGGTGATTCAATTAAATGACAATTTTTTTATTAGATGTGCATGTCTATCAAATTAATTTTGCAACATAAGTAATATATATGGAGTAAGTTCCATTCCAACAACAATGAAAGAAATTATATAGATGGGGCGTTCACGGAAAGTTGGGGCGTTCACGGAAAGTTAAAGGTTTTTAAATATACTAGGAAAATACTGTTGTACGGAATTTAGAACCATTTTTCTTAATCACATTTTCATTTTTTTTCTGTTATTTTTTCTGTTATTTAAGATTAATACTTAAATTAAAAGAAAAAAGATCTTAAAATGCCAGCTTTGGAGCACTTTTTATAATATATAATTAGCAATATGCCAAAAATATGTACTTTTTCATTTTTAAGCTATGAATGCCGAATGATTTTTAATGCTTCGGTGGTAGAGTCAGCTACCTTAATTGCTAGTTAGAGTGTCCCTCATTTGTCCTAAAACTTAAATTTAGGGTGGCCAATTAAAGGTCAGCAATTAAAGGCCCGGCAAAACAAATGCATTCACTTCATTTTCGATATTGTGCAGTTCCATCCAAGATATGGAAAATGGTGTCAAAATAATGAAAGAGGATTTTCAGGAAAATAAAAAATGGCATGTTGAGGAACGGATAAAGAGATTGGAAGAGATTGGAGAGCAAACAAAAAGCAAAAAAAAAAAAAACGACACACGGAGATTGAAGTCCTATTTCTATTTAATTTATTACATGAACTATCTTATGTCGATGTACAGAGTAATCGGATAAAAATTCGTAAAAAGCAAATTAACATTTTGAGATTAATTATAAATATTACGGTGAAAAAGTTTAACAAACAACAAATTTGGATTTAGAGTCCCAACTCAAAGAACAACTAAATAATTTACACAATTATGTAGACCTCTAAAAATTTAAATAATTAATAAACTTGATGTTTTTAAAAGTATAAATAATAAAGATTCTGTTAAATACAATTCTATTAAAATAACTAACATTTTATTCGCAAAACTAAAAATGTAAGTACGTACACTTAGAATACTAAGTAGGTAAAGACCACTGCAATTGTAGTTGAAAACAAGTGAAATTTCACTTAAAGAAAGGACGAGTTACATTACAGTAAATTCAACTTACATTGTCATTTGTTTTTTAATGTTCAAAAAATGACTAACAATTGTAGTAAATATGAACCAGTAAAAATTAAACAAACATTTTTTTTTTTATTTTTTTAAATAACAAAAAACAACTGTAAAAAATTAATGTAAAATCATAAAACAGTCATATGATGTGGATTGTTTTTTTAAATGAACTACAAGGTTAGTAAATATTTTAATTTGTTCTACAAATGACTGACATTTACATTAAAAATAAAGAAACTGTATTACAACCCAAACAACTGCATATTTTTAAAGCGGAAGTTTCCTGAGTGTACAAAACTTTAATGATGAATTTAAGTTACATACTTACATATTTTAGTATAAATTTGAAACTATTTCATTATTTTATAGCTCTTTTCTTTCTCATTCGGTTATTTTTGAACCGATTTTCAAAATTTTATTGTAATAAAATTTATTGCTGGAAAGCTATTCAAATTACCTTTCTAATTGCTTAATATACTGAGATATACTGAGATAACTTATTTCCTTACGATATTATCGTCGGTTGAACTTGATAATAAATTTGAATTTTTTAAAATTTTGCATTGCGGGACTTTAAAATTGCTATTACAACCTCAATTTCAATTTGCAATAATGTCGTAACGAAATAAGTTATCTTAAAAATTTAAAAAACTGAAAAAAAATGGTAAGAGTAGTGTGTTCAGTTGCCGTTACAAGTATTATGGAAAATACATTTCCAGGAACGTGAAAAATCGGAGCATTTTGATCAAAAAATACACTTTTCTCGTTAATATAGCTCGAACGCCTGATGCCGGAGAGTGAATCTAAGGCCAGATTTGGATTCAGCGTACCTTGTACCTTTAGAAAAGTATAATTTAGTTCTAGTGTCAAAGATTTTTCGACCTGAATCTTTAGGTGTAAAAAGTACATACATGTACTCACAAGTGCTCCATACTGTAGTTAGTACAAATTATTGGCGCTAGATGACTCAAAATTCATTTATATTGAAAAATGCACCAAAACAACAAGTATTTGTAAATATTAGGAATTCACATGTTCTGCAAAAATACTCGCCAAAGGCTTTTGCACAAAGTTGCCGAACATCGTTTGGTCGAATTTTGGAAATTCAAAAGTCAAAATTTTGATTTTCTGCAATAAACTAAAAATAACGGTAATATTGTAAATAACGGAATAATGAAGAAGTCGCAGAGCAAAAGATGCTGCTGAAGCCCTAAAGAACCATTTTTTGCAAAAAGTCGATTTTGGCATATTGCTATATATAATTTTCAACTTTTTTATTAAAAAATATTGTTTCGATTTTCTTTTCGCGAACTTCTGTAATAAATATTTTTTTTCCATATCAAATTGTCGTTTTATTAAGAAAAAACCCCAAAGTAAGGTCGCCTTTTTCGTTTTGGTTTGCTTTTTGAAGAATATGAGGTAATTTTTAGAATCAAGCTTTTAAGAGAACTCGTTACTACCAATCATAAATGGCAAATCTTACTTTAGTTAAGGCAGAATTAGTTTGTACGTTCTGTTCTGTTACGAATCAGCTGTTTTGTTTCTGTTCAATTGAAAGTCTGTATGTGTGGTTAGTTTTCACTTTTTCGTTCTGTTCTGTTGCGGACAAATCTATTGAAAATAGAATTCAACGTTAAGTGACAGCCTAAAGTGCGTATGTATTGGTTTGCTGTGAAATCATTTTCTCAATATTTGAATCAAGGATGATAAAGTTGGTACTATTGTACTATTTGAACCTAGTACGATTTACAAATTTTTCTATGTATGAATTTCTTGGTCGCTTTAAAATTCAATAATTATTAATTCGATTTGCAGTCCCATATGAACAATGAATTAATTCGAAACCAAACGCTGTGAATTCAATAACATGATTTCACTGAGTGCGACTGATTACAGATGATTATATTACAGTTTTATTAATCGATTAAACCAATTATTGAATTCAATTACTAAGGGTTATAATTATTAAGTAATTTTGATTTTCAAAAAAGTAAATAATAAAAATCTTATAAAAATGTGAAATTAAATTTGTTTGCTACCAATCACAAGGATTGAATTCGTAAAAAACTGTGAGAAATGTAATTCAATACAGCAGGATATTAATAGCACATTCAAAAAATACTAAAAAGTGGCTGATTTAAGAAAAAATCTCAAAATTTTAAAAATTTTTTAAATCAATATCGGCTAATTTTCTTAGTACGCATTGCTAAGATGTGAAATATATAAAATTCACCGCGAATTCTTTTTTGTCCACAAAAAAATTTATTTTTCACCTCAAAAATAGTTTTGTTACCTCAAAAAAGTTTTTCACGCCACAATTTTTTTTTTTTACATCCAAAAAAGTTTTTCACCTCAAAATTTTGTTTTCACCTCTTAACATATTTTTTTTTTAATATATTTTTGTTGTTTCATTTGCAATTGTTTATTTTGGAGGGTACAAAGATTTGTTTGTTAATTTATATTTAAATTTTTTTTTTATACTTGTGATGCCGAAAAAGTACTATTTTATATGCAGGTTGGTACTATTTTAATATCGCATTTATCATCGCTGATTTGAATGTTTTTGGTTTGAGTTTCTTTTACTTTTTAAAACAGCTGATTCCTCTCACAGAAAAAGTAATTACAAAATATTACCTACAGAACAGAACGACACAGAACGGCAACAGAAAGTAACAACTAATGAGGTCTTTACACTTAAAATTGGGAGCTTTATTGGTATTTAATTTCCCTTATAAAACACTTTAACGACTGAGCCAGTGGATATTTTTTTATCAAGTAGACAAACATGTTCGACTTTTTCTTGTTCTTCCAGGAATTTTATTTTAAAACTTTCCAAATTAAAAAAGACATCACTTTAAGAAAAAAAAAAATATATAGAAAAAAAGATAATCATGAGAACCAAAGAGCAAACATTTTGGGAGAGTTGTTGCGTTTACCTTTTTCAGTACCGAACACGATGTAAATGAAATTTTTACAAAATTGTTAATCAAAATCTGTTATTAGAGATTCTGGGAAATGGGGATTTTCTTTCAAAGAAAATTAATAGGACGTTTTCGGATCCCCTTGAAATCCTGACGTAGGTTATTATATTATTTCCTATTGACATTCCCACTCTCCTTGAAATTTACACTAGCAGAAAAAACAATAAAACTTATTAAAACTTATTTTTCCCTTGAGACAGTTGAACTGACTGAAATAAAGACAATGATAATTACCATTAAAATATTTTTGACTTCATACAGTGGATGTTAAATTGTAGAGATTGATAACGACCAAGTATACCAGTATATCTGCTGTGAACATTTTAAAACCGGAAAGACTGAATTAAAACACCCAAAGAGGCGACCCGAATTTTTCAGAGGCGATAGTATGTACATCCTTCAAATATTCTATAAATGTCAAGTAAAAATTGTCATCAGCTGAGAGATACGTTTTCTAACATCATCTTAACAGTCACACTTAGAATACTATGTAGGTAAAGAATACTGCAAATGCAGTTAAAAACAAATGAAATTTCACTTAAAGAAAGGACGACTTACATTTCAGTGAATTTAAATAACATTGTCATTTGTTTGTTAATGTTCAAAAAATTAACCACAATTGTAGTAAAAATTAACCACATATGTTAGTAAAAAATAAACAAACATTTGTTTGTTTTATTTTTTTTAAATAAGAAAAAAAAACTACTGTATAAAATGAATGTAAAATCCTAATACAGTAATTTGATGTGGTTTGTTTTTTTAAATTAACTACATATGTAGTCAAAAATTAAATTTCTTCTACAAATGACTGCTTTTTCACTTAAAAACAAAGGTTATTGTATTCCAACTGAAACAACTACAAACATTTACAGCAGAAATTCTCTGAGTGCAGCTATGCATTTAACGTTGCTAAACTTAAGCCCCATTGCCTAAGTTAAATTTTCAGCAACTTATGTGTAGTCAATTTTACTAACCATCCTTATTTTAATAATCTAAAACAAAGAATAAAACCATGCATGTAATTACACACTAATATCAAGAGCAAGAGTAAAGCAATTCAATCAGTAATCTCATCGAAAAACATTTATTTTTACCGACCTTAGTTTCATACAAAAAATCGGTTTGTAAAACATAAAAAAATACCTGGGTTGCAGGTACACACTGTACAGTTTTTGCCAATGTATACAAGTACGGATATTGTAGTCTTTTAGCCTCCCAGAACTCAAAAAGAGGTTTATCAATCGACAAGGGCATTGGAAAAAAATTGTCGATTTTAAGAAAGCTTTTTTTCATCCTCATTATCACATCCTTCGCTTTCTTGTTCCATATCTACATATATAAGAAATAAAACAACAACCATTTAATAATAGGAATCAAACAATAACAAATTAAAAACCCACATGTTTTTCCATTTTTTTAATTGCAATGCAAGTGATTTAGATTACACTGCCTTACAAATTGTAATGATCTGGCAAACGGCAAGCTTTGAGAGTCAATTTACATAAAATGAGTTTTATTCTCTGACGGAAAAAATAAAACTCCTCAAATGAGTTTTAAAATTAAACTCCTCAAATGAGTTTTATTTTAGACAAAAAAAATAAAACTCCTCAAAAGAGTTTTATTTAACGAAGGCGAAATAAAACTCTCTTCTTAAGAGTTTCATCCGATCTTTTATTTTTAAATAAAACTCTCTTCTTAAGAGTTTCATCCGATCTTTTATTTTTACGTTGAAAAATAACTGTTTTGGATGTTTTTTTTTTTTAAGCCACAAAATAACTGTTATAAAGGAACTTTTTTGATATCACTTATAACCGTTACGGTCCCTGATATATTTAAACCGGTTACCTTGAAAGCGGCATAAGTTCATTTGTTTTTAAAACAAGAGAAAAACCGGAAAACTCTTATAACCCAATAAATTACCCAACAAATATGGAATGAAGATTAAAAATATTATACATATTTTTTTTAACACCTATACAGAGAAACAGGTGCATTGTGACAACCGAATTACTGGTGTGACGCAATCAAGTTTATTCCGGGGTAAATTGAAATATACTGTTTCGGCTGAAATACTGTTGCATTGAGCATTTTCGATTGTCACAAACAGAAATACTGGTGGTTGCAACCGAAAGATTCGATCATCACCATTAATTCTGTGTGCAAAAATTATACATATTTTTAAATCGTTCTATATTTGACATATTTTTTCTCTGAAAAAAATTTATATCTCAAAATAAGGAGACACTTTTATGATTTTTAATAATTTAAAAGTTTATTATGAAATTTATTTTAATGAACTCATATTATTTTTGTTAGCGAAATAACATTTTTTGAGAAATATCTCAACCATATAATTTGTTCTTTTATTTTTGGGGCATTTATTTGTAAATTTAATTTATGTTGTTTTAAACGCTGTATACAAAGGGATATTCTGACGAATATTCTTTTACAAAACCGATTTGAAAAAAATTTTAAATATATAAAAGCATGACATACTTTGTCCTTTTTACAATTTTAGGTCAATACAATGATTTTTAAAGAATTCTAAACCTTTTAGAAAAAAGGATATATGACAGCTTTACGAGTTTTTTCTGCGATTGAAATGAAAATTAGCACAAACATTATTGATTCCATTTAAAGAATAATAAACAATTTTTGAAACATTGTAAGCCTTATAGCTTCTATTTAAAATTTACAAAATTCAGGATATACGGGATTTTGGAATATTAAAACTATTTTAGGAAATTTTTTTTTTTCTTATTTTGGAAATAAAAAAAAAAGTGGCAATCGAATGATTTTCAAAGGATTCATAGCCTCTTAAGAAAAAAGAGTATATGATAGCTATACGAGTCCTTACTGGGATGGAAATGAAAATTAAGACACATTTTATTATTTTTGTTTTAAGAATAACAGCCAATTTCGGAACATTGCAAAAAGAATTATGGCTTTTATTGAACATTAACAAAATTCAGTATATATAGAAGGGGTGCATATCCTTGCAACTATTTTGTGAAAAAAACTCTTTTTATTTTGACAAAATTAACAAAAAATTAAAATTATTCAAGTTTAAGGCCACACTCTATATTTCTTTCTTATAGTATTGTCCTAACAAATAATCTATAGAGTTTTTGTTTTAAAATTTATTAATTGACCACTTTCAGGAATGTGTTGATAGATATATTTCGGTAATTTTCTAGGTTCCCATCATCAGAACACGTTTTGAAAGAAGTGACAATCCCATGCCAAACATCAAGCATTCATATGAAGTTTCCAAAAAACAATATGAAACTTGTGGCCTCTTTAACTTATTACTTTTTTTTTTTTCTAGTCCTTAACTTAAATAATGCCCATGTACCCACATAAAGATAAGTTAGAGCCAACAAATGTTATACAATATAAAATAAATCGATATATTTATTACAAACTATTACTTTTTGATAGCCCTTTAGCTAAAAATAGTTAAAGATAAAGAGAAGATTTTTCTTAATATAACAAGAAATAAAACTAAATATGAAAGCAAGGCAATACAGCCTACATAAGGATAAAATTAAGTAATATTACAGTTTGTTTATTTTTTTTTTTTGCCAATATTTATATGAAACTATTTTTGGGTTTTAAGAAAAATCTGAAGTAATATAAGACAATATATTAAAAAAGTATTTGAGGAATATTAAAAAACACCAAGAATATGATAAGAAAAACCTTTTTTTTTTCCTTAGAAAATATGTTACCTCTTTTTAACGTATGAGTGTTATGAAATTAAAAAGTTACTCATACGTACGAGTACATTAGAGCGGCATCTTTTTCAACTTGATATTTTTATCAATTATTGCTGCGATTAATGTAGAACTTGCTCTAGAAGTTAGATGGTGCGAATTTGAGAAAAATCGGATAGCATTAACCCGTGGCGCGGTTGCAACACATGATTTTTAATTAATATTGGCATGCAAAGCTCTTTTTGAAATCGGGCTAGCGGTTTTCAAGATATTGCGACTTGATTTTTACTAAAAATGCAGTTTTTTTTTCGTCCATTCTAAAAGTTTTTTAAAAATTATCCTAATTTTTTTTAATTTTTCACCAGCAAAACTACTTTTCATTTGAGCAGAATTATACCAATATTGTTTAAAGAATAACTTGCAAATTGACCTACAAATATCTCTGAAAAACTAAAAACTTTTGATATTCATTAATTAATGCTTGTAGCACTACCCAGCAACATTTTTTGGAACATATTACCTCCGAACGTGTTCGAGAACAACTTCTTTTACCAACAGTTACATGGAACCGGTTTTAGAACAGGTTTCTGGGAGTCGAAATGTAAGATGTCACTGTCCAAGAACCAGTTCTATAGCTGGTTCTAGAACCGGTTCTAAAGCAACCTGTTCTTGCTTGGCGGTAAAGAACCTATTGCAAATAGGACAAACTCCATACAAAAAGAACCAGTTCCAGAACAGAAATTAGAATCTGTTTTAGTGCAGTATAAGTTGTTCTGCAACCAGTTATTTGGATGTTAATATTTTACTGAGTAAGTTCAATAGTTTTGTGGTGCGAAATTAAAGAAAAGTCGGATTACTTAACCCTTGACGAGCTGTGCGAAAAATCTCTGGAACAAAACTTAAAATAAATTTTAAAAAATATATTTGGTGATATATCATCTCTAATTTCAGACATAATTATGATGAACTGCAAGCATGTTTTGTGTAGAATTTACGTGCGAAAACAAAAAATTCTAATATTATGAAAATGAAAATTATTCAAGTTCGAGGCCATACTCTATATTTCTCCATTAGGATATTGTCCTAACAAATAATCTTTAGAGTTTTTTGTTTTCAAATTTATTATTTGACCCTTTCAGGAATGTGTTGATAGATCTATTTCGGGAATTTTCTATATTCTAAGATTATATTTAAATGTTTTTAGAATAGAAGAAGAATATGTAATTTTTAGTGAAAATCATATCGCTATATCTCGAATATTGTTAGTCCGATTTCAAAAATATTCGTGTTCATAATAATGTCGCAAGACACATTTTTTAAAGCAATCTAACAAAAATTTAAAAAAATCGAAAACTTTGGTTATGGGGTTCCTCGGGTTAAAACTATCCGATATGTCTACAATGTGCATCAAATAATTTTTAGAACTAACATTACAATAATCTGAACAATAAATTTTAATTTTTCAAAAAAAAGTTTTTCTTCATACAAAAAATGCCGCTCTAGAGTACATGTGCTGGAATACTCTTTCATATCAGTTTTATTTTTTTTTTTTGCTTGCGAAAAAAACTTAACCGCAAAATATTACCAAATCAGCGAAAAACACCTCTAGTGGAAGATCAATGATTTATGTGTGTTATAGTTAGTAGTTATAGTAGAATGTATATATTCACAATTTTATGCTCAAAAAGATTGTAGTTAAAAAAAAATCAAATTTTTCTACTTGAAAAATAACCAAAACTTTGCATATATCAGCAAAAACTAAATGTTTTTCTCTGAATAAAATTTGTAGACTTAACAAAAAAAAAAAAAACAATTTCATTTAATGCCGTTTTCAATATCTATATTTATAAAAGAATAGAGTGACTGACTGAATGACTTACTGACTGACTCACTCAACATCGCCCAGCCCAAACTACTTTAGCTAGGATCTTGAAATTTGGCATGGAAACGTGGTTAAATGGGGGATACTAAGGGCAGTCCTAAAATTAATGAACCATAGATTTTTTATCTTCACCACACATCCCTTCTTAGACGTCCGCTGACAAGAGATTTTTCATACGGGATGGGACAATAAGCTAAAAGTCTGTCCGTTTGCGGCCTGTCCAAACCACTTTAGTTAGAAAGCTGAAATTCTTGATATGTTTTAATTCAGATATGATCTAACCTATGCCTAACCTAAGTAAATGGACAAAATTCATATATAAATAACTGCTAAGTAGGCATATTTTATTTTTGAAAATGAATGTCAATAAAAACTTATACTATAAGCATTATTGTAAATATTCAAAAGTGAAAAAGTTCTAAATGATAGTGGTTGAACATAATAGTTTAAGAGACGGTATTCGGCCAAAGCGAAGTTGGAACCAAAAGCACTGTTGTATATAGCCATTTCATTATGCCAAAAATTCGTTAGAATGGCTTATTGCAAAAAACATATCTTTTGCGCCGAAATACGCAAATCCTCAAAAACGTCCCAAAGCACGTCCAATTGAGGACTTTTGTGGTCTTTTATGCCAAAAAGTGTATGAAATTGCTTGGGAAGCCAAATGCACAGAAGAATTTAATGCACAGAAGAAAGCATTGTAAAAAAATTGATATGAATGCCGTCCAAAGAATGATTGGAGGTATCAAGAATAAATACGCCAAATAGAAGCTTTGGTGTTGGCTTTCTACAAAAAGTGAATTAATAATTTATAGTCTACTGTGTTAAAAATATAATTCGTTTTTTAATTACAAGCGTTTTAAAATTTTCAAACTACTAAATTGACATATGTTAACTCCCTGGTATGGTACTTTCCGGATTTTTGCCTACAAACGTGGCAAAATGGGAGCTAAAAAGGGAAAAAAAGTCTCCTCCTTGGAGGCCTGACCAAACCACTAATGCGAGAAACTTGAAATTTGGAATGCCCGTTCCTAATTAGGAGTATACATCTGTGTAGAGCGGATTTTTGGAAATTCATACGGGGATGGGCAAACATGGGAAAAGTCTCCCCCTTGGCGGCCTAGCCAAATACTAAATCAAAGAACTTGAAATTTTGTATGTGGAATCCTAATCATAAGTAGACTTCTGTATATACGGGATTTTTGAAAATTACTTTGGCTTTCTGGCCAAATAACTAATGCTAGGAAGTTGAGATTTGTTATGTGTTTATAGAAGGGATTTTTGGACATTTTCTTCGGGGAGGGGCAAATGATAAAAGCGTCCCTCTTTTGGCTACATGGCTAAATATCTGAATCGAGGAACTTGAAATTTTGTATGTAGGTTCCTCCTCCGGCATATGTGTACACTAAGACTGGTTTTTTAAAAATTCATTTGTAATAAAGGGAAAAGTCTGCCCCATGCCTCCCTTTGGCTAGAAAGCAAAAATTATTGAATGCGTTAATTCAAAGAAGAAATAACTCCATTTAATGATACTTTTTTGAGTGTTGCCCTGGAACATCGTTAGGATGATGGAAAAAGTCTGCCTAATAACTTCAAATTTGGTACGTGGTACTCACACCCTTCAGTTCCTGGACAAACCATTAATTCCGTGTACATCATCTCAGACTGAATTTTTGTAAACTGTTACGGCGAGTGTCTTGAAGAGGAAAAGTCCCCACCATGGCGGCATGGCAGTAATGAAAGGAAAGTTACATAATTTTATAGAAATTATTCCCGCTTTAGCGAGGATCGTGAAATTTGATGTGTGAGTTTTTAATGTAGGGTATACATTCACTTAGGCTGGCTTTAGGTAGGGGTGAAAATTTGTGTAATGTGTCCTAATTTCTTTGCATATAAACCTGAAATTAAATAAACACTAACAGTTCTATAAGTAGCACCTACCTGATTAATTTTTTTTTTAAAACAAGACTCTTATATAATTTTCAGACACTTAAGGCATACCAGGAATCAATTTTTTTCCATATATTTTTGTTTGTTATACTTTTTAAAAATGCAATTGAAGGGCTTATTGTAAAAACTGAATAAGCCACATTTATTGTTTTATGGGGTTTCGCTGTTTTCTAGGCATCCATTGATTAATATTTGAAAGAAGTGTTATTTAAACACTTATTACAAGTACGTAGAGTATAAACGTCCCACAAAAGTCATATTTTGTGCATTTTTTCAACCTTTGAAAGGCGAAAATAAACTAAAAATTAAATGTGGCTTATCAAGTTTTTACAATATGCTCTTCAATTACAGAATTTTAAAATTTATTTTTTTTTTCAACTTTTTAGGCAAGGTGACAATTAAAACACTACATGAATCAATCACACCGACATTTGCAGGTGACAATTATATAACTTTTAGTGTATATGCTTCCCCAAAAACGATCTAACTAATTGAAAGATGTCTTTTTGCAGTTTTGGTTAGGAAAAAGGTAAAAAATAGATGTTAAAATATGCAAAAGTATGGAAAATATTTCTATTGATGGTTAGAAACCCTAAAATTCAAATATTTGTTCACTGTTGATTGTCCTAATTCACTGCTAAGTTATATTTTGAAATTTTTCAAAATATTTTTCCAAAATAATTGGGGAAATTCTTTTGTTTGCATATTGCTCAGCCAGCTTAGCTGCAATTTTTAAGAAAGGAAGTCTTCCCCATAACGTCCCTCACAAATGATTTGCGCTAAAAGTATAAAAGTTAATTCACTGAATATTCCTTTATAGTTTTTATAAAATCTTGTTATAAATGAGTTTAAAACAAAAAAGTTTCACCTTTAATAACCTATGTAATTAATTTAAGGTGGAAATCTGAAAATTCAATTTACAAAAACATCCACTTAGAAACGATAAAGAAATTAATTAAATGAAGAAATTGTTTAAAAAATGAATTCATTTTCCATTCTAATATATTCCAATATATAAACTACCGGTAACGAAGTATCGGGCTTTTGAGTTCGTAAAATGATAAGAGAAAAACAACTCTAAAGCAGGTGACATTTTGGTTATGATATGAACACAGATTGTTGAAAAACAAATGAAAAAATATACGAATACTTATTTATTTTTAAATTAAATTTACATGCTGCGAAAAATTATAGTAAATATCGGCGAAAATTTAATGAGGATTTTTGCAGTTTAAAAATATAATACTAAAATGGGACGATTTAAATAAATCAGCTAAACATTAAGAAAGATGCTTCAGAAAATTTTTGAAATTTAACCCATTTCCTCCACAAAGATGTTTATATTTAAATAGGAAAGGGTCCATGAACCTTTTAACTACCGACTTTTTTTGTGTAAATATATTTTTTTTTTTTGACTTTAGATTCTTTTTAGAGGCCCTTAAGTAAGAAAAATAAGGTTTAAATATCATGTATTTAAACCTTACCCTCCTACCCCAAAAAAATGGGTCCGCAAATCGTATTTTTGATATTTCTCAGCCGATTTTAACCACTAAATTATTCTCATAACCAAAACTGCTTTGTTTAATTTTGTTCTGCTCATTAAATGAAAATTTCGTAAATTTCGAAGGTCAAGGAGATGCACCAAACGGACCTTCTTCGGATATAAAGTCTGATAAAAAATATCTGACTTTGTTAACAAATATCACGACTATATTGCCCTGATGAACAGTTAATGCATATGATGATTTTTTTTTAATGGCCAATATCCTAACCAACATACTTATTTAAATAAAAGTTTTAAGCAATGAAAATCAAGTTCGAGGCCATACTCTATATATCTTTATTAGGATATTGTCCTAACAAATAATCTATACAGTTTTTGTTTACCAATTTATTAATTGACCACTTTCATGAATGTGTTGATGGATCTATTTCGGGAATTTTCTGGGTCCCATCATCAGAACACGTTTTGAAAAAACTGACAATCCCATGCAAAACATCAAACATTTATATAACCTAGTTTTCCCACTAAATGTTCGTTATGTTGAAGCCCTACCATTGGTAGATATTCAATACACGCTTTTAGTTTTTATTCTCCTTTTAATTTTTACACTTGTTTTGTTTTATTTAAAAACTTGTACTTTGTCAAAAGTATTAAGTTTTGCTGCAATATAATATTTTTTAAAAATTTGTAAACTGTAGTGTACAAGGGTAGTGAAAGAGTTGATTTTCAAAGCAGGTAGATAAATGGTAAAAATGCTTTAAAAATTTGTTAGGGTAAAATTACGTTTAGCGGTTCAAAAGTCTGAAAATTTACATAGTCGGTAAAAACTGCTCTATAAAATTGAGGACGTGAAAATTACGAAAACTTTTTGGGGCTTACAAAAACTTTTATGGTTGTCCTTAATCTTAATATACAAGGGTAATTTTATACATATTTTACTGATTTTTAAGAGAAACAATTTTTTTGAATATAAGAAGCTATCCGTTTGAGATCTTAGTAAAAGGGTTTTATTCTAAAAACATTCATGTATTATTTTATATCGGTAGTTAATTCATAGGTCAAAGGCGTGACAAATAAAAAAACATCTCTACCATATCAATGCAAAAGATATTGAATGTGTGATGTTTCATCGATATTTAACAAATGTATGGCAGTTATTAGAGAAACTTCTATATTTTCCTACATAATTAGGCAGTATTTTTTTTCTACTTACAGATTTTGAAATCTTAAAATATATTTAAAGATTCTAACTCTCCTCCCGATGGATTCAATCCGAACTTAATGAAATATGGATATGGGCACTTCCATAGAAAAGTCAACCAATACCGAAAAATTAAAAGTGGACAAATAATTCCTTATGAGTTCTATGATTAAAGAAAAATACGTAAATTTTATTAAATCCAAAACTCAAAAGCATATCGTTGTTGCCATTATGATAAAACGGATAGCAAAGTTGAGTTGATGTTTTTGGTTATGATTTTTTTTTTTATTTTCCGTAACATTTTCTTTTAAATATTTATTTCTTCAAGAAATATCTCAAAAAATTTGTTACAACAACAATAAACTACAAAAAGTGCAAACAGAGTAAATAAAGATCAGTATCCGGTAAAGTTTTGATTTGCTTTCATAGAGATTCTAATATCACGTTCATCACCACAAAACAACATTTTATTTTAATTACTTCTGCATTGTTAGTAGATAGTGTTTAATTTATAAATCAAGTTTGTTGTAAATTATTTTAAAATAAAACAAATCTGGGACATACCAATCAGAGTAAGTTTTTTTTTTTTTAAATTTCAAGCTTTATCACTTAACGTCACCTGCAAATATTTTTCTTTTGAGTAGTAAAATATCGATATTTAAAATTATATGTTTTTTACGTAGATGGTATCCATAGCTAATAAGTTGAAGGAAAACGCACGACGGTATAGAACAAAATTAAAAACAGACCCACCTAAACCACAATAAAATATTTCATATATTCTACTGAAAACACAGGTCATAAACTGACTGGACTGACGGACTGGAGTCTCCTTCATTAAAGGTTTGGTAAGCGCTGAATCCGAATCTCACCGCTAAATTTTTTAAAGCTAAAAACTTATGTCGCCAAAAGAAGCGCTGGTATAATTATTCTCTTTAAGCCGAAAGTTCATACCTACATCAACTGGAAACTCAGTCCCCCATTAGACTAAAGTAATTCAAATTTTTTTTTATAAAATTAAGTTTACACAACCATGGAAAATTCATTCAATTTGCAAAATCTGAAATTATTTATACACATTGAAAAAGAAAAATTTGAATACCGAAATTGAACTTATTAAAACAAAGTTTTGTCACACTATTAATTATTTTGCTAAAACGCGAACTAATGCGAATTTCGAAAAAACTGGAACCCACATTTACTTAAATCGACTAAAGATTAAAAATGTCAATATAATATTTGTATCACAAAAATCTACTAACAAAAATATGCCTAAAAATTATATATCTCGGCATGTTTTATATACCGTTGTAGCGTATTAAAAAACCTTTCATAAGATACTACTATTGCAAAGTTTGTATTTAGTTAATGTTCAATACTCTTTGAAAAAACTTAAACAAATACCTTTTTTAAAATGATCCAGCTCACGGAATCTTAATGCTAGACACAAAATATTTGGGGAATCATCATAAAGCAGGCCAAGTTACATTTAGAGGGGTGGACAAAAAATAATTTTTTGTTCTTTAGTTTGGTTAACAAAATGGCAAAAAAGCTTAGAAAAACTAATTAAAATACTATTAAATTGTTTTTGAGGGGCATTTAAAAGCTCATCGAGTCTTTAGACATATTTGTTAAATAAAATGTTTGAAAAAACAAATAAAAATATTTACAAATATGTATTAAAATGAAAACAAGGCTGGGTTTTAAAATTATGTTTTTTGGCATTGCTGATTCTGTATGAATTACTTTGTTCATCACATCTTGTAACGGCAGAAGTCGTTACCCTCGTTTCTGCCAACACCCTTGTATAATAATATCTTACAATTATTGGAAAAGAAATTAAATAAATTACTTTGGAATGAATCTTACACTTAATGTGTTATTTGGCCTAATAATTTTCAAACGACCCTCGTTGCAGCTAGAGGGTATATAAAGCGCAGCATCACACAAATCGGGATGAGTTGTCTGCAGCCGTGTTCGTAAACACAAGGTAAACTTATTAATCACTCTGTCTTCTTTTAGCTCTCAAGGACTTAGCCTGAAAAGGAAGCGTGCCGTCATAGGTCACTTCCACCCTTAGATATCCTGCCGTATCCTGCGAAGGTCCTTTGACATCCTGGGAGTTTCCTGCCGTATCCTGCGAAGGTCCTATGACATCCTGGGAGTATCCTGCCGTATCCTGCGAAGGTCCTTTGACATCCTGGGAGTATCCTGCCGTATCCTTCAAAGGTCCTGCGTCATCCTTGCGACATCCTGCGAAGGTCCTTTGACATCCTGGGAGTATCCTGCCGTATCCTTCAAAGGTCCTGCGTCATCCTTGCGACATCCTGCGAAGGTCCTTTGACATCCTTAGAGTATCCTGCCTTATTCTGCGAAGGTCCTGCGTCATCCTTGCGACATCCTGTGAAGGTCTTTCCACCTCCTTCGAGTACACTGCGAAGGCCCTGTTAACATCGGAGTATGTGCCGTACGTAGGTCGCCTCCCCTCAAGTCTGTGCCTTTCGTTGGTCGCCTGGGGGTATTGCTAAGGATAACATCGGAGTGTGTGCCGTTCGTAGGTCGCCTCCCCTCAAGTGTGTGCCGTTCGTTGGTCGCCTGAGGGTACCGCTAAGGACAACATCGGAGTGTGTGCCGTTCGTAGGTCGCCTCCCCTCAAGTGTGTGCCGTTCGTTGGTCGCCTGGGGGTATTACCAAGGATTACATCGGAGTGTGTGCCGTTCGTAGGTCGCCTCCCCTCAAGTGTGTGCCGTTCGTTGGTCGCCTGGGGGTATTACCAAGGATAACATCGAAGTGTATGCCGTTCGTAGGTCGCCTCCCCTCAAGTGTGTGCCGTTCGTTGGTCACCTGAGGGTATCGCTAAGGACAACACCGGAGTGTATGCCGTTCGTAGGTCGCCTCCCCTCAAGTGTGTGCCGTTCGTTGGTCGCCTGGGGGTATTCCCGAAGAAGCCGTCGGAGTAGTGTGTGCCGTTCGTAGGCCGCCTCCCCTCACGTGTGTGCCGTGCGTTGGTCACCTGAGGGTATTTCCTGTAGAAAACTTCAGGGCCAGGGTCATTTCTCAGATTCTGTGTCCTTTTTAACTCAGAATATCAGAACATAAATCCTGCGAATTCACTTTAAAATGATATTGCTGCAAATTATTCTTTTATTTCTACATTTATCAATTGAGTTGTGAACAACTTTAGAAACAAATGTCAAATTCGGACCTTAAAAAAAGGACTCTAAGAATTTGATTCCTTGAACATGCAGTTTCTAAAGCATATTTATTTTAAAATAAATGTTATGGCTCGCAGACAAAACTAAAATCAAGTTTCGATTAAAATATTGGTTTATTCAATTAAAAATTTAATGGACTTTAGAGCAATAAACAAAATTATTTTATGCAAGAAACTTTTTTTACAATAATTGGTAATGGCCAGAAACGTTTTGAATAACTGAACTAAATCTTCTATAATAAAAACCTTTTGAACTAATATAAAACTTTAAACATCCTGTAAATTTGTTTAAATAGCTAATTTTTTTTTGTAGGAAATTGTTCTTTTTTATCCTATTCTTCCTATTATAACTAAGCAAAATAGCACAAACCATTTTACATATGTTTTATTTAACATTTTTTGTCGTTGTTTTCTCATAATAAAAGTATTTGTCTATTGTTTGTTATGCATAATTATGTCATTTTACAACTTGATATTTTGTTATATGACATGTTAGTTTAAAGTGAGTGAGTGTGTGTGTGTGTGAACATTTAACAACAAAAGTTGTATGCCTTCCGTTATTCTATAAGTGTATGTGTGTGTGTGTATGTAAGTATGTCACTCAACAAACTATTCATTGTTTACAACATGAACAACATCTGACTGAAGAAAATAAAAATAGGAGAGTTTGTCACTGTGACTTGCAATCATAAATCAAAAACCATCAAGGAAGTTAAAACGACAGAAGTTACAACGGATAAAAAAAATTATTATAAACATGAATCCGTTTTTATTTTCTTTATTTCTTTTTTTGTAAGAAGAATTATTAAAACTACCAAAACCAGACTAAAGAATATTAAAAATATTATAAATTTAAATTTTTAATGAGTATAAAACAGAGTTATAAAAAAAAGAAAAACTACTAAAAAATGTTGCTTCCTTTACAAAATGTATGCATTAAGTTGAAGGTCATGTTTAAAACAGCAGAAATGAAATATTTAAAGCAGAAATTCATAAAAAAAATCGCAACGCCACATTATAACAAGCATTAAAAGTCATTAAGAGGTGCATAATCACTGTAAAAAAAAAAAAAACTGAACACAACAACGCATAATGTAGGTACGAACTAACTACATCAACCCATTAGCCCGGTTACAACGTATTTATTAAGAAATTTAAATAAAAAAAAGAAAATGTTGTACAAAAGTTACAAAATAAATCTAAAGAAAAATGAACGCTTAAGTCGAAATCGAAAAAAGTACCTTTAATTCTGTATTTATGTGTTTCTTAAAGAAATAACCATGGTTGGCAATAAATACCGCTAAAATACCGCTTTACATTAAAAAACCCTTTAAACTGACTATCGTTGTCCCTTAAATAGTGTTAGCGAAGTAATTAAAAACCTGTTATCGGTAAAATACCGATACATATATATATATATGAAATACTGATATCACTAAAATACCGTGACCGATATAACTAAAAAATCGTTATCGCTAATTGAAATAGCGTTATCCTTAACTAATTAATGAATCGTCATAGATCCGCTGGAGCTGTTTTAATCAAACATTGCAGACACATAAAACCATGCTTCATTAAGAAATTGTTGAAATAACCTTTACGAGGGCGGATCAATAAGTCCGTGACTTTTTGTATGAAACACAGTTTTTTTTTGCAAAAAAAAAAAATATTTTTCAACATAATCTTCTTTTAGCTCAATACACTTAGTCCAACGATTCTCCAATTTTTGTATCCCTTTCAAAAAATAGGATTTTTTCGAGGTCCATAAACAAATATTTGATCAATAATTTCATCGTTGGAGCTAAATCTCTTTCCACCGAGCCATTTTTTTAGGTTTGGAAATAGGAAATAGTCACTGGGGGCTAAATCCGGAGAATATGGCGGATGAGGTACCAATTCGTAGCCCAATTCATGAAATTTTGCCATTGAGACCGCACACGTGTGCACACGTGTATTATCTTGAAGAAAAATAAGTTTTCTTGGCCATATGGGGTCTTTTTTTGTAAATCCTCGTTAAATCGGTCCAATAAGTTGGCATAATATTCGCCGCTTATTGTTTTTCCATTTTGAAGGTAATCGATGTGGATTATCCCAAAAAACTGTTGCCATCACCTTATTAGCCGACAAACTTACCTTGGCCTTCTTCGGAGCAGGTTCGCTCGCAGAAACCCATTGTTTAGACTGCTGCTTGGTCTCCGGAAGTGTTGTAATGTTTTATCTACAGTTACAAAACGCCGCAAAAACTCATACGAATTGCGGTTTTAAACAACTTTAAACAATCCTTTGAAGTTGTCAGACGATTACATTTTTGGTCAATTGAGAGCAAAAGCGGCATCCATCATGTAGACAGCTTTCTTAAACCCAACTGCTACTTTTACTCTTCGATCGGCCAACACCATATCGTGGATTTTTTTCGACATTTTCGTGTGTATTGACCTTAATTGGCCGTCCAGAACGTTCAGCGTTGTACTTGTGCGACTACAACGAAAGTCAGTAAACCACTTTTTTATCATTGAAATCGATGGTGCAGAGTCCCCATAGTATTTATAAAGCTTTTCCTTTGTTTGATTGACGTTTTTTTTTCGCAAAAAATAATGTTTAATGAGCACTCGAAATTCACTTTTTCCATTAAAAAAAAAAAAAATCCACGAGGTTGTATGTTTTGAACAGCTGTTAAACGCAAAGTAAATGACGGAACTTGCTCAAAATTGGACAGTAGTCTATTAACAGGTGGTACTTTATGGGAGCTGTATTGCATTTCATATAACTACGAGGGAAGTTCGAAAAGTCACGGACTTATTGATCTGCCCTCGTATATTGCCTGAAAGTGCCCTCTAGTGAAAATATTAGCAAAAAATATTTTACTTTTAAATTTAAAAAAAAAACCAAATTAAAACCAAAATTTTATTTTTCGATCTTTCATCATTCATATGATGTGAACTTGAATAATCTTGCTCACATCAGAATTAGCAAAAAAGTTAAAACTTTGACAGAATATTAATCCTAGAAGTTTGATGATATTTAAAGTTTGCAAATATTCGGCCTATTTAAATAACCGATTTTCGAATACTTAAAAAAAACGTAGTTTTTAAAAACTAGTTTTTAAAAACTGAACCGGTGCGAATAACCGGGTTTTCCGGTTTGTGTAAATCGCTTTGTATTGATGATACTCGTATATGTAAATGTTTTTGGGTACAAATTAAAAAAAAAATTACTTAAATTTTAAATGTCGAAATTTAGAAAGAGCCCAGCAAATTTTTTTAGAACAGATTGCCTTTGAACCTGTTCTAGAACAACTTCTTTTACCATCGGTTACATGGAACCGGTTCTAGAACAGGTTGCTGGGAGTCGAAATGTAAGGTGTCACAGTCCCAGAACCACTTCCATAACTGGTTCTAGAACCATTTCTAAAGCAGCCTGTTCTTGTTTGGAGGTAAAGAACCTATTGCAAATAGGAAAAACTCCATATAAAAAGAACCAGTTGCAGAACAGAAATTAGAACCTGTTACAATACAGTATAATCTGTTCTGCTACCAGTTATTTGGATTTTACTATTTTACTGGGAGCCTTCACATAAAAAACTAAAATTGACTTTTAATTGTAATATTTGTAATTCAATTAATTAAATTGTAGTATTAATTAAAATTTTTTGTAAATATTTAATTAATTTTATTTTCAATTAACATTTTAGTTATATCTATTAAACAATTAATTGAATATTGTTTTTAATTTCAAACAAAATTTTTGTAAATATTAAGATATTGTATTAAAATGTGCAAAAAATCCAAAAATTAGGATATTAAAAACAATGTTCAATTAATTGAAACGATATGATTAAAATCTTAATTGAAAATAAAATCAATTGAAAAGTTTTAAATTATTTTAATTTATACTAGAATTGTCTTAATTGAATTAACAAATATTTAATTGATATTTTAATTTAACAAAATACCGTAAACATTTAAGAAATTGGGGAAAAAAATCGTTTAAACCTTTAAGAGTCAAACAAATTTTAAAAAATCTACAATTTTTTTTTTCATATTTTGATGATTTTTTTATTTTTTTGGCATTTTTTTAACTTTGGGGGTTTTTTGTTAAATTTTGGATTTTTTTTTGTTTTAAATTTTGTGTTTTTTTAACTATATAGATTTATTTTGAAATTTTGACATTTTTTTACATTGTTGTCATTATGGGTTATAAAAACTGGACATTTTGTGTGAACCAAATTCATTTTCAATTTAACATTTAATAGATATTATTAAACTTTTAATTGAACGTGAGGCTGGAATCAAACAATAGTTTAATTGAATTTTTTTTTACAATAATGTGTTCTGTGTTTTTATGCTCGTTTCCAAATAAAAGGAGTCGTAAAGTAAAAATTATTGTGAAATAACAGCTTGAGAAGAAGTGGATAGTGTCATGCATTCCATTAAAGGTTCAAAATCTAAGTTACAAAAATTAACAACAAGCTTTTGAATAACAAAATCGGAAAATCCAAAAAAGCATAAAATGATAAAAATACGAAAAAAATTAGTTTTGGCTTCTCATGATTTTATACTTTCTAGCATATAAATTTGAGAGAATTAATGCAAATTATTCAAAAATTCATATTACGCTGAAATTTTCAGATTGCAAAATATTCGAAAATGCCGAATAATTCGAGACGAAAAAAATCTGCTTCTCGAATAACTCAAAAGCGGCCCATTTTGAAGAAAACATTTTTTTAAATTGTAATATGGTAACCTCACATTACAAATTTTTTAAGTGTTGCCGTATTAAAAAAAAAAAATGAATAAAAACGGAATAATTGTTGGAATATTTTATAATGTGACCAAGATTATTTAAGTTTAAAATCTCTTGTTTTTTGTTAAACAAAAAACCGTGCAATATTTATTTATTAATTAAAAAAGTTTTCTGTCCGCTAATTTAAAGCAGACTTTATCTACTAACAGGTCCTTATATGTTTCATTCCGCATCACCGAAAATCTTCAGAGACCCAATGTAGAAGGAATAGAAGATTTTTACCCAAATTTTGAATGAAAAAGATCAACGCTTTACCCATATTGTTTAATTTACCCGATGAAAAGTAATAAACAAAATTGGAAGAATTGAACCAATTAAACTCAAAAATAAAACATTTTTGACTAATAAACACTGTTCGCGTATATGCTAGAATATCTAGTCATAACACACTGTGTTATTATTGTTTTTTACTTCTCATCGCTGATCTTTTTCCTTCAAAATTTTGGTAATAAATTCTACACCGTCTGCATTGGTTCTCTGAATATGTTCGGTGACGCGAAATGAAATATGTAAGGACCTGTCAGTAGATAAAGTCTGCTTTAAATTAGCGGATGGAAAATTTTTTGAATTAATAAATAAACATTGCACGGTTTTTTGTTTAACAAAAAACAAACGATCTTGAACGTGAATAATGTTGCTCACATAATTTTTTTTTTTTTATAGAATTTTTTTAAATAGAATGTGCCAACACAGGATTCGAAAATGGGACTCCAGGTTGTCAGTCAACCTCTCAACCATCTGAGCTATTTCGACATGTTATACTTAGAAATAAATGAATTGCTAGCATAAAATGTTATTACTTTCTAGAAATTATTGCAATGAGCTTTCGAACGCCTTTAGTGGAAATATTAGCAACCAAAGTTGGAACTTTGACTATACTTGGATCTCAGACGGTGTAAGATATTTTTCATTTTTGAATTCTGTATATTTCAATGGAAAATTGTTTATTTTAAAGTATAAGAAATTTAATTTTTTTCTATCTTTTTTTTTAGAAATGTTGAGATTAAGAAGAAGAATAAAGGTTTTTTCTCTAAAAATTATAAACACTATTTATTTTTAAATCAGACTAGACTAGTTTCTGCCTTTTTATGGACAGGCTCATCAGTAATTTTCCATTTAAATTGTATTATTATTCGTGTCTTATAATTGTCAGATTGTCTCTATATGATAAATTTTTCAACAACCTGCGGCTGTAAAAATCAAACCGGCGCTCATCTTACATTACAAACGTAACAATACCAAGTCATGACCGTTTAGCGATCACACCCAAGTATGGCCTCGAATCTAATGCAGCTAAATTGCAGTTTTCGTTCCTATTGGCTTTTTCTGTTATTGTATATTCTACTCAGAAGTGACAACACTAACAACACAAATATTCTATTTTTAGATTTTTGTTTATTTTTCTAATCTCCTCCGTCTCTATTTCACAATGTTAGCAGATTTTTTTTTTTTTTTCAATTAACCGATTTACAATTTTTGTGGCAGCTCTGAAATTACATTTTATGTATATGTGCTAAGATGTATTAAAAGAAAAAATTCCCATTTATTTTTCAGTAAAAATTAAAAAAAAGTGTGACATATTTTTAATATTGTATACTTCAAAATATCGTGTGCCGATCGGACATATATTCCGAAAATTTATATAATAGACCAACAAAGTCCTAGTTTATATGTATGAAAATTTTCTGAACATGAGAAAAGTAATGCAAATTTGTATTTGTTTTCCAAGCAGTTTTCAGGAATTTCATTGTCAATTTCCATCGTTTAAACTATTTTCGTAATAGATAAAAAGACCTTAATTTTCAAAATAAAATTTCGTTCTTTCTCATGAACATATCAATAAAAAATAAGTAATGACTTTTTGAAATTTTTAAATAATATTTAAAAAAATTTCCATTAAAAAAGGTAAAAAATTAATTTACTTTATTTTTTTTATTTTATTAATTAACTAGCTGACCCGACAAACGTTGTTTTGCCTTCCAATTTTATTTTCATTGAAAGTCTGGTTCCGTTACAAAGTCGTGGTGGATTGATATTTCGAAGAAGAATGTACCCGTATCCAAGCAATGCTGTGTAACAAAGCAAAAATTTTTGATATTCACACAATTTATATGAAAATGACTAATGTTCAGAAAAATCACCACATCTCAACCAAACGAAAATATTTTTAAACAATTTTTTTTTTAAAACCATCCTCATTGCATATTCTACAAAACGTATTCAGCCATTTTTTACTTTATGCAGCCGTTCTCCAGTTATGGAGTGACAATCAAAATGTACACTTCTTTTTATATATATAGATAATCATATAATTGCTAATTATATACTATTACCCTAACCGAGCACTAGCTACTGTGGCCTTCGGCGCGTTGCAGCGAAAACAGAGCAGTACCTCTGGTGGGAATCGAACCCACGACCCCCGCACTGATAAGCCAGCAACTAGCCTATCGGGGCGCACAAAAAAAAAAAAAAAAAATTAATTGTTTTAAGTATATATTTGTCAGTTTTTAATAAAATTTTACAAAATTTGTTTATTCGAGATTGTAGTCAAGATGTTAAATTATTTAATAGTTTATAAACCTCTTAGTTATCGCTATTCAGTGAAAAACTGAACAGTGTGTACATAACGAGTTAAACATAGTTTCGAGATTTAAACAATTAAAGGGCAGTTTTAAGCAAAATCTATGTTTATTACCACATTAAGCACTTTATGCATGTATTACAATACATGTTAAGAGTGATAACACCTTTTAAATATATTCCAAATTGGTTTCCTTGCCCACCTCCAGTCACATCTGCATATCAAAAAGTATAAAATTACTTACTAAATACTTTCAACTTTTAGCAAATTTTATTCAATAAATTTTCATCTTGAGTATCACTTTTACATGAAACAGGTACGTGTTGCTACTAAATACTTTAAGTTTGTTGGTAGCCAAGAAAGAAAATAGACGGAAAAACGTGACTTGACCATGCCACACACCACATACCACACTCAGTAGACCATTCTGCATACTAGTAGTTATAAATTTATTGAATATAAACCAATTTGATTTTTGATTTGTTATCGATGTACGTTGATGATAGAATACTAAAATACGTGAGAATTGTAAATTATAAATGGAAGTGAACAGTTGCGTGGGGGGCCTGGGGGCCAAAGCCCCCCCGAAATATTTTCGATTTTTTATTTTATTTTTGTTTTGGTTAGTATGTAATAAATGAAATTATAATATTTTTTTTGAAACTATAATTTTTCAAACTAATGATATATTAACTGAAATTGATCTATGGAAACACTACCATAAAGACCATCAAATCCGCTAGATGCTATTCAAGATTGCAACAAGGAACTTTTTCCAAACGTTTACATGTTTTTACATTTACTGATAATAATTCCTGTTACAACTGCATCCGCGGAGAGAAGTTTTTCCACCCTAAAAAGAGTGAAAACATATTTAAGGAATTCTATGGGTGAAGCTAGACTTGGTGCTCTAGCTCTTGCATCAGTGTATCGAGAAAAGCAGGGACCGAAAATAACAGTTATTTCCAAATTTTTAAACAAAAAAAGCAATTAGAAGTAAATGTCGGAAAACTGTTTCAACTAGTCTATAATAAAATGCATTGCTTTTTAAAATTTTGATTTTTATTTTTTTTAGCAAATTTATTATTTTTATTTTTTTGAGCAAAAATAAAAAAAAATTTTTGATTTTTATTTTTTCGAACAAAATTAAAAGTTATTTTTTGATTTTTATTTTTTCGAGCAAAAATAAAAATTTTTGATTTTTATTTTTTCGGGCAAAAATAAAAGTTATATTTTGATTTTTATTTTTTCGAGCAAAAATAAAAGTTATTTTTTGATTTTTATTTTTTCGAGCAAAAATAAAAGTAATTTTTTGATTTTTGTTTTTTCGGGCAAAATTAAAAGTTATTTTTTGATTTTTATTTTTTCGGGCAAAAGTTATTATTTGATTTTTATGTTTTCGAGCAAAAATAAAAGTTATTTTTGATATTTATTTCAATTTCTTGAGTTGAAACTCCATAAGTTATAAATTTTAATTTTTATAACGAATAAATAACAAATAACGCAGTTATATTATATATATATAACACAGGTCAACAGCAAAAAAAGGCTTGACTAACCACTATATAGATTTGATGCATCATGGCTGCCTAAGTACAAAAATGGTAAAATTTTTCAATTCTATGGATAATTTTTTTTTAAAAAATTTTTTTTTTAAAATTGACAATATTTTGAGCCATTTCTCCACTTATGTTGTCATAACTCAAAAACAACTAGTCCGATTTTGTCAAATTAAATTTACAAAAATTAAGGTTTACAATATCTTTAAAGAACGTGTACAAATTTTTTTAATGCGATCAATAGTTTCAAAGTTATGAAACAAATTGTTAGCAAAAAAAAAAAAAAATGCTAAAAAAAAAAAAAAATTTGAAAAACAAAAATCTGGAAAAAATCGAAAACTGCAAAAAAATATTACTTTTATTTTTTTGTAGTAAAGCTACATATCATGCGAATTAAACTAGATATGGATCATAAAAATCGATGCATGCTTTACATTTTTATTTACAATTAATTGAAGGTATGGCATATTTACAAGCACTGTAGAAAATTGTACCTACTATATAATGAAAATGCAGAACATAAAAACTCAGGTGCATTTTACGACACGCATTTTGGCAAAACCCCTTTGGAAAAACCTCTATGACATTTTTATGATTCTAATAATTAAAAAAATAAGTAATAAACAAAAGATTGTTTAATTTTTACGATTGCGGTAGGATAGTAGTAAAACGCTCATAAATGTGCGTGTACGCTGAAGTGCTCTTATTTTCCGTTAGCTACCTGTAACGGATAATTTTTTTTTTTCATAAAAGTCCTTAATGTTTTTTAGGATTCTTGGGAATAATAAAAAATTTGCAGCACACACAAACTGTATCCACACAAAGGGTTATCCCAAATTATAGTATCAGTATTTATAAGATCTCCTTGACCCTTTTTATTTCATTCAAGAAGTGTTTGCGATAACGCAAACATCATTTAATACCTACACAAAAATTAGAGTCATACAGCTTAGAAGTTAAAAACAATTTTCCAATATTAATAAAAATGAGCCAGAACATTTTTATGTAAAAACGATCCAGATTTATTTTGTTATGTGTGCGGCCAATATATCACCGGGAAAAAACGGAAGTGCTTCTTAACTTCATTGCAAAAGTCATATCAAGATTGCTATAATATCTATCCGCACAATTTGAACCAGCATTGGACACCGAGTACTATATGCATTCGATGTCGATTGAATTTATCTATGAAGTCTTCTAACGTAAAGTAAGTATAAATTAATAGATTTGGAATATTTTATAATTACAATATTTCTTAATTAAAATTTGAATTCTTCATATTCCTGATTTCAATTTTTTTTTTCATTTTACAGACGGCACTTGGAAATTTTGAAGCCTATGCTATGGAGAGAAACAGCGAACCACGCATCCGAGTGTTATTTTTGTTTAAGTACAAAAAGCGGTTTTGGAAAACATATGCGATGGTCTTACCCCACGAGGTCTGCTGATGGGTTTACACTTGCAGTTCTACATTCACAAGAAATAGAATATGATCGGGGTGCAAGCTGTAGTCATGTGCTTTCATCTTCACCAGGACACTCAACCTCAAGTATGTCTTACCAATCAGATATGTCAGATCCAGCACTACCATCTACAGCTGAAAATGACGAGTTCATCCCACACAAACATTTCTCGCCGAGACCATGGAATCAAGATCAGCTTAATGATGTAATTAGAGACCTTGGATTGTCGAAAAGATCTTCTGAATTACTTGCGTCCCGGATGAAAGAAACAGGTCTCATAACTAAAGAAACTAAAGTTTCGTATTACCGTACTCGAGAAAAAGACTTACTTCATTATTTTGCTGAAGAGGATGACTTTGTGTACTGCACAGATATTTCTGGTTTGATGACTGCCATGGGCTTACAGAAATATGATTCAAACGAATGGCGTTTATTTATCGACTCATCAAAACGCAGCTTGAAGTGTGTCCTTTTGCATAATGGAAATAAATTTCACTCCTTGCCGATCGCACATTCAACCAAAGTAAAAGAAGAATACTCTGTAATTGCATTGGTCATGAAGAAGACAAAGTATGATGAACATAAGTGGGTAATTTGTGTTGATCTTAAGATGGTAAATTTCCTCTTAGCCCAACAAAGCGGCTTTACAAAATATCCTTGTTTTATATGTTTATGGGACAGCAGAGCTAAAACAGAACATTGGAAGAGAAAACAATGGCCTTCTAGGGAAACACTAGTTCCAGGTACGCCAAATGTTATAAATGTGGCTCTAGTGCCCCGAGATCGCATCATATTACCCCCTCTTCACATTAAACTTGGTCTGATGAAACAATATGTCAAAGCACTTAACAAAGATAGTGAATGTTTCCAGTATATTTCAAGGAAGTTTCCCAATCTAAGTATGGAAAAGCTGAAAGCAGGCATATTTGATGGCCCACAAATTCGCAAATTGGTGAACGATACTGAATTTGGCAGTTCAATGTCAGAAATTGAGAAGAATGCATGGGATTCGTTTGTATGGGTTATTCAAAATTTCTTAGGCAATAACAAGGGTGATGATTACGTTGCGCACGTTGAAGAGATGTTAACTCACTTCCAGAATCTTGGATGCAACATGAGCATCAAAGTACACTACCTGCACAGTCACTTAGATCGTTTTCCTGAAAATCTAGGAGACTTGAGTGAAGAACAGGGCGAACGATTCCACCAAGATATCCGGACAATGGAGGAACGATACCAGGGTCGCTGGGATGCACACATGATGGCTGATTTTTGCTGGAGTATTCAGAGTAACACTTCGTTATTCAACAATAGTAGAAAATCGACTAAAGAAAATTTCAGAGTTTGTAGTTTATAATACATATTTATTTACTTATTTTCTTGTTTTATTTATGATAATAAATGTGAATAATAAAATATAAATTTTCTACTATTTAATTTATTTATTTATTTACATTTAAGCTCATCCAACACAAATGTCTTTCCGAAGAATAGAATCAGTATATTCTAGGTAGGGTTTTGCCAAAAAATACACGAATGTTACTATGTAATGCATTTTTGATGTGAAAATTTGTACATAGCATGGGGAAAATGTTTTCAAAATTCAATCAATCGAAAGAAGAACATTAACTACTCAATTTTATGTATATCAGACAAAAAACTAAAATTTGGTGAAAATGAGCGAATTCACTTAATTGTGAATAAATTCGAAAAAAATCAATCGATTTTTATGATCGATATCTCATTTTGTTCCTATTACATGTGGCTTTGCGATAAAGCAATAAATCTGAACAATTTTTGACGTTTTCGATTTTTTATGATTTTTTTAAAACAAAAAAATTTGCTATTTTCACGTAAAAAAAATATTTTTTTCCCTCAATTTTTTATTATAACTCCAAAACTACTGAGCCGATTGAAACGCAATATATTAACGGATTAAAGGCTATGTAAATTTCAGTTTTTCTAAATTTATTTGAATAATATCGGACTAATTTTTTTTTAGTTATCATTAATTATGTGGAGAAACGTCTAAAAAAATTTATAATTTTAATTAAAAATTTTTTTAAAAAAAACCTCTCCATAGAATTTCAAAATTGAACCATATTTGTACTACTGGGACCACAATACATCAAAATTGTATAGTGGTTTTCAAAGCCCCTAAAATTTTTTCAAAATTGTTGCCTTGTGTAATATATAAATATATACATATAATATATAAATTTTATGGTTGCCTTTTGTAATATTTTCGAGTTTTATAATCAGTAAAACTTATTTTTAATATGACGATTTTTTTGAAGAATTCTTGTTTTAAAAATGATGAATTTAATTTCCAAAAATTGGCGCACTGCTCGTACAAATAGAGATGTTTGTCTTGTAGTTAGATACTTAAAAAATGTATAATAATATATATTAATACAGTTATCACAAAAAATAATATTGCAAAATATTTGCTGTATATCTATCATCACTGAAAAATCATAATTACAAAGCTAATAACTTTTATTATTGGTAAAAAAAAAAATAAAACCAAAAAAATGACTTTTATACTTGCTCGAAAAAATAATAATAAAAAAAAAAACTTTTTATTTTTGCTCGAAAAATTAAAAATCAAAAAATAACTTTTATTTTTGCTTGAAAAAATAAAAACCAAAAAATAACTTTTATTTTTGCTCGAAAAAATAAAAATCAAAAAATAATTTTTATTTTTGCTCGAAAAAATAAAAACCAAAAAAATAAATTTTATTTTTGCTCAAAAAATAAAAATCAAAAAATAACTTTTATTTTTGCTCAAAAAATAAAAATCAAAAAATAACTTTTATCATCTGACTTTTATGAAAAAAGAAATAATTTTTACGGTCCCTGGAGAAAAGGTTGAACCTGACATTGACATTGATACTTTTGGCATTGACACTTTTATGAAAAAAAATCGTTAAATTAAATTTCAAGAGCTTTGTTAATAGTATATAAGGATCTTAATTAATATGATAGCTCACTTTAAAATTCAAAATAAAATTATTTAATTGATACATAAATTTGTTAAATATTTCAAAAAAAACTTGTTTGTAGATTTAAAAAAACTAAAAAAACAAAGACATGTCAAAACATTGCTATCATAGCTGGGTATAATGTCAATGGTAACTTTCCCATCCAAAACTTAGTTAACAGATACAAAATATTAGTGTCCGACCGAACTCATTTTTTTCGGCCGAAGCCGAACTTCGGCCATAATATCAATGTTCGGCCGAAGCCGAAGCTGAGCTTTTTGTTTTAATAAAAAAAAATATAAATTGTTTTTTTAGATCAATAAATTTAAACCAAAATTATATGCTTTTCAAACAAAAAAAAATTTAAAAAACAAAAATTAGGCCCCACCCCCCCGAAACAAAATCCTGGGTACGCCGCTGGAAGTGAAGAGTACTAATAGTTGAAATGTAAAACAAAAGTAGAAGTTGTAGTAAAAATTACAGATGAGGAAAAGTAAATGTTTAATTTTTACAGTAAAAACGAAGAAAGCTGAAGTAAAAAGTTTTTAAACAGCATAAGCAAGTGTTCTTTATATGACTCTTGATTGTACTGCTTTTGATATTTAATTATTGTTGGTGCATTTGTAAATTTAAAGCAAATTAGAACGTATGAGTAATATTATTTGAACCATATAATTAATGTTAAGTATACACACTAAATATCATCATTTAATTATTAGCTTTTTATCACACCCACTGTTATTTTAATACAAAAGTAATAAATTATCCGAAATTTATATAAGTAGCAGCATTAAAAAATATATCCAAATGATACAAAATTTCCCAAAAATTTCTTAATGTTATCTTAAATTATAGTTACTTTATTTCATATACAAGTATTTTATTCAACACCACCAAAATAACACAAATTGCATACATAATTATGAATTTAAACATAAGTTTTTTTTGTGGCACCAAAAATGAAAATAAAAACAAAAATATTTTATCAAAAAAGGGAAAAATTGTATGTTTATGTATAAAAATATAAATTAAATATTCCAACACAGTCATTGACTGCATACATACATAAGTTATTATAATTAATATGCATGTTAACTTATGCATAAAGAAATCAGTTATGCTGTTTTTTAACTTTTTTGCTGCTTTTTTCATCTGCATTCTCAACATCCTTTACTTGTTTTTAAAAATCTCGCATAACTTAATTCTTTCTTAGTTACTTTTTGGTTAACTCCACTCTCTGTGTGTATCTGTTATGGACAGATGATGGATCTTTTTTTTTGTTTCTACTAGTTTACTTCATCTACATGCAAACACAAATGTATTTTTGCATGCAAATTAATAAAGCTGTTAATAAAATTTGTAATATATGTAGCTACTAATTGCAAACGTCATGGTGGAATGTTTACAAATATGTTTTTTGTTTTATAAAGGGCGTTGTTAAAAAACTGCATGAACAGCAATTTTATTTATATGCATTAATGAGCATTTTAGTTTTGTAAAATTGCATTATTTAGGCTGTTGCCTAGGGTGTCCCAAAAAAAGCACTTTTGTTGAGCTACACAAAAACATACCGCATATTATGAAAGAGGGTGTCGATGATAATATATTGGCAACAATTCAACATCCTATGACTATTGAAAGGCAGTGCACCTCGTTCCATTTTGATGGCGATTTTTACAAAAATCTTAAATTTTTTTACCTTCCTAACGAATTGATAATCATATGCAACGGTGCCATGAAGAAAGCATATCATCCACATATGGTCAAAATTTTATGATTTTTGATATTAAGGATATAAAAGATCTTTTTATATAAAAAAAAAAAAATTTTTCTTTTCGGTGAAATTTATGAAAATTTTTTTTAAACAGTTGCATATTTAAAAACATAAATATACCAATATTTATCTAAAATCCACTATAACTTTGAGGCTGCGTGGTAGTACATTTGTAGCATAATTTATTGAAAAGTTATTAATTTGGGACATATACATATATATCAATTCGATAGAAAGTTAAAACTTTTTAAGATTTTGGTTGAAATTGCCAACACAGATTATAGCGGTGCACTACCTTCCAGTAGTCTAACGATGTTGAAATTTTGCCAACATATTATGATCGACCATAGTGATGCAAGCTGCTGGTCATCAGCTGGTTATCCGCCGGTCATCAGCCGGTTAGCTGCCGCCTACGCTAAGGCGTTTGACATATTTGTCCATAATAACAAAATATTTTTTTTCTTGAAAATGCTTTACAACGAATATGAGTGAAAAACAAACACAAACAAAAACTAATTTTCAGTATTTGTATCGGATCAGATTATTATATCGGATCAGATTATTGGAATTAAGGAAAATAATAAACTGTTCACAATTAAGATTTAACTATGCACTATGAAAAAGTCTTGTTTAACTACTGATTAGATACGATATGTCATGTTTAGGTAATACGTACACTAATTTTCAACCGAGGTTCACTTTAGCACCAAAAGCATATCAGGGTTCATTTAGCTCAGAATATTTTTTTTTTAGGAATTTAAAAAAATGGCTGTAGCAAGGTTTGTAAAAAAAGGATTTAAATATTTTTTGTTTAATATATATAATTTCCCGCAATATCTCCTTTGATCTAAATGCGGCACGGCACGGGTTAACGTTGTTAAATTTACTCAAAATTATTGCCACAGAATCTTCAGACATTGTGATAAATATTTTAGATCACGTTTGTTAAATTTCAATAGTAATAAGCAAAGCTTTGACCTCTTTTGTAAATTGAAATAAATAAGTCTAGGGTTCTTTGGGGCCACATCACCACATGGGTTAATGATGTTCAAAAAAATTTTTTTTTCAACCTTGAGTTACTGTTATAAAATAAAACAACAAACGTTCCTAGAAAGCCCTAAAAATCAAATCGTTGCCCTACCCAAATGTACTGGCGGATAATTTTAATTTTTTTTTTATTTTATTCCCTAAGATGTTCTAAACAAGACTCTGGAGTGTAAATATAATTTTTTTTGCTTTTGTTGAAGAAAACATTTTAAAATTTTAAATAAGAGATTTGAAAACCACTCCAAAAATGTTGTCCGTTTTTGACATCACCTTAAGACAGGTTAACGACATTAAAAAAAAAACTTCTTCCATATCTCACAATTTTTAATCTTTCGAATAAAAAAATTCTATTGTAGTAATCAATTTAAAAAATGTGTGCTTGAACTTTTCGGTCAAGTAATAATTGGCACATTAGTGGTCTGCGGCAGTATTTATTACTGGGCTAGTTATTAACCGATTTTAGATCTTTATACCTTTTTAAATACATAATATTATCATTATATCGGATAGTTTATCATTTAGAATTAAAACTATTACAACATTTAAAAAAATTAGCAAAAACTGAAAAAAAGTAATTTTTTCCACATATTAGGGAAGGCGTTGTCGTAGAGGCCTTAAACTACACATGAGCAAAATTATGTGGCACTGTATCAACATTTCCAACATTTATACTTAAGGGACACTCTAACGTATACACAAAGAAAAATTTAAATTTTTGCCAACTGACATTCGGTAAATACGATTCAAATTCGGTTATTACGAATTTCATTCGGTTGGTACAACTGAACATAAGTTTTCACAACAAAGTTCAGTTAATTAAACTGGAGTTTATTTGTAACACCAAAAATATTCAGAAATCTAATGTATATATCGTTGTGCTAACTGAATTTATAAGTTGTTACAATTAAAATACACTTTTCAATAAGGTAAACACTTTATTTCTCTGTGTGTACATACTTAATAAAATAGCGAATATTTATAAACCAATGAAGCAAATATTGGATTTCTATCTAATGTAGCGTCGCTTCCAAAATTACCGTTATGCTACACATTTTTACGCTCAAAGAAAAAGTCAGTAAAGTCAGCTACATTTTTGCTGTGAGGATCCTTGCAGAAAATTGCTATTTTCAGCAAAAAAACTTTGCTAAATTCAGCAAAATTTTTGCTAAATATAGAATTTTGTTGCAAGGATCCTATCATCAAAAATGTTGCTGACTTTACTGACTTTTTCTTTGAGCGTAATAATGTGTAGTATAACGGTAATTATGGAAGCGATGCTACATTAAATAGAAATACAATATTTTAATTGTAAAAGGCGTGGTATAGAAGAATGAGTGTATTTTCTAAAAATCATAACTACATTGTAAATTTTCAATTTTCTGAATCAGACTGCGCAGTTTCTGGAATTGAACCTTCGTCAGTGACCCTGTTTTTTTGAATAATGTAATATTTCTTATGTTTTTATTTGTTCGATTGCGTCTGTATGAAATTTTTCTCTGCAATCACTGACCGTGGTATAGATAAACTGATTTCTAATGCCACATGCACTCGCACTACTCGTTAGACAGAGCGCTTTAGCGCACTGATATATCGTCAGGTCGAGTTTTGTTGTGATTAAAACTAGTTTTATTCAATAGACGGTGTTTTTGTACTTGCATACATAATCTCAGAAGTACAACTCCAACACAACACAACAGTTCTATTTTTACCTCACTCTAATGTCCACTGTTTTCCCATATGTTGTAAGTGATGCCACATCTATGATATATTCTTTGTATATTCGATATATGGCGCTTACGTAGTTAGGGAATTGCCAGAGAGCAAAGTTTGATTTTTTGTTTTGAGTTTGAATTTTAACGTCTTTTTCAGACAATTGCAATTAATACTATAATTAATATGCAATTTTATTTAATTTTAATTGTGAAAGGCGTGGTAAAATAAATACTTGCTTTTTTCTCAAGTATGTATTTTTTATTTTAGTGTACTAATTGTTTAAGAAATCATACATCAATTAAAACAAAAATACCAATTGTAATTTTAAAATTGCATTTAATATTTAAGAAATACCAAATGTTATTACAAAACATCGATTATAATTTCAAAATTATCTCTGTTATTTAAAAAGTTCCATTAAAAAGAAATTTCTTTTAAATAGAACATTTGTCATTCAAAATATAGCAATTGTACATCCAGAATACAGTTTGAAGCCATACTTGGGAATTTTTCATTAGCATTGACATGTAATTCGTACACTTACTATACTTTGTAGGTAAAGACCACTGCAAATGTTGTTAAAAACAAATGAAATTTCACTCAAAGAAAGGACGACTTACATTTCAGTAAATTCAACTAACATTGTCATAAGTTTTTTAATTCATACAGCTAATAGCGAAATCTGATTTTTGGTAATAATCAATGCCAATTAAAAAAATATATACATAGATTCTATTTTTCTGGCAAGGAATGTTAGTTAAATTTACTTGACTAAACAAATATGTTAAAATAAATATTGACCTAAATTTTATTTCAAAGATCTTAATAAAATTTATGTTTTGCATCATAAAGAATTTCCATTTCAACTATGTAGTTCTTTCTTATTTATAGTAACTAAAATTTTTGAAATTTTTGTATAAGCCTTAAGCCAAGGAATGTTAGTTAAATTTACTAAAATGTAAGTCGTCCTTTTTTAAATTTTCCTTTGTTTTTAACTAAGTTTCCGGTGTCTTTACTTACCTATTATTCAAGTTTATGTTAAATTGTATACTAAAGTTATATATCTCCATATTGTATATAATGTATATATAGTAATATAAAATTATGTATAAGCAGTATAATTGTATATAAGACAATATAAAATAATATATTGTCCCACATAAAAATGTTTGAAACAACACAAACCTATATACAATTAGATACAAATATGTATGCTTTAACATATACGTTTATATGACTATATAAATTTATACATTGGAACCATTATTTGCATACAATTGTATCTGAATGTATATAAACTTTTTACTTTGGAACGAAATTTTACATATACACTTCTAGCTTCATTTTTAAGAAATATACCAATTTTCTTCGAAATCCAATAATATCTGTTTAAATCAGTATGTCGTGCAATACAAGCATACGCTGCCCAAATATGGGGATATACTTTATTTGATGAAGTGGATAAACTTCAGCGATATTTTGTAATAATTATATATATACATTGGATTTACATCTTAGATATATCACTTAAACGTTGTATGAATATAATGAAAATAGATTGCCAAACATGCTTACAAAAACTATTATTGAGAAAAAAGCATATTGGTATGAACATATTGATTCGCTGGCTAGAACATCGAGAATCACCGAATGCACAACAAAAGAATACTGGTAGAGTTTACGTATGGATATTTTAACTGGTTTAAAATCAAAAGAAATTCTTAGTTACTTGGAGAAAGCATCTTCAACAAACCGTTTCAACGCGAATCTTAACTACAGACAACCACAATCATATTTTGGAATTACAAACAATCCCACCGCAGTAAGCTATATATTCAAAGCCTGATGTGACTTAATAGAGTTAAATGCAACCAGGTTTCAACAGCAAAGACCACTCTAATGCTCACTGTGCAACCTTCGCCAAAATGAAAACATACAGCATTTCCTAGCCATATGAGTTAATTAATATTTTAAACAATGGCAGTTCTAATTATCACCAAATATATAGATATATTATAGATGCGCTAGGTTACAGAAAAGAACTTTTAGATGAATTTAATTATTAAATTTTAAGTAACACAAAGCAATATCGTATAATATTATCATTTTCCGACTGACGACATTAAGTTAAAGTCGTATGTTCCTACTTTTATGAATGTACATTAAATCAATTGTTATACTGAAATGAATTCAAATAAAAAACAATTAACTAACTAACTAATATCTGTAGCTTTTATTGCATTTTTAATATTCAGGATATATGACAGTAGGGGCGTGTCCTTGCTGCAATTTTTGTCAAATTATGTATTTTTATGTTTAAACAGTACATACTAGTGTACCAAATTTTAATACCGTACGACAACTTCTTTTTCTAGACACTCGTTATATGAATAAAAGATACTGTGCTACGGTACGTATGAGCAACAATTAATTATAGATAATATCGATCATACGTAGTGTTCAACAAATGAGTACATATTTCCATTTTATTTAAACTTAATGGTTTTTTGATGGTCTCCAATCTTGATAAAATTTGGTGAGCTTTTATATTTATTCCCTTTTCACTCAAAACATAAAAAACTCCTGGATGTTATTAAAATACTACTATGTTGTTATTAAAATATCAAAAAAATTAAAATTATAAAAATTACGAGCTTGGTATACGTATACTTCATTACCGGTAGTTTTATAAATCAGAATACAGGGTATTTCATATCTATAAAGTCAATTTTGTTTTTCCAGTTATTTCTTAAACTAATGAACCGAATGCCTTTATGTCTTCTAAAGATTTCTCACCAGTGTCATATTTTTCGATTAAGGCGACATAAAATGTATTTGCTTTTAAATGTATTCAAGGTAAATTATGTAAATGGTGTTTTTTTATAGAGGTATAGAACTTTGAAATGGAATAAAACAAAAATAAATTTTTTTAATTGACATGAAATTTACTTTATTCGAAAGATAATCTTCTTGCATTATAATTTAAATACGACTTCTGGCATATGACCGCCACGGCTGGCCTGGACGTAGTCTAATCTGCAGGTCCAATTTTGATGACTTTTTCCAACATTTGTGACCGCATATTGGCAATAACGCGGCAAATGTTGCCAATCGTTTCGGGCTTATCGGCGTAGAGTATCGACATCACATCTCCCCACAGGAAATAGTCCAGCGGTGTTAAAACGCATGATCGTGGAGGCCAATTCACGGTCCAAAACGTGAAGTTATTCTGTTAATAAACGTTTTCTTCAATAAATCAATTGTGGCACGAGCTGTGTGACAAGTTTTGTTGAGTTGTTGCGCGAGTTGGATTTTGTAAGCACGCAAACCAAGACCTTTTTGCAAAATCTTCCATGAAGTGAATGGACATATATCCAATTCCTGTGCACGATGGCGGTTAGACCGATTGGGGTCTTCCTTTACGCAACGCTCTACAGCAGCAATGACTTCTTCTGTACGCACTGGACGACGTCTCTGCACATACCTGTTATCATTTAGAGTTAACGTGGTGCGAAAAATGTTCCATAGTTAATCGAATTAGTTGCTCTGATGGACGATTATGTTGATCGTAAAATGGACGTAGTGCGCGATACGTATTTTGATCAGAACCACGATTTTCCAAATAAATTTTGAACAATTTGGAAGCGTTGTTCAGGGGTCAGTCTATTCATGTTCAAATGCCAAACCAAACTAAACATAAATCACTGGACAGCTGACAAAATGGCCGCCAGTAAAAAAGTGTTGCCAACCTAAATTTATATACCTGTACAAAAAACACCCTTTATGATATTATAACGTCATTTTAAGAAAATATTAAAAATAAGCGGTAAGTGATAAAAGCTTTAGGTAAAAATTAATTAAAAAATTATCTGCATGGTTCAGTTTGTGCCACAAAATATTAATTTTACTGCAATTTATTCCAAGATCTGTATTTATTAGTATTTCTGAAAAGTTCTCATAAATTCAACCAAATCAAAGTCGGGACTTGATTTTTTTCTTATGTTGCTCAAAAAATACCGAATGTAATTTTCTTTGCTCTTGAAGAAAATTTAAGTTTTATTTATGAATTATTGTATAATATTGACGGCAGATTAAATAGCGATCATCAATAGAGAATAAAGTTACTTAAAAGTTGAGATAAATTTAGTTCATATCAGACAATTTTTAAATTTTTATACCAGAAATATCAAAAAAATTAAAATTTCGCTAATTTTGACGATTTGTTAAGAACACAAAATAAATTACTTTTAAAAATCGGGCATAAGGAATCGATCTGGAATTTTGTGAGATATTTTCCAAATTTTAATTTTTAAAAGTGCATTTAAAACTGTGGGCTGTAGGCAAATTTGCTCAAAAAAAGCCCAATTTCCAGCACTGTGCCAAAGTTTAAATTAGTTAATTTTCTTGTTACTCTCAAATCTTTATCAAAACTAATTTTTGTTTTGTACCACTTATACATTTTAGAAATTTGTTTTATGATAGTATTATCACAGCTTAGTATTGTGATAAGACACATCCCTCACTTATCGCAAAAAGCACGTGTATAAAACAAAACGTTATTCGTTAATATTGTAAGAATTTACAACGCAGACGTATTATTTAAGAGAAATTTGTTAAATAACAGTTTGGGAACTTAAGAGTATGTTCGTAGAGTTTTTTAAAATAATACTGGGAAATTTTAGAGTTAACATTTATAACAGGGAAATAGTTTTGAACTAACTTTAAATTATAAAGAGTATAGAATGCATTTCAATAAGAGTTAAAGTTATTGAAGTATTGCTTTATAATTGAGCATATAAACAGCTGATGGAGAAGTTATAAGTGCATTAGTTTTTGGTAAAGAAAAAGAGTTTTAATTTCACATCTTTATCTGAATAGTAAATTTGAGAAATTATTTTATATTTCAATTCAGTTGATAAGTGAGCCTTAAACAAATTATTAATGTTACGGTGTTGTAGTAAGAGTTTTATTTTTGTTTGAAAAATTCGTATTATTAGAAATTTTTTTGGAAATTTCTATTTTATTTTTGTTTAATTAAATTACATTTCTAAGTACTAAACAAATATGTTAAAATAAATATTGACATAAATTTTATTGCAAAGATCTTAATAAAATTTATGTTTTGCATCACAAAGAATTTCCATTTCAATTATGTAGTTCTTTCTTATTTATAGTAACTAAAATTTTTGAAATTTTTGTATTATCCTTAAGTCAACTACTATTTTATAAAATTAAACAATTTTGTATTTACATTTTTTTTTTTGTATATTTATATTTCCTTCTAGTACTTGTGTTTTTCGTATGTCTGTGTTTCTTATAAAATTTTCCTATTTTGTATATTTCAAATATGTATATGCATATTGCGGCACACATACATTCATACACTTAATACTACATATCGATATGCATTCGTATATGTTCTTGTGAAGGTATATGACTAACCATTGATATTGTATTTTATATTGTGTGTGTTTTTGTAATAGAAAATTCATTGATATAATGCAACGAGGAGCAATACTGAAAAAGGATGTACCCGATTTTATTTCAAGTAGCAGTTATTAAAATCCAATAAAAAAAATCTGATTTTAAGGAAGTTTTTATAAAAAAATTACTTATACATATGAGGATTTTCATAAATTTTCAACAATTTGAGGCAAAATATTTTCCATTCTCTTTTGTATGACATGAATAAACTTTTAAGCATGTGTTAGCCAATATAAAAGCATGCTAAGTCTATCCGAGTTAATCATTTATCTTTAACGGTGCAAAAATTATAGCGGGTTTAAATTCAACTCAAACTAAAATTATTAAAATTACAGTTTTTGTTTGGATTTAAGTAAAGTGTCATGTATATATTGATCTCTTTATATTTATCCCATTTCAAAATGTATAATTCTGCAACTCAAATATAAAAATACACCAAAAGAAGTTGTTTGCCATATATTAGAAAAAGCAATTACAGTGGATGAAATAATTATACGAGGTCGGATCAATTAGTCCGTGACTTTTCAAACTTCCCTCGTTTATATTTAAATTGCAACACTGCTCCCATCAAGTACCACCTATTAATACCCTACTGTAAAATTTTGAGCAAGTTCCGCCATTTACTTTGCGTTTAACAGCTGTTCAAAACATACAACCCCGTGGATTTTTTTAAAAATGGAAAAAAAGTGAATTTCGAAACATTATTTTTAGCGAAAAAAAAACCGTCAATCAAACCAAGGAAAAACTTGATAAATACTATGGGGACTCTGCACAATCAATTTCAATGGTAAAAAGTGGTTTACTGACTTGTTTTGTGGTCGCACAAGTACAACGCTGAACGTTCTGGACGGCCAATTGAGGTCAATCCACCCGAAAATGTCGAAAAAATCCACGATATGGTGTTGGTCGATCGAAGAGTAAAAGTGCGTGAGATTGTTGATGCCATAGGCCCTTCATATGGCACTGTGGTTTCGATTTTAAGTTGCGTTTAAGAAAGCTGTATGTAAGATGGGTGCCGCGTTTGCCCTCAATTGACCATAAACGTAATCGTGGTCAATAAGGATGGCAACAGTTTTTTGGGATGCACGCGGGATAATCGACATCGATTACCTTCAAAAGGGAAAAAACAATAAACGGCAAATATTATGCCAACTTATTGGACCGATTTAACGAGGATTTAAAAAAAAAACGACCCATATCGCCAAGAAATGAATATTTTATGGACCTCGAAAAATCCTATTTTTTGGAAGGGTTCTAAAAATTGGAGAAACGTTGGACTAAGTTTATTGAGGTAAAAGAGATTATGTTGAAAAATAATTTTGTTTTTTTGCAAAAAACTATATTTCATTCAAAATTCACGGAATTATTGATCCGCCCTGGTAAGTTCACCCATTATATTGTGATTTTTTTCCAAAATATTTGCGAGTTTTAAAAGTTTTTACTTCCACATAAAAGCAACAATAATAATAAAATAAAATAAAAATAATAATAATAAGAATGATAATAATAATAATAATAAGTATAACTAAAATTTTAGCTAAAAGCACAATTTCAGCAAAAAATTTGCTAAGAATTTTTACAAGACGTTTTACTTACTTTTCTACTAACTTATTTTTTGAGTTCATCTACTGGTGTTTTGAGCTAAAATTTTAGTTATACTTTTTTAGCACTTAACTGTTTTAAACTAATGTTACACTAATAGTTTACTAATGTTTTACTAATTTATTTCGCTAAAAAAGTGTTTTCCACATTAGTAGTGTGGGCGACAACCAGATTAAAAGATATACACAGAATCAAGTATATGTCGCGGCATGTCAAAATGTAATAGAGACGTGGAAAATTATACTAAAAAGTACAGCTCTACAACTCTGTCAAAGTAATTGTCTATTAATTAAATTAAAGATAAAATTAAATATTTAAATTTCATAAACATTAACTCCGCTGAAGTCGGAGTTAATGTTAAATTAGGACTTTTAACACTCTAACAACTGATTACGGAAAATTTTGGGAGCAACCTAGCCATAGCTGGATTTCAAAAAAGTTAGAATGTGAGTTTGTTTCCGTTTTTTATTCATTAATTAGCAAAAAACTTTTGAATAAACGCATTAAAATTAAAATAAGCGTTTTTTTATTAATCATTAAACTATAAATTTTAAAAATTATTGAAACTTTTCAAATCTAAAAATATTAGATCTGTCCAGATTTCATCAGATCTAATTAGATTTTAAATTTGTCCAGATTTTTGCGATCTTATTAGATCGGATCATATTTGATATGATGTCTTTTTAGATCTGATAAAACATAACTAACTTGATTTGAAAAGATCATATCTTTTTTACACGGTTTTTAGTTTGTTCTTTAAGCTTCCGATAGAAAAAGTTGAAAAAAAACATTTCTATGGATTTTAAATGATTCTTCATTTGAAAACTAACTTAATGTAAAACTTTATAAATACACCTGAACCGGTAACAGAAAATATATTGTGAATGTACTGTTGTCAAATCTCAATTCAATTCCAATGCAAAATCTGCGAGAGTTAAAAAATTGGAAAATTTTGGTTTCACTTTGTAACAAAGTTATTTTTAATTTTTAATAAAGTTTATTAGACACTATATTGAAATCATACAAGTGGTAGGAAGAAAAACGCGTCACTCTGGCTTCAAGGATTTGATGAGTTTTTTGTTGAAAATTTGATATTTTTTTCTGAAAAGAGATCAAAATGCTACGTAAGTTAAATCAGATTAAAAATTACAACTTGTTTTGTTGATTAACATTTATTGTTATATTTCCACTACACTTTGACGGCCTCTTACAACATTTCTAAAAATGATTTTTTAACAACAATGTCATTGCTTATTCAAATTTATTTAAAATTTGCAAGCCAATTTTTTTTAGATAGTTTTAAAGAAATAATATTGTGAGCTTAAAAGCGAACTTTACTATTTTTTTTAGTATATAAAAAGCAATTTTATGTACTACCTTTATAAACAAAAAGTAGCAGTAGCAGTTGTAGTAGAAAAACTATTTCAACTATTCCATAGTAAATTTCAAATTTCCTGCACCAAGAGAAGAACGAAAACTCAAAAAATGTAAAACACTAGAGATTGTTTGTATTTTTTGGTTGTAGAAATTGAAAGCAAGTAAGAAGTTGTAGATATTTTGGAAATAAGTAAAAAGAAAAAAAAAACATAAATTTTATTTTTAAATTTATTATTCAATGTCTATAGATTTAATCCTATAAAAAGTGTCTGTAAAAACTATTAAGACAATTAATAAAAAAAAATCGAACATTTATAGTATTAATGTTATATTCAATACTTTTAGTATTGAACATTAACTTAATACAGTAATAATAAGGACTGTCCTTACAATAATGCATTAATAACACTGTGCAACAAATTTTGGTTCATCGACCCATAGAATGGTTCCAATGCGAAATGAAATTTGACTATTAGATCACCAAAACTGCCAAAGCGTTTTGTAAAGTTAGTTCACGCAGAGGAAAATTTAGCTATTTGCCAACTGAAATTCGGTACCTTATATTAACCAAATCTATAATTTGTTACCATTAACATACACTAGGGCGGGTCGATTTGTAGGGAGGCAAACGTATAAGGAAAATCGTATTCTAGGGATCAAAATAAGAAACTTTGCCGAAGGAACCATATCTCTAAAACGAATTCTGATGTCCCGACTTTTGACCCGTTGGGTCAAATTTTGAAAAAGCCCACTTTGATATTTCAGAAAGTAGGAGGAATCTTTCCAAGATTATGGGAGCTACTTCTTCTCCGGGAGACGCGCTAGCAGATTAAAGCATTAACCATCATTCTAGGTGACCATTAAGGGGTTAAAATTTAAGTTGAAAGAGGGCCTTTTTAGCAGTGTTTTTTATAGCAAAATGTACAAATCTCGGGATAGAGATATTTCAGAAAGTAGGAGGAGTATTTCCAAGATTAGGGTCTCTATTTCCTCTAGGGAAAAATTTCTAGCAGATGAATGTATAAATTATATTCGATTGGGTTGGATTCGATTGGGGCGCTCTAAATGGGTCAAAGTGGGATTTTTCAAAATTTGACCCTACGGGTCAAAAGTCGGGACATCAGAATTCGTTTTAGAGGTATGGTTCTTTCGGCAAAGTTTCTTATTTTGATCCCTAGAATAGGATTTTCCTTGAACGTTGAGCGATTTTTAAATCGACCCGCCCTAACATACACGGTTGGCACTTTATTTCTCTGTGTGTTCGCATTTCATGTTTATGGCCTGTGGAATTTGGAGTGTTTTTGACGATTTTTTGTCAATATGAGTGAAAATAAAAATAAAATAATCATGTATTTATTGTGTGTACTTAATGTTCCATTGAGCCCAATGTCAAAGAATATATTTCTTCATATATTCCAACAAATAGCAGGCGAGAAAGACGTGGTCAAATATAAAAAAAATAATACATTTTTGGGAGTAATACATTTATAGTCTTTTTGGGAACAATTGCAAAGAATTTTAAATCAAATGCATCTGAAAGTCGATTGTGTGTAGAATATGTTTTGCGAGTTATTCTGAATATTTTAAAAATGACTGGAATCGATTTTTAAAAAATATACTTCCAATTTTTTTTTTTATGAAATAGTTTTATTAGAAAAATATTTTGTTTAAAATATTTATTGCAAAAAAATTTCAGATTTGCCATTGTATTTAAATGTAACAAAAAAAATGGCGTTAGCTGGAAATTTTAAAAAATGCAGCCATTATTGTGTTGTAAGAGCCATCAGATCTATTTTTCCCCAAAATTCCTTCTTTAACTTAATTTAACTCTTGGAAAGAATAAAAATATATAAAGCAAAATTTAATTGAGTACCTTTGTTTTAACAACAAATTTTATAAAGTGGTGCTGTTTTGCTTTATTTCAGTTTGCTTTCACTAAGACGAAAAAATTTGGCCCAAAACTACATTAACGGTTTCGAGAATTTTTTCACAATGTCAATACGTGTAAGGGTGGCAATAAAACTTTATATTGCGGCACTTTATGTTTTTTACGTTAGACCAAAACTGAGGGGGTGCCCCATACTAATGCGGTGTATTTTGTTGATATTAGGAAAATAGGTTATGGGAGAAGGAGGAAAGAGGCAGTCGTGTTTGTGAATATTTGATTTGAATTTCTCAACATTGTAAGTGGCAGATAAGCGAGTATTCCGATTGAAAACAGGTCCCTGATGATAAGTTCACTTATCTCAGCAGGACACTACCCATGGTCGTATCTATAGACCAGTGTTACACACCCCACATTCCGCCGATGCTCCAATTAGTCAATGGAGCTTGATACCCTGCTATCATCGATGAGCGCCGACGCACAGTGGTTTGTCCCATGGACAAAAATAAAAACAAAAAATTGTGGCTTCGTTTTTTAACGAAATTGATTATGTACTAAAATATGTACTAAAATAAATTAATCTTATAAAGAGTATCCTTTGTTGTGTAGTTAATTCTTTCGTCACAAGGTGTCGCTGAAGTCGTTAAACGAAACTAACCTCCGACTGTGCATAATTACAACATTTACAAACCATTGCACAGTGGGATATATCACTAAATTTTTGGAAATAAATCGGCTATTTCTTACTTCGAGGCAATGAAATTTGAAACATGTATAAGTGACATAATATAGATCTTATGTTTTGATTTAAATCTTCCACCAAACAAGAGAACTTTTTGTATATAACATTTTGAGTGCTCGCCATTTTTTTGGTTCTAATCCATTAAAAAAAAAATAACACATTTGTAATCTGCTAGTAGAGACTAACAAGAAACATGCTTACATGTGCGGCTTATCTCAAATAATTCGCAAGATATTCCAACTTGAAAATGTTAAATTCCAAATTTGGTTAGATCCAGCATTTTGCTAATAGCGGGACGAAATTATGGCTAATTTTTTCTGTAAAATATTGTTTTTCCAAAAATCGGATTAGAAACAAAAAAATGGCGAGTAATAACAATTTTATATGCAAAAAGTTCCCTATTTTTGGTGGTCATATTGCATCACCCGGAGGTTCTGGGAGGCTCAAAATCAAAACTTAAGCTCGATACTACGTCGCTTATGCCTGCTCCAAATTTGATTGCAAGCGGCATACTATGTCATGTTTGACCTCAAATGATTTCATATATGAGCATGAATGAGGACATACATTTTCATGAATGGATGTAACTACATATGTTGATTTTTAACCGGGTTGCTACATTTTAAAAATAACGAGCACAAAACACGACATTTTCAACTATACCTCCTCTGTTTTTAGTAAAACTTGTTACAAATATTCACCTTGCTGAATTTATTTTGCAATTAACTAAAAGTATCACTTACAACTTCTAACACTCTAGAGAGGTTAAAAAATAAACTGCATTTTTTAATATTTTATATATTAACAGAGCAGCTTACGACACATTTCAATATTTTTTGCATCACATGGGAAAATCGATATCTATATTAAACAGGACACTATGCCCGTTCAAAAGGAGATTTAAGATTACATTTTTAAACAAGCCGTCATTTGAGTGTGCTTTACATTATAGTCAGAAATCTTCGCTTATCGATTATTCCATGTGTTGCAAAAATTATATGCAAAAATATCAAATATCAAAGGTACCTTCGGAAAAATCAGTTTTTTTTTAACCTCTCTTATTCCCAAATTGAAATTCGTATATATTGTAAGTGATACTTTGAGTTAATTACAAAATAAATTTCAGAAAATTTTGTTGAGATATTCGTGAACTTAGGACATTTTTTCAATTTTGTTATCTTTTTCGCGTAAAAATTAATTTTTGTGCAACATTTTAAAATGAGAACAAGTTTTTAATTTGCTGTTGATGCTTTCAAATGTTGTGATAATTCAAACATTGTACATTTCATACACATTACACATGAATTCCAACGTAACTAGGAGAATATAAAATTTATTTAGTTAAAACCCGATTCAACACCGGTATTGAAGGAAACTGTTATGGTGTATCGTTACTTTTGAAATCCAGAGTATTAGTAAAGGAAACGGATATTATTTTGAAATTGTAACGGTATTAAAATTGTATTAGTGTCCATCCTTGATTTTAAATGTATAAACAAACAGCAATTGTATTCGAAGTATTAAATACAAATCTGAATAAAATTCAACAAAATGTGTTTCAAATTTCAATAATCATAACATTTGCAATAAGTATGTAGGATATTTTCATTTCCATACAAACGTCAACAGTGGGTGAAAAATTAAAATTCTATAAATAATTTCTTCTTACTTGTATTCGCAGTGTAGAAAAGCATTACAATACAAGCACATATTTGGTAATGGCAAGTAAAGGGTGATTTTTTTAAAGCTTCCGGATTTGATTTAAAAAAAAACACATAAAATTTAGAGAAATGTATGAAATCTTTGTTTGAGTCGATAGAACGATCTATATAATTCAATGTTTAAAGATGATTTCATGTAAATGTTGACTGCGGCTACGCCTCAAATGGTTCATACGCTGGGTCCAATTTTGGCATACTCTCTCCAACATTCTTCAATATTGGCTTCCTGTGCGACAACCGTTACAGCGTTGATGCCACCGGCCTATAATCCACTCTAAACAGTGCATTTTTCGAGATGCATTAGCAGTTCTTACAATGCTTCTGTCTGCTCTTCACACCAAATACGACAATTTAGCTTGTTCCGGCATTTATTGAACAAGAAATGAGCTTCGACGCTGAACACAATTTTTCTATAAAAAGTGTATCTTCATCCAATTTTGCCAGCGCCCATTCACCAAAAGTTAGCCATTGTGGTAGGTCGTGTGGCTTCAATTCTTGCACCAGCTGTATTTCAAAAGGGTTTACACCCAAATCCTTTCGCAAAATTTTCCACGTAGTGGAGTAACAGAGTAATAATTGCAGCGAACGAAGCGCTACGCTCACGGCCATCAACAACACTGGCGGATACATCTGCGATATTTTCCTCTGTCCGCACTCTACGTATGCGTGTTGATGGTTTAATGTCCAATAATGTATATTTGGTACCTAATTTAGTCACAAGATTCCAAATAGCCGCCTCAGAGATCGCTCAAACTGACCATAAATTTGAAGAAGTGCACGATGCGCTTTCTTAACCGATCATGAATTTTGATAATAAAATTTAATTATATACACGCGTTGTTAATTTGAAAGTAGATTCATGGTTAACTTATATACCAAACTGAACATGTTTAGCAGTAACATGTTACACGAAAACAGCTGAGCTGCCAAAAACAGCGTTGCCAAAAGAAATTTGCTAAAAAATCAACCTTTACTTACAATTGTCATTACAATTCTCATTACTTTTATATGAGGACGTCGCGCAAAATAATGACATATCATAGCTAAACACCTTACAAAAATAGAAAACTTTATGGTTACCTATATGCTTATATTTTTTTATTGAAATTATTTTTTTAGTAAAATGTGCCCACGCGGGATTCGAACTCGGGCCAGTCAACCGCTCTACCATCTGAGCTATCTCCACATGTTAGACTTGATAGATAAAACCATAAATTACTGGCTTGCAAAAAACGTCACTACTTTCCAGCTTACAACAAATTAAAAATAAGTAGTTATATATGTACTTACTAGAAGTGAAAAAATAATGACTCTTAAAATAGATGTTCAACAAGTTTTTAGATCATCAGTTTTTATTTTATATATTAAAAATAAGTACTTAACGCATTATTTTTTTTATTGTAATAATGTCAATATTAATTAGTTGTTAGAAGGTCCTTATTATTTGTATTACAGTAATTCATAAAGTAGGAGGGTGTCATTACTGGAAGAAGGAAAAAAAATATTTGTCATTACCGTTTCTACACTGGGTTATTAAAGAAACACACTTAAATTTTGTTAAACTAAAATTCCAAAATATATCTTAGTAGTCATTATAATAAAAGGACCGAAAAGTTCCATTTACGATTTTCGTAAACTTTTTAAATTTTCAGTAACATTTTCTTTAAAGGAGTTTACTATGGCGATTTAATTTTTGAAATGGCGATTTTACACATAAAAAATTTTTACCAAAAAAAATTGGAAATATATCAACATAATATAATTTTTCGCATAAATTATTCTAGGAATATAAATTTAAGTTTTACTAGAATATAAATTTAAATTGCTAAACTTTCACACATTGCTTTCGAAATTTTGAGTTGAAATTTTTTTGGTAGCTACTTTTTATGTGTAAATAATTGTGCGATTTTTTTTTAGTTTTTTTCTGGGTGTAAAATTAATTGAACTGGTGTAACAAAAAACGTTTTAGAATTTTTTTTAGCAAACACTTTATTTTGTACCAAACTATCTTTTAACTAGTCAAACTGGATTTTTAAGAACTAGTAAACAGCGTTTTTGGCGACATTTTCAGTGCAAAAATTTAGTTAAACAAAATTCTCATTACACTGTTTGACGAAAAACGGCTACGTAAATCTGACAAACCTTGGATACAGCGATGAGTGTGGCTAAGTGGAGTTTTGTCAATGACAGCATTCACAATGCATTCCCTGCGGGAAATGGACCAGTCGCTGGTATGGTCACGTGACTAGAACTTTGTGTGTATGAACCTGTCCTAGTTTCGGTTCTGTTATATGAAAGTGACCGGTACTTTTAACATGGGCTTGTCATAGAAGGTGGGTAGGACCATTTCAGGATTTATGGGATATGCAGCAGAACCAGTGGGAAGAAAAAAATTATGACGTGACTAGAGTAGGTGAACTGGAGAAAAATGTTTGAAGGAAAACTAGTCACATATTAAGCGTAATGTGTTTTGTTATAGGGGTAGTTTGAATGGAATAGTTACCATTGCTCTGGTCTAAGGGGTACATGTCACCGGTCATGCGAAAAGTAATTAGCAAGTAACCTGTCACTTTTTACTCAGCGTGTTTCATAGTATGTACTAGAGTGGGTCGCACCCCATACAAAAAAAAAAGTTGTGCCGGCCACCCCCTACAATTAAAGATAATTTGAAGAAGATTTGAAAAAATTTTTTTTTTTTTGTTGCCACGCCCCTTGACCCCGCGCATTTGGTTTTTTATTTCCTGTGGCTCCATTTTTAGTCCGATCGTAACGTGTGATATATCATTGTTTTTAGAATGACAACGGCTACATTTTCTACTTTGATCACTTTTGACTCCGGCGTCAAATTCTAGAAGTGACTTCTGGAAACTCGATTTCTACCACCCTAATTCACGAGTTTTTCTAAACGATAAAAAAGTTTTTTAAATTCCATGAAATTTTGTCTTTTACAGTATATATATTTATTCAGTAACAAAAAAGTTACGAAGGTTTAAAAAAAATCAATTTGAGTTTTATTCCAACAATCGTTAACAATAAGCTTTGGTCTTTTTGTGGTTATTGTTTTTGTGGCCATTTTTAAAGTGCTCTCTTTTTACTCATTTTTCTATCAAATATTGTTGAGAGAAAGTTTTTTTTATTATCATTTTTTTTTAAATATAAAAAATATTGAATAACTTCACGGTTTGTTTGTAATTTTGTTTTATCAATAACACATGATTGAAAATGCATATTGTTAAAAACAATTTAATTATATTTTAAAGAAAAAAAAATATTTTAGTAATTTACACTAATTTTATCAAAAAGCTACAGCTGTAGACGCGAACACTTGAAGAGGAATAATAATATGTAGGGCTCGGAAGTTAATGCATTTATATTTGTGTTTTATTTACATAAAATATGTATTTAAAATCGTAAAATATGTACTTAAAATTTAAAAATATGCATTTATTATTGATTTTTTCATTTTTTTTCTATATAATTTTTAAATTTTAGTAATTTCTGTTTTAAAAAGCCGTTACAAAATTGAGAATTGCAATTAAAAATCTTCTTAAAGTTTGTAGTTGAATTTTCTGTCATATAACATTTCTTGATAAAAAAAATTAATGTATAAATTTGATAAGATTTTATTTCTAAAAAAATTTAAATTGTAAAAAATTTATTTTTAGTAAAACATCAAAAAAAATTTGCTAAAATATGCAAAAATATGTAAAAATATGCAAAAACATGTAAAAATATGCAAAATATGTAACAAAAAATACAAAATATGCATAAGAATATGCATTTATAGTAAAATATGCGTTTATAGCAAAATATGTAAAAATATGCACTAACAAATCGATGCCATTTTGTTGCAAATTTTAATGATTCGCAAAGATATTTGGTTAACATTGCTCTCTAGCTAACGACAACAGACATGTATTTACATGAAGTTCCGAGCCCTAATAATATGTTTAACAAAAGTGTTGCCAGTTGATAAAATTAGTGTAAATTACTAAAATATTTTTTTCTTTAAAAATATAATTAAATTGTTTTTAACAATATGCATTTTCAATCATGTGATATTGATAAAACAAAATTACAAACAAACCGTGAAGTTATTCAATATTTTTTATATTTAAAAAAATGATAACAAAAAAAAATTTCTCTCAACAATATTTGATAGAAAAATGAGTAAAAAGAGAGTACTTTAAAAATGGCCACAAAAACAATAACCACAAAAAGACCAAAGCTTATTGTTAACGATTGTTGGAATAAAACTCAAATTGATTTTTTTTAAACCTTCGTAACTTTTTTGTTACTGAATAAATATATATACTGTAAAAGACAAAATTTCATGGAATTTAAAAAACTTTTTTATCGTTTAGAAAAACAATGATATATCACACGTTACAATCGGACTATAAATGGAGCCACAGGAAATAAAAAACCAAATGCGCGGGGGTCAAGGGGCGTGGCAAAAAAAACAAAAATTTTTTTTCAAATCTTCTTCAAATTATCTTTAATTGTAGGGGGTGACCGGCTCAACTTTTTTTTTCGACCCGGCCTAGTATGTACTGGTTGGTAAATATCCCACTGGAACCAGTCACTGTACTTATCCAAAACAGTGTTTCATACCACCTGTTCAAAAAGGCACAACAAAAATTTATTTTAAAATTAACTTATTTTGTCTATACCCAACAAAAAACCATAACATTAAATTCATTATAACAATTTAAATTTGGAAAAGTACATAAACTAGACAAAAAGTCTGGCTGTTCAAAATATAGAAATTTTTTTCATGTTTTTTTTTTATTTGCTAACATTGGCCAAACAATTTCTACGAACTTTTCTGTTCCTGCACTTTAAAAAGCACTTCATGAATAATTTAAGTTTGTATTCTGCATTATAATTCTAGTTCACAATAATATCTTTATAAAAAGAAAGAGCAGAGTAACGAAATATATAATTAATTTCAATTTTGTACCCAAATAAATACTCACAAATCGCTAATTACTTACTTAAAAAGATATTTCGAAACCAATATGCAAAATTTTTGCAATTTTAATTTATATTCTTGTAAAATGTTTCAAGGTTTTGAAAAATTTGTGAAAAAAATCATAATTCTCGTGATATATTTCTAGGTTTTGGGTAGCTATATTTTATATGTAAAATTGTCATTCACTCGAAAAATCGCCAGTCGCCATTTTAAAAATTAACTTGTCAAACGAGTTTTAAAATCACCACGTTTGGCGAGAAATCGGCATATCTGACAACACCGGTCACTATCTACACAGTTCTGTATTCAGTTCTTTTGAACCTGTGGATTGTTACGTCTTCATTTCTATTGTCACAAAGTCGGTACAGATAAAATTCCTTCCGCTTTGTAGCAGTCAAGGCACTGGCAATAATTGCCATGTCTATAATTGCCATCCACTTCTAACGGGTTTTAAACCAGTTTAATGACCAGTTACAACTTTAACTACAACGACCCTAGTTGCTTCAGTACTCTTTGATGTAACGTTACTTTTTCTTCAGTTACACGATATATCTGGTACCAACCAGTGAATGTTTTGTCACCATATTATTAGCCACGTGGTTGGTCTATTCATCCAAATTAACACATGTTTGGTGCACCATAATTTTGGTTCCACCAGTTTCGTGACGTGCTTCCCAATCATATATCACAGAGTTACCACTTTGGATCAATCGACCCTTCATTTCCCGCAGGGTTGTTTTAATCAGAAGAGACAGAGTTAACTTATACCTATGAACAATTTATTTTTCAACTACAATGCTTCCTCTTTTTAATCCTACTGTTATCTCTTTTTCAAAAGTATTTATCACATTATGATGCGTTTTATTCACAGTTGTATACCAAGTGTATGTTAGATATAGAGTTGCCGCTGGGCAAATTTTTCATTTGTTTCTGGGGTAGTGGTGTTTTTATCCGTCATATGATGGTAATCGTAATTAGTTTTATAGTTATTTAAATATTATTAAATTAATTGTGTCCTTCAAATTCACAAATTTTTTGCACTAAATTAATCTCCTGTTTTTATTTGATGTAATTGAAATTTGTTTTTATTATGTCTGTGTTTTCCTATCCGTTGTTTTTAACCTTTTCAACATGATTGTTTTTTAATTTCTGTAAAACCACATACAAATTTTCAACAATTTTTTTTTTTCAACTACTCCACTTTTATCATTTTAAAACATAGAAAAAATTTTAAACTAACTAAATATTACCAACTATAAAAACATTTTGGTTAAAAGTAGGTTTTTTGTACTGTTGTTCTATTTTTTTCTGTTTTTTTTTTTATCTTTTCCCAAATACTCAACATAGTTGAACAGGAAGTAAGTTTAACGACGACTGGTTGGGGGTCTGCATTTAAGCAATGGTCACTTAGCGGTTATTTCGTTTACTTTTTTTAACATGTTTATTTACGATGGTATAAAAGTATTTAGCTGTATTTCTCTTCTTTTTTTGTTTTGTGCTGTTAGTACTAACATGACCACATGAGAGTAGACATGCACAGATAAAAACAGCCAAAAAACATGAAGACGGGAACGTTATATGATTGTATTGTAGATGTGGTTTAGGATAGTGGTATACAAAAAAAAAATGTTAGTAGTAAAAATTGAAGAGATTTTTGTAAAGGTTTTATATTTTAAGCTTTTTTAAATTGCTTAAATTAAATAAATTTGTTTGTAGTACATTTTAAACTTCTCAATTGTATGCCTGAACACTTATATAGAAGCTGAGTTGAAGTAAAAGTAAACTATTTTAATAAAATTCCGCACACGTTATGTAAGTGTTACACACAAAATTTCCATCAATTCTTCAAGAACTTTACAAAAACTACTTCAAGAATGATAAAGAAAAACGATCGCTTACCATCAAGAGTATCCAAAGAGAAACTTAAATAAGATAAGAAAAATAATAAATTTTTTGGAGCACCAACTGGAATCAGACCCATCAAGACGTTAACACCCCAGAGGGAAAACATAATAGCATTATCGGAATTACCATATCCGACACTGAAATTTACCAGAACTGTCATACTCGACAATAAATCAACGAGACTAGATTCCGAAACATTTCGGTTTCCAAATTATACCCAGTAAAAAACGCTGCTTACATGCAAGCAGGCTTGTAAGAGAGTAAGCCGAAAAGAATCCCTTACAAACCTGTTTACATATGCCATGATTTTTATATGGAGAATTTCCACTTGAAAGCATTACTTATTGGCAAAATAAGCGCTTATAAAAAGCTGTGATTTCATGGCTTTCAGTAAAAACATATTTCATGTCTACATTATTACTATTAAAAGTAATAATATAAATATTATATAATTTATTTTATATAAAATTCTACAGGTATTAAGTTAATTCTGTCTCTTCTGATCGAAACAATACTTGTGTGTACGTAGTGTGACAAAACTCCACTTAGCCACAGTCATCGCTGTGTCGACCGTGGCTCAACTCGTTAAGAGGTGAGATTACGGTGCATAGCTTGATGCTAAGGCAGTGAGTTCGAATTCCAGTACGACACCAAAAAAGTAAAACAAGTTTTTCATATAGAGCAAATTACTAATATAAAATACTTTGTTCAATTGACACATAAATTAACCACTGACGAGTCCCAGGAGGGGGACGAAACTGCGGCAGTCTGGTGTATCATTTGTGTCCGTAAAATTTTTCAATAAAAATGTTTTCTTCTTCCTGTAAAGAGACTAACTAAAGTAATATTCTACAGTAATTACTTAAAAATTAATTACGATTGTCATTATCTGACGGTTGCAAAACACTTTCTAACATTAATTTTTTGTTGTTAAAATTTTAGACATATTAATATGTATAATAATTTATTTTTTTCCGTAACACTTACTAGCTCTTGAGAAACAATTAAATGAATATTTATTTGTACAACATACTCAAAAACACCAAACATAATCGGAAATCCCTCGGGAAAACAGGTACAGATCGTTTATAACCCACGGAAAGCTGCTTACAACCTGCATTCTTGTAAGGGAAATCAGAAAGCTCAAACATTTGTTTTGCTTATTTTTATACGAAAATTATTCGTTTCTTTTGCTGCTTATCGCATTTGTTTTATCCTGCTTCTAAAAACACGGAAAAATTTTACTGGGTAACGTCATGAAAATTACAAAAAACTATATATGACTATATATGACTTTTAAAATATACAAAATGCAAAATTTGAGTTGGCCTTATTTTGTATGTTGAAATATACTCCTTGAAATGATTTGCATTTTTTTCGTCGAATGTTCAAATGTCAGTTTTTGAATTCTTGAGTTTAAATGCCCATTTAAAATTCCTATTTCATTTTAACTACAAAAAACATATATGCTTAACCTTACTCTACATTTGTGGAAAAATTCAGATCGGTATCAAGGTTTTTGCTATAACTCAGAGAACACTCCTTGATAAAACCCAGAATTTTTCCACACATATAGAGGGGAAGTTCAACAACACAGGAAGACAAAAATCATAACTTTTAAAAATTAATAGGAATATGACCAACAATTTAATTTTTCTTAGGCATGCTGATTTCAATGGCGTACATTTCAATGGCGTATGTGGTACAGTTGTATAGTTGTATACAAAATTACATTAAAGTTTGATGCATGTAAATGCATTTTTTTTTAAATATAAAGTTTTTAAATGCAATCAATCTGTCATTTTTCTCTTATTTGAGGTACATAAGTATTATATTCACAAAACCGCATACTCAAAGTTAGTAATGTCAGTAAAAAATTTTGCCGAGTCATCAAAATTTTAGTCTGGAGAATGCTTGCAAAAAATTGCTAATGTCAGCTGAAAATTAGCGAGCTAAATTTTTAGCAACAAAATTAGTAGCTCCAGCAAAAGTTTTGCTCACATTAAAAATTAAAAAAAATCCTTTCCAAAAGTTAATAAAATTATTGCTGTATATTAGAAGACTGAAACAAAATCAAAAAAATTGTAGAAAAATTATGCTTTGTGTGAGATTTGGCAGCTAAATAAAGATCGGTCTCTTAATTTTTGATTCTTTAAAACATATCCAAATTTAATCGCAATCAGAAAGAACATTTTGTTTGTAATTTTGACCTTAAACCACCATAAATTTTGAAGCATTTGCGATAAATAACACAGGCCTACAAAAAAAATTTTTTGTTTGGTGCCGCTAATTCTATGTTATAATTTGGTTAATTAGTCCGCAAGACGTCATGGTTAGCTGTCAAAATCGCGAAGCTACGTTCAGGTTTGTATCGATCGGTCATAACCTAAAAAATGTATTTTATTATACTTAATGTCATTATAGTCAATTAATTTCTTTGATTAAATGATAATATCGATATGCCGTCGTCGAGAAGGTGTTGTGTAAATAATCCAAATACATTTTGTTATATTTGTGGTGAATATATAGTAAAAAAGTTTAGAAAACCTATAACAGATGCAGTGAAGAAGACATATGTTGATCCTTGCGAAATCTCGAAAACTACACGTAGCATTAAAAAAGTAAGTATCAATTTTTTATCAGGGTACCGAACGTACTTGAAATCTGTTTTATTTTTAGCGGCACCAAAATCATTGTAGGCCTGTGTAATTAACGCTAATTTATTTAGCCTGCTTAACCCCTTGGATGATGGATGATTGATATATGTTGTTGTTGTTGTATTAACTACACTTTTTAACCGATATGTGATATGCATCGACAAAGGATTGATGTTGCTTTCAGATCATACCAACCACTTGAACCAATATGTGCCGAATAGGGTGACCCCAAAATTTCAAAATATGAATATTTGTTTCATAATTTTTGGTACATATTTATCGAACGTTATTGTACCTAGAGGATCAAGCTTTTGGTAGGACATGGTCCAATGCTTAAAGTTTCAAAAATATTGAGATATTTGGAATTGATTCATTGCATTTCCTACACTCAAAAAAATAAGTTAGTATAAAAGTTAGTAAAACGTCTTGTAACTCAGGTATACTATTTTTCAGAAAATTTTTTGGCTAAAATCAGCTAAAATTTTTCAGCTAAAATTTTAGTTATACTTATTCAGCACTTAACTGTTTTGAACTAATGTTTTATTAATATTTTACTAATGTTTCACTAATTTATTTTGCTAAAAAGAATTGTGTTGATTACCACATTAATAGTGTAGACGACAACCAGATTGAAAGATATACGCAGAATGAATTAAATGTCGCTGCATGTCAAGATGTAGTAGTGACGAGGAAAGTAATTGTCTAACAATTAAATGCAAGACAAAATAAATTATTTAAATTTAATAAAGATTAAATGTGTATTTGTAAACTAAAATTTTATAGGGATTAATAACACAGTGCAACACGAAAAAAAATAACCATATACGGACACCACTACGTGAAAAAACACTAAGAAAAAAGACCAGTGTCTCCCAATTTTTCCCAAAGTCATGCACTTTTTTTTATGGGCCGCCAAAGGTTTGGGGCCTCGGTATCATTTTCGCAAAAAAGTGATAATTTTCTCGGGCTCATATCTTGCAAACCGTTCAGAAGCTCTGTAGTTTTGTAGCTCTTGTCATAAAGAACAAAAATTGTGAACATAAAAAATCAAAAAAAACTTCACCTTCCAGATCAAAATCGCAAAAAACTTAAAAAATTCGATTTTTTTTTTACCTTTTTTCCCGTGTTCAGGTCCATAGGTAGCAAACCGTTCAAAATTCAAGGAAACAATTTACCTAAGATCTCAATAAACAAACTTCTAGAACATATAAACTTCCTGGGAATTATTCTTAACACCGTTTTTTAATTTCATTTGTTTTTTATTTACTTCAACATTGAGATACTATTACAAAAATATTAAAGAAAAAGTATTCGTATTATGTTTATAATGTAGTACGTAGTAGTACGTATGTTTATTCTGTAGTACGATCTGGAGTTGGCGGCCTTGGTGATACAAAATATTCAGGTGCAAGCACTGGTAGTGTGGCTGTTGCAGTTGCTTTATAAATTTTGTTCTTCTCAGCATGTCGATTTAGACGACATGTGTAATTTACGCATGCATATCAACTGGTTGTATCATGATCACCTGGGCGATTAATCCAGTTTACCGGCTTACAATACTTCATAGTACCTCTGCCTCCACTCAACCATGCCATGCGATTGTTATAACATTGGCGACACACTGTATTAGGTGTGTAATTTTCACCGGTCAAGTCCACTTCGTCGAAAAACAATGTATATGCTCTTTTGAATTCACTAGTTAAAAGATTCTTTCCTTTTGAAATCTTGTAGATGTTTTTTTTCTGGTTTGATGACCGCAAACGTAGCAAAATAAATCAATTTTTTCACACTGCATACTGAAACTGTCAGTTGCCACTGTTGTGTACGAATTATGTTGTAGCACTTTATATAACTTTCACCGCGTCACTTTTTTCACTTTTGCGGCTACCTATACGCTACCTAAACGGTGTTAAGAATTATTCCCAGGATGTGTATATGTTGTAGAAATTTGTTTATTGAGATCTTAGGTAAATTTTTGTAGTTGATTGTTTCCTTGAATTTTGAACGGTTTGCTACCTATGCACCTGAACAGGAGAAAAAAGGTAAAAAAAATGTAATTAAAAAATTTTCGGCAAATTTTTTACTTTTGCGCGCTACCTAAACAGTGTTAAGAATCATCTCTAGGAAGTTTATATGTTCTAGAAATTTGTTTACTGAGATCTTAGGTAAATTTTTGTAGTTAATTGTTTCCTTGAATTTTGAACGGTTTGCTACCTCTAGACCTGAACACGGGAAAAAAGGTAAAAAAAATCGAATTTTGTTAAGTTTTTTGCGATTTTCATCTGGAAGGTGAAGTTTTTTTGATTTTTGTTCTTTATGACAAGAGCTACAACTTTGCCTCAGAGAGTAAATCGAAATTCTGAACGGTTTGCAAGATAAGAACCCGAGAAAATTATCACTTTTTTGCGAAAATGATACCGAGGCCCCAAATCTTTGGCGGTCCATAAAAAAAGTGCATGACTTTGGGAAAAATTGGGAGACACGGGTCTTTTTTTTTAGTCTTTTATCACGTAGTGGTGTCCGTATATGGTTATTTTGCCATGACTTAAAAAATTACACACAGTGTAATCTAGTGTAGTCAAATTGCAAACAAATATACAGCAGGTAGACAGACTAAAGCGAAAGACCAATACACACGTCATAGGTAGATTTTTATGTTTCCTTTTTCTTATTTCAAAAAATTGTTGTACATGTTATATTTTGTTATTTTTTAGTTTCGTCCTATAAAAGAAAGCGTCATTTAGACAACCATTGATGTAAGTAGTTGAAAGATAATTTTGTTTATGTTATATATAATTTTTTTTTTTTTTCTTAGATATTACATTAATTCATGTTGTTAATGTTAGAGTATGGACATATTTATATTATGTAACGTATTGTAAATTGTTTTTAATATAATCATATAATAATATGTTGTATGAATTTCAGCAAACAAATTAATTAAAATATAATATTTCTACAAATATTTTGAGTTTTTTTCTGTCTTCCATTATTCACTAAATATGTTATTACTTTTTAGCAAGGGTTTTTAATTTCTAATCCACTAAGTGTTAGCAAAACTTTTGTTAAATCTACTAGTTTTGCAAGCACCATCCTGACAAAAGTTTTGCTGACGCAGCAAAATTTTTTGCTGTCTTTACTAACTTTATTTTTGAGTGTACCGGACACTGATAAGCCATTTTTTTTGGACTACAGTCAAAACTTGATTTACGACTTAAGCTATTTTTAATATTTTTACATATTCGTATTTAACATAACAAAATAATTAAAAATCATGTGCCATTTGACACTATTAATTGGGTTGATATTTGTTCACTAATTTTGTCCAATAGATTGCAAACAAATATTTTTGACAGCACTTTTCTGAAACCTGAATCCTCAAAAAAATAGCAAATTTTCAAGCAGTTTCAGTTCGGTAGTCAAAGGGTTAGCCAAAAGGTTATTCATGTTATAAATACAAAATTTTGAAAATATTTTGCCTGAAAATGTCGAAACTTTTCTTCTTACAAATTTTAATTTAGCAAATTGCCTTTTGGATAAATTTTTTCTATTTAGAACAACTGCATAATTACCCAGGCAGAAAAATACAATCGGTACAGTGTTGGAAAAGCGTCGGTCCGTAATGCGTTGGCAGAACGTGGGACTAACAATCTCGATCGCATTGCCCATTCACCCAATTGATACCAGTGGCAAACCGTTGGTTTAAATGTACTTGGCATAACGTTGGTATAATATAACACATTTAAAAAGCAGCGATGTAGTTCGGTCTTAGTCTAATACATCATATTTAAATGTTTGAAATATGATAACATCAAAATGATTCTAATTGGTTTTAATATTTATAAAAACAATATTGGCAAACCATTTTGCGGGCTGCACTGGCAAAACATATGCTTTGCAAACAGAATAGTGTTTTCCTAGTACAATATTAGTTGTACCTTTGGTAAGTTTTAACACGTGGGTTTTACAAAAATATAAGTGGTGTGCCAGTATTATATTTTTGGTACGATTGGCAATTTCTACCTGGGTATAGTAAAAGTTTTTACAAAATTTTCCGAGTTGCTGTTAAGCATTTATTGAAGTTAATTTTTTTTTCTTTTAAAGTTTTTGCATGCATTGCTTTTAGCACTCTGCTTTTTTTTGTAGAATTGCGAAATTGTAACGAAACATTTTGTTCTGTTGTTTGGCTAAATAGACAATTTTGTTGAATTTTTATTTCGTATTTTTTTTGTTGGGGTTTTCTAAAGTTTACAACTATTTTCGTGCAACCATTTAATGGTCTTTAGCACTAACATTCTCATGACCATTAAAACAAACAAACGAACAAAAAATATAACGCAATGACAAGGTTGCATACATTCTCATATGAAACCATTTATTTTTTTTTTTTTCAATTTTTGTTTTAAGGTCACGTAAATATTTACTTTATAAAAGACAGGAAGCGGTTTAAATAAATAGGAAATAAAAATCAATATTGTAAAACAAAAAGAGAATAAAATCAGCGAAATTTCTTTATAAAGTCATTGTTAATATGAGTCAGTCACTTAGAGAAAACACTCCCTTTTTCATGATATACATTTACCATCATATCGATAGACAATACAATCGTATGTGTATTTAATATCAATTTTTTTCGTTCTTTTGATTGCAAACAATTTATTATATTATTTTATTTTATTTCTTCTTATCGACGCGTCATTCTTTATTGTCATTGTATAACAGATTGTATTTGAGATTTTATTGTAATATCGTTTTATTTTTTGTTTTAACAATTGAGCCATTAATGGTGACATATAAACCAATTAATATGTTCTTTATTTAATTGAAATCTTATGTTTTATCAACAATTACATATTCGTAATACGAGTACACACAGAGAAAAAAAAGTGCCAACCGAATTGAAAAGTGTAATGGTAACATTTTCTAAATTCTGTTATTACAACGATATTTACATTAGATTACTGAATATTTTGGGTGTTGCAACTAAAATTCAGTTGAATTAACCGAACTTTGTTGTGAAAACTAATGTGTAATTGTGCCAACCCCGACTGAAATTCGTAATAACCGAATTTGAGTCGTAGTAACCGAAGTTTAGTTGGCAAATAATTAAATTTTTTTCTGTGTGTATTTTAGACATTTTTATTTAATTGGAGGTTGTGAACTTTTTAATTGTAATTGATACAACAATTATTGGCAGACAGATTACTCGAATAAAATGTTTTATAAATGTAAGTGCTTGTTATTATGTTACAGAATTTTAAATGTTAGACTATTGTCAATACATAATTTGTTGTAACAAAATTGGTTAGGCAGATATTGATGTAAATTGAATTCTTCAAATCTAGTATATAAGTATGTTATATTCAAATTATTGCAATGGAAATTTTAGAACTATATCATTAATTCTTTGATAGATAACGCCATTTTTGACGACATGTTTTCCGAATTTATTTGTGTTTAAAATATGTGTTCTCTACATAGCAAATAATAGTGCTTACAGAGAAGCAGTCGTGAAAAGCAACATATAATTACCGAGCGCTTCCGAAACAATTCCAGAAGGCATGATTTTTGTTCGTGCTTCTTTCATGCGCTCTAAGAAGCCTTGGTAGGCAATAAAAAGCACTTTTTTGTGTGTTAATGCTTAATGGTAAGCATTATTTACTGCTTTATTGTAAGCATGATGAGCTTGCAAGGCTAGGAACCACCCTGAAAGTTCCTGCGGAATTTGCAGGAGTTGGTGTTCCCTAGTAACCTGTAAGCTGAACAATCGGCTCTACTCCGAGAGGGCGACTGACCTTAGGTGGGCTAAAGGCGTGACTTGTGTGGTGACAACGCACATCTGTCTGGCTCTGGATCTGGGGCGAACGAGGGCGCTCCTATCGCTTTCCAGGGGGGAAATCTCTGACATGGTGGCGGCCACTGTCTTATTAGCAGGCACGCTCATAGGTAGGGGGTGTTATCGCCTGACTTCTGTAGGAGCTGCGGGGACGAGGAGGAGGAGGAGAGTATTGAGCACTTTCTCTGTTCAATTCCCGCGCTGGCGCTACATAGGAGGGCCTTACTTGGATCTGTGTTCTTTCACGATCTTGGGGGTCTTTCAGGTACTGGTATTCCGCACCTCCTTAACTTCGTAAGGAGCTCTAACTGGTTCGACGGTGGAGTTTGATCGGTAGTCCTTCAGTCTCGTGGCATCACAACGGCCCTCAGAGTCTAAGTGTGCTGGTGCTCACGTAGCCGGCTACCACTCCGACCTAACCAAACCTAACCTAAGCATTATTTACTGCTTCAAAGAAGACATTTAGGGAAGCACAACAGAATGCCTTCCCTAATTGCTTTATTGTTTGCAAGGCAGTGAAGCGCTATTTGGGAAACATACAAATGCATGTACAGCTTTCCAAATTGAGGTTACACAAACGCCATAACTAAGCTCACAATTTCTGAAGAATGTAAGTTTATCTTAAATTATGATTTGTTGTTCTTTTAAGAACTTAAATACACGTTGTTAAAGGCCGCTCAAATAAGAATTTAACGAAAAATGCAACATAATGACTCCGCCGCCATGGATAACAATCTTGTCGCGATGCGGTGGCTTATGTGTTCTGGGGTTTGTATGCTGATACAAAGCACTGGAACATTGCGCACTTGTGCTCCTGCTCCGGTCTTTGTCTTAGTGTACTAAAAGCTGCAAGGAACATGAACTAACGGTTATCCTCCCCCCTCTCTAATTCCCCTCTCCCACTATTGCCTTACTAATCCTTCATCAGTCCTTTGTATCCTCTTCCTTTATCCCGCACTTGTAAGGTCAAGGTGGTTGGTAGCAGTGCCGATTTCCTGAATGGCTAGTTAGTGGTAAAAGATGTCTAGTCGTAAACAGCTCCCATCCAACGCCAGGGCACGGGTTGGTTGTAACACTTTTTTGCCTAGTCCATGTACGCCGTCACTGCATGGTACGGTCCATCCTCTTACGTGCCTACTCGTGGGACCAAAAATGAATTTCAACAACAACAACAACAACAAAAACAACGACAACAACGACAACAACAAAAACAAAGGCAATGTAAAGCCGATTAGCGAGTTGCTTTGTAACTCGTCTGAAGATGACCTACTGGCTTCCAGTCAGGAGACGGTGGTTAACTTCCCAGGCACTGAGGGTACACTTCATAGTACTCCAGCGTCTCACCAGACAACATCTCAGGCAATATCCCAGCCTGGACAGGTCACCTCGGCAGGTGACTTGCCCAATCGTAAGCGGAAGAAAAAATCCTCAGGCGACGTATGGAAGTCTAGATATTCAAGAGCGAAGTTTATTCTTGACAAAATTGCCAAGAACGCGTTGAATGGGACCGTTCATGCACGCGATGAAGAGGACCGCGTAAAATACCAAGCTGTGGTGGATGAGTACCTTAAGCGAAAGGAGTACGCACCCAGCACATCAAACATGTCAAAGAAGGTAGAAGGGGCAAAGCGAAATCGCTCACAGATTGAGGGTGACAAATCGCCGATGCGGAAAAAGGTCCACGAGCAGAGAACCGTTGCGCAGCCTATTTCTACCTCTCGTAGACCCTTTAATGAGATTGTAATTGATCATATGCTTGTGGCTCTAGCAAATGTCAGTGGTGGGTTGCCTTCGCCTGTAGTAACAGAATGGAGTGCTATCACTGGCTGATTGGTAGGCATGGCATTAGACTTGGGATTGTACGCGGTTCTCATTGTCGCAGCTGCGGCATACCGGGCGAGGAGGAGACTGTGGATCATCTTCTCTGCGATTGTCCGGCGCTGCAGAATATTCGACTCCGGATCTTGGGTGACCATATACTGGACGACCCCTCGGTAATATCACGTGTGGGATTTGGTGATCTCATACGTTATCTTAACCGAACGGGGTGGGTCTAGTACTCCGGATACTAGTTCCTTACGGGTAGTGTGGTCTCTTCAAAACGGAGTCGCTTTCTGACTCTACTTGATGCTCACAAGTAGCGTGAGCTGCCACTTAAACCAACCAACCAACCATGGGGTATTAGTGACTTCAAACTTTTTTTAAAGCTGCGCGATTTAAAAGTCATGTTAAGCTCCAATTTTTACATAAACTTTTGAAAGACACCTACAGTATTATAATAAAAAATAATAAAGATCAAGAAAACCCTAATGAAAAATAAACGATATTTGGGAAAATCTACGGAACCGTACGATTCCTTGTCACTGACGATTTAAATCTCTTTAAGAACAATATATTATATGTTTGACGGTATAAGCAACAAGGCAACGAGCTTAATCCGGCGAATATCATAAATTCCAATATTTATATTGTTAGAAAGCTCTAATCAATTAAAAACTACCCTAACTTGCTTGTAAATTTTAAAGGTTTTTCAACTCTTTTGGTTATAGCCTTTTCAGCATAAAAAAAATCACATAAGCCGTTGGTGTATAATGATCCTGAAGTTGCAAAATCTCCGACATGTTAAAAGAAATATATGCCCTCAGTTAGTAATAAATGGTAGGTCTCCAAAATCGGTCACTCTGTTATTTTCAATAAATATAAATTTTGGACTTTCTAATTATATAAAACGTCAAAGCTTTGGTTACTACTACTGAATTAAAAAAAATTTAAAAATATCTTTAGTTATGCTAATACTTTTCAATTAAGGGTGACAGTATCACCAATAGCAGTTGTTATTATACGATTGGTAACAAATTTCATATAACTATATTTTTTTTTGTATATAACTGAAACAAAAATTGCATTTTGAGAAATGTACATACAACCAAGAATATACACATAACCAACCAAACGATACTAGTGCGTATGATTGATTTTTAAAGAAATTAATATAACTCATACGCCAGAGTAATTACATCTAAATTCAATTGCTTTTTCATTTGCTTTTCCACTAAATTGTTGATTTTATTTATATTTTTGAACGATATTCTATTGGGCTGAGCAGAAAGTGAATATTAGTTAGAAAAACGACAAAATAAGGTATATTCGATCAATAACATAACTTTATCAATAATTTAACTTTATCAATAATTTTTTAATCGATTAATATTGTTGATATAAATTAAACAAAAAATCTAAATTCTATAACTATAATTTTTTATCTGTTTTTGCTGTTGTTCTTTTGTATCTGAAAAAAATATTATTTGAGTTTATGGATTTATCTGCAAAATAAACAGCGAAAATAAAAAAAGTATTGATTAGAAAGAAAAGTCATTAGTTTACTGCAAAAAAGTTTTCCCAATAAATTAATCTGACCATAAAAACCAGATTCATCTAAAATGCTGAAAAATGCATTACAATTTAGCATCTAAAACATTTTATTGGTACAAATTAAATGCAACCATTTTCTTTCGGAAATTTCATTAAAAATAAGAAAATATAAGGTAGTTAAAATTTCATATTAAAAGTTTTAGTTGTTGTCAGATTTTTTGAAAATCTGACTAGATTTATGAACCAATCGGATAGATTTTCAAAAATGCAATCGATGCACTAATTTTTAGCAAAAAATAAATCTTGCTTTTCAGCATAACAATGGAAAATATAAAAGTTTAGACTATTTGATAATTTAAAGTAATTTTTAAAAATGAAGCCATTCGGAGCCTGCAGTATGTTAGAGTTTATTCATTGGTTTAAATATCTCCGCTAGAGGACGCTACAAGGCCATAAAATTCAAAATATTTATTTGGCAGAGATTTGTTTTACAAACTTTGGTCAGACAATTCCAAGCAAGTGAACTTCTGGCGTGGAAGTGTTAAATCGTAAATTAAACCTATGGGTAATGTTCTATCGGAACGTTGTGGAAACCAGATCTGTCATGTGAGCTGTTTTTTTTTCGTAAATCACTGAAAAATAACACTTTCATTTTTATTTGCTACTAAAAAAACTGCACAATTTTTTTAAAATTATAAAAGAAAATATTTCTTAAACCGTAGTAATTATAACCAACTTTTATTTTTTCACTAGTTACTATTTACATACAGATGAATAAACTATTTATTGACGTGTAATAATTATGAATAAGAAATACTTTCCACAACTATTGCCAGAGTAGAGGAAAAATATAAAATCGAGACCAGACTTGGGCGACGTCAATTACATTTCATATTCATTCACTCGTGAACATTTTCTATATCATTTATAATTTCAGACCTACGCTCACACTTGTGGGCTTAAACGCTTCTTTTTTTTGCGCTATGACGGCTAAAAAAAGAAGTCATTGCCCAAAATCACAATTTTTTTTTTTTTAATGTCATAAGACATAATGTCTTCTGTGTCGCACGCAGAAAAAACTTTATTTCGCGAAACCGCCTGCCGCGTTCTACGGAGGAAAAAAACCCCTAAAAGCGGCCGAAGGCTGCCACCCAGAAGAGCTTGTTTTTCAAATCAGATGTCGAATCCGTTGAAATCTTATATTTTTAAGACATCAAGTAACATTTATTTGACCTGTCATAACTGTTTATGTCCCAAAATACCAACCTACACCAAGATTTATTGTTTTTTAATGATTATTTTTTTAAAAGTCTATTTTATTAAAAATTTTACGTGTCTAAACGTTAAATAAACGGAAGGCCAATGCTATACTTTTTTATTTAAGATAAAAAACAATCAATTAGCTGTTCAAATGACAAAGCTATGACTGGTCAAATTATACTACTTATTGTCTTAAAAATAAGATTTCAACGGATTTCATTGGATTTGTAAAAACAAGTTTTTCTGTGTGGCGGCCTTCTGCCGCTCTTAGGGTTTTCATCCTCGGTAGAACACGACAGGCTTCTTCGCGAAATAAAGTAATTTCTGCGTGCGACACAAAAAAATAAAATTTTAAGTTTCCTTAAAACTCTTTTGTTTGATTTCATGAATCAGCTTTGACATTTACGACATTTAAAAAAAAATAAATTATGATTTTTGGCAATAACTTCTTTTTTACCGTCATAGCGCCCAAATTAATTTTGGCCAAACAAAAAACTGTCATAGCGCCCAACAAAAATGTTATTTCGTCCAAATCAATGTCGTATTGCCCAAACACAAGAAAATTTTTACAACAATTTACATATAATTTTTTTGGGCGCTATGTCGTTTCTTTCTTGGGCAATATGACTTTGGGGAATATAACGTTACGACTTCAAAATTTGTTAAGGAACAGATTAAGTTAGGTCAATCTAAGAAGATCATCAAAATATTTTTAAAGATCCCGTTATAGGAACCGTTTAGAATATTAATAATATTAAAAAAATAATGATTTTTTGAAAATGAAATAACTCCCACATCAAATGAAATAACACCGAACAAGAAAATAAAATGAAATAAGTCGCACGCTAAGTTCTGTTGGGACTTATTTCATTTCGGAATAACAGCATTATGAAATAACAACAAAAATGAAATAACTTCTAAAAAAATGAAATAACTGCAAAAGAACTATGTATTATTTCATTTGAACTTATTCCCAAATTTGTATGAACAATTTTTGGGACTTATTTCATTTTTTTTGGGACTTTTTTCACCTGGGAGTTATTGCACAGAGCCCATTTTTGCAGGGAAATTATTTTGTATCCCCAATGTACCGGAAAAGGCTCGCGAAGCTGTAAAAATAAAACTTTTGCACATTTCATGGGTGCTCTAATGTATATTATGGAGCAACTCCATATGAAAACGATCAAAATTGGCAAATTTTTGGACGACCCCTCTCCGATTTTAAAATAAATAGTCTCAATCGATTGCCCAGCAAAAAATAATGTACCTACATATTTTTTTTTTTTTTTATAGTGACTGGTTTAGTGGTGGTGTGCACCACTGTCATGTGACAAAATTGAAGAATTCTTCATAAGGGACCTCATTGAAAGTTGTTTTAAAAAAAAACTACTAAAGCGATCGCAACGAGTGATAACTCGTTGGAAAGGTATTGAATCAGGCTTTAATTTTTCTCAGAAATTTACCTTTTTTCCCATGAAAATTAAATTTTCCCATGAAAATTAAATTTTCCGATTTTCCACAGAAGCTCCTAAATTTTCCGGCTAATTTTATTTTTTTTGGATTCCTCATAATTTTTGCTTTAAGAATCAGCAATAAAAAAATGGGCCCGACTCCTTGTTTGGACAGGAGAAGAGCATTTAAGAGACCACCTTGTTCTCATTGTTTTTATATTTTTTATAATTGAATTATTTTTAATTAATTAACAATAAAAATTAGGAAAATTTTATTATTCAATTAAAGCCTGATTCAATACCTTTCCAACGAGCTATTACTCGTTGCGATCGCTTTATGTGAGGTCCCTTATGAAGAATTCTTCAATGTTGTCACATGACAGTGGTGCACACCAAAATGTTTATGGCAAAGGAAGAAAAGAAGAAAGATAAACAAGTCGCAGCCCACTAAGCAACCACAAAGCTCTTAAAGGAAAAGACCTAAGCTGTCTAAAAAAAAGAGGGGAAAAAATACATGAAAAAAAGTCAAAAAAATTTTGACTGCAAAAAAAAGTCAAACAATTTTTTTTATTTTTTTATTTTGGAAATTTGGACAACATTTTCTAACTACAATTGGTTATTAGTTATATGTATTTCAAAAAGGGTTGTATGACGAAAATCTCAAAATTTAACGCACTTCAACTCGGAGAGTCCTTGACCGATCCCACTGAAATTTTTTGTTATAACTACTACCCAATAGGACACAAATTGGTACAAGTTTTAAACCGATCCCAAGACACCGGTTTCAAAAGTTCGGTCACTTGAAATGATATCCCTCATATTTTTAGTGCAGCCACATAGGCGTCACAATTGCCATAGTGTCTGTCCATTTATCGCCCTGTCTGTCTCTCAGCAATTTGGCTGCAGGATAATAGTAGTTGTAGCTATTATAGTGGCAGTGATATACTATACTAAATACATTTGTACTAAAAACTCACTTGACACAGTACGCAAAAGTAATAAATTGTTAAGAGTTATATTTAGAAAAAAGAATTTAGTATGCAATTTTTTGTATGCTTTTTCTATTTTTGGCAATTTCAATAGTTTTACTGAAATAAGTGTGGTAACAGAAAAAAAAAAATGTTTGGCAATAAAAATAAAACATGTGAACTTTATTAAATTGTCGTTTAATATTATTTGTTTTGTATCTGAGTATACAAAAAACTTGTCCACATTCTCTCTAGATGTAAAAATGAAAAACAAAATTATAAAACAACGCAATTTTAATTGACTTTAACAATAAATGCACTATAATCCAAACTACTGTCTGGATAAAATTTGGTAAAAAAAAACAAAAATATATCTCTCCGCCAAAAAGACTTAAGCGCCACAATTGTCGAAAAATTTCATAACTCTATAAAGTACCATTACAATACTAGGAAAAAGCAAAAAACGTGTTTGTTTTCCAGTAGATATTATACCCAAATTAAAGTAAATTTCCTGGGCTTTCCAAAAATCCACATTTCACAAATCCAGTCAGAACTATAAATATACATCTAAATCTAAAAATTAAACAAAGTTTTGTATGACCTTCTTCCAAAAATGTTCGATCCCTATTGAAACTGACTCTAGATGGCTCTTATTTCTCAAGGTTTTATGAATTGACAAGAACGATTTACTGAATTGGATTGACTATGCATTTAAGCTATGACGTGCAATGTTTCCCGTTGAAACGCCTGCACCAACAGCATTGATGGTCATTTCAAAGTCGACGAATTAAAAAAAAAAAAAAAAAATTACTTTGAAACTTACAAGAGTTTTTCTTAAAGAGAACTCCATTTGACATTATACTCAAAATACATTAAATTTTTGGGATATGTGATAACGAAAAAAAAAAAATTAGACACTTATTTTTTTAGCGAACCAATGTCATGTTTAGGGTTTAAAAAATGTGGTCTAAAATTACCAAATTTTTCGGGTTTTTGGCTTATTTTGAAAATTTTCAAAGGAATTTTCGATAAATTGCAGTTGCAAATAAAATAGTTTTTTTAGACCCATTAACTGTGAATTTTTTCTGTGAATTTTTTTCTCAGAATTAAATCCGCCTTTGTTTCTTAAGCTTAATTCTTAAATTTGTATACCAAGCTTTTAATAGTTTTTTATTTATAATGTTTTTTGCCTATCCTGTAAAAAACTAAAAAATGTAGTTAGGGCCTTTTGGATCTTAGGTGACGATATGCAGTATTACCGTCAATATTTTTGTTTTCTCGAGTACATCAAATCTACGTTCAAAAATATCTGAATTTTATTAGTTTCAGACATGTTTTCATACACAAATGTTTTAACTTTGGCCCCACATTTTAACTCTTAAACGTTAGGTTGGGCCGTTAACAAAAATATGGGTCCATTATATTTCTTTTATCATATTTCCAAATTTCATTAAGATCGGAGAGAACCCATTGGGATATTCCCTTGTAAGTCTGAAAAATAGACAAAAATGTACCCTATGGGGAATGCGACCGGTGCTGCGTGTGTCACAGGATCGGTCCCTTCGTGCCAGAGACCGGTCCTCTGCTAAACCCTACCATATGTAAACAACTGGCAACTTTAACATTGGCTTGTCATAGGAGGTGGTCATTTGTCCTGCTTTAAACCACATAGTGGCATGCCACAGGACCAACCAAAGATGGGCATACCACAAGACTGTCGCAAAAGGCCCATGCCGTATAAAATAAACGAAAACTAAACAGCTTCCAACGGGTAAAATTCTGGCCAACTGGCTTTTTCGTGTTAATAAGCATTCTGGTTAAGTGGTATGTCCACCCTTTACCAGTCACATTATTGGTAGTTTAAGGACAATTGACACTGCTTAACCCACTTCAGTATTAAATTATACCAGTCTTGTGATAAGTCCTTCTTTATCCAGTCACTTTTAGGTCAATTCACTCCTCATTCCCCATAGGGTATATACTGTTGGCTTGCTCTTTTCATGCCGTTTCATTATTGACACAATTTGAGAGATATTTTTTTTTATTTTTTATTAAAGCAAACAAGGGGATCTTGAAAGGGGAATAGAATTAATTACAATTGTTGTTAAATAGAAATTACAAAACCAATAAATTATTTTGTATTCACTAAAAAATTAAATTTTTAAACTTTAATAACTTTTGAACGGGTAACTACAAAATTAAAATTTTTTGACCCTTTTTGTCAGATGTAAGTATTTTTTCATTGTATATTAACAAAAATAAATATTTTAATTTTTTTTTTTTAAAATTATTTTTTTGGACCACTCTTATTATGCATTCTGGTGCATTCCAAAAACTAAAAAAAAGATTATGGGCCTAAGTTTTCCCGTAGAGTCGAATACTGAAGTCAGATTTGGCATATATTAAGCCGTTTTTGTTGTATGGGAAGAGGGGCCCAAAATCCGCGACTTTAGTCGCCTATAGACACGGGAAGGAGTTGGAATTAGAAAAAAATACGCCATTATTTTTATTGATACAAAAACCTTCTAAAAAGTGATAATATCCAGAAATCAAAATCAAAAAAAATTTGAAAACGAACTCTAATATATATATAGAGAGTTTAGATCAAGTAAATCTGTTCTACTCAAAAATTAATTTTTCTTACATTCAAAAATTAAAAAGGAACATTTAATATTTATTATTTTGAGGAAAATTTAAAAAAACCTCTTTCAAACAAAAAAAAAAAAATATATATATATATTTTTTATATAAAAACTTAAATTATGAAAAGACTAGACTACTGATGATACCGCCATGTTAACGATATGCTGATGTTAAGATAACTGACATCTTTGATCAAAATTTTGTTTCAGCCGTTGTATTTTAACGTTTACCATTTCGATGTTGTTAGTATTGTGCAATATTCTAGTTGAGTAGTGGCAAAGAAGGTTATATATCATTTTCAATAACTTGTTCTGTGAGATTTGTAATTTCTTAATATGACAATTCGCCATATTTGCCAATACGGGGGCGCCGTAAAACATTATTGACTGAAATATAACTTTTAATATAATTATTTTATTTTCGCAACTCAGTTTGTAGCTTTTATTAATGAAAGAAAATAGTATTCTTTTAGTAACATTAACTTTATCTATGACGTATGAAACATGATCTTTAAAGTTTAGTTTTGGATCTAAAATTACACCTAAGTATTTAACTTTGGGATCCCAGGATATATTGGTTGTTTCGAAAAGTTGACAACGTTGTGGTATAAAGCACTCTTTCGTTTTTCTTGAAAAATAGATGGCTTGTGTTTTTGAGCTATTTATGATGATTTTCCATTTTGTAAACTAGTCACGTACAATAGTTAACAATGATTTAAGGTTGTTCATTAGAGTGGGTCGCACCCCATACAAAAAAAAAGTTGTGCCGGTCACCCCCTAGAATTAAAGATAATTTGAAGAAGATTTAAAAATTTTTTTTTTTTTTTTTGCCACGCCCCTTGACCCCGCGCATTTGGTTTTTTATTTCCTGTGGCTCCATTTATAGTCCGATCGTAACGTGTGATATATCATTGTTTTTGGAATGACAACGGCTTTTTTAGTAAAACATCAAAAAAAATTGCAAAAATATGCAAAAATATGTAAAAATATGCAAAAACATGTAAAAATATGCAACATTAGGGTCGTAGAAATCGAGTTTCCAGAAGTCACTTCTAGAATTTGATGTCGGAGTCAAAAGTGATCAAAGTAGAAAATGTAGCCGTTGTCATTCCAAAAACAATGATATATCACACGTTACGATCGGACTATAAATGGAGCCACAGGAAACAAGGGGCGTGTCAAAAAAAAAAAATTTTTTTTTCAAATCTTCTTCAAATTATCTTTAGTTCTAGGGGGTGACCGGCACAAGTTTTTTATCCACCCGGCCTATTGTTCATTATATCTTCTGCTAAGTTTCCTGGGCACAATAAAGCTGTGTCATCAGCAAATATAGAAGTTGTACATCCATGAATATCTGGAAAGTCTGCTGTATATATATTATAGAGAATGGGTGACAAACATAACCCCTGTGGGCAACCTGCAGTAACATCAACTTTGTATGAAAATTATTTTCCTATATGAACTTTAAACTCTCGATTTTTTAAATAACTTTGTATAATTTTTATAAGTGGTATTGGAATGTTGAGATTACTCATTTACAAAATCAGGGCATCGTGTCAGACTGAATCGAATGCGGCTTTTACATCTAAAAGAACCATTCCGGTAGATAAGGCATTATTCCAAATATAAATTGTAAAAAATTCCAGTAAATCAGAAAAGAGACCAAAATACCCCAGCAAAAAATTTTCTAAAAGGTATGGGTCTTTGTAATCAAGCATTTTGGGAAGAACGCATTCCTTACTAGATTACCTAGTCGATTCATTTAACAGGGCGTGAGACTAAAATCATTGATTCTTAAGAATTGATTATTTTTTTTATCGAAGAACTTTTACTTTATATTTTAACACATTTTTTTTCAAAAGCTATGTGCATTTGAAAATCGTTCAAATCGTGAAAAATCTTCCGACATGACAACTTTTAAACAAATGTTTTTCTAAAACTAGTGCATGGATTTTAAATTTTAATACCTTTATGTTAAAGGTATTTTAACCTTCTTTTTAAACATAATTTTTGGTTTTTTTAATTTATTTTTTTTATTTTAAAAATCAGTTTTTACTTAATTTCATTTTTCCACCATCTTCGAAGAAGTCGAAAAATCTGAAATAATATTTCTTAAAGCTCAATATAACCTTAATATTCCCTGTAAATTTCAGAATGGAAGTCGACTGGATTCTATTTTTGTGCGATTTTTTTCCATCCATGCATGCATGGATGCAAAAACACACGCTAACAAATTCATATTGTTCTTGATCATTATTTGTTTTGTTTTTTCTATGTGCAGTTAGAATTTTTTTGTATGTTTTACTTGAAAATGTAATTTTTCGTGGTACTACAATGGAAAAAAATCGGGAAAATTAGAATCCATTCGACTTCCATTCTGAAATTTACAGGGAATATTAAGGTTATATTGAGCTTTAAAATTTTTTTTTTTCAGATTTTTCGACTTGTTCGAAGATGGTGGAAAACAGAAATTAAATAAACAAACTAAATTTTAAAAATAAAAAAAAAATAATAATTTTTTAAAAGAAGGTTTAAATGCCTTTAAAATAAGGTATTAAACTATAAAATCCATTCACTAGTTTAAAAAAAAAAACATCAGTTTAAAAGTTGTCATGTCGAATGACTTTTCGCGATTTTCAAATGCCTATAACCTTTTCAAAAAAAAATTTTTAATTTTTTTCTGGAAACACGTGTGATTTTTTTTTAATTTTTAATACGTCTGGCAAATTTTAAAGTAAATCGGAAGAGGTGTTGTAAAAAAGGTGTTCGGTCTGACATGGAATGACTCACATGTAAATAAAGAGAACTTTTCTGAATTCTCGTTGAAATGAAATAAGAATAAATTATATAAGTTATTAATTGAATTTATATTTTATGTAATTTTAAGAAAACTTAATGTAGTGATTTGCATAACACACAGTTCTAAAGATATCAAAAAATAATTTAATAAATCATAATTATGTTGTAGAGCCACTCCAAAATCTTAAATCTAAATTAAAATTAAGGAATTCATTCTTTAAAGGTCCACAATTATCACAGAAGTCAACATGATAATTTTTCTAGAAAAATTAAAAAAAAATAAACTATTCAACTAAAACATTTAAAAAAGCACTAAATTTTTCTTGCAAATAAAAATTTGTTTGAAAAATTTGTTTCAAAATTAGGAACTACTTCCATAACGTCCTTTTATTAAAAAAAGTATATTGTATTTGTTTTTGACGATATTTATGTTTTTTTTTTTTTTGTTCATTAAAAAATTATAGGCATGCGAAAATTGACCTAAAAGAACCTGGACTGCTGAAAATGGACTTATCACAGGATTAGTATTATTTAGAATTGATGTGAGTTATGTAGTGCAAATTGATCTAAAAAGACTAGTTCCGTGACTGGTATAAGTAGGACATATCATATAACTGGTATACATATTGACTAGAAAAAGCCAATGAGTTAGAAATGTATTGTTTCATTTCAAAAATTTTTTACATTAAAAATTATTAAATTGTTTTCTTTTGCAAGTCATGTTGGGAATTTTTAATAAATATTAAAGAAAAAATAAAATGTTTCTAATTGGTTGCAATCTTGGTAAAAGCAATATTGGCCTTTTGCGGGTGTACTCAAAAAAATAGTCAGTGATGTCAGCAAAAACTTTCAGCAAAAAAATAGTAAATTCTGCAAAAGTTTTGCTAACATTTTTGCTCAATACTAGTAGGCCGAAAAAAAAACTCAACAAATCTGTAGAAAAATTATACTTTAGTTAATTTTTTTGCAGAAAGCCCTCAAAAAAGGACATAAAAATGTCCATACATTGACGACATGAACTAATTTAATATCTGAAAATATATAAAAATAATTATATATAACAAAAACCAAAATATATTTCAACTACCAAGGTTGGGTAAATCGTGACAATATGGACTGAAGCTAAATGCCGTAGATAGTTCTGGAAATCAAACAAAAAAATAACAAATTATGACATACACATGAACAACCCTTTTTTGCAAATAGAGAAAGGAAATTTTAAAAATTACTTAATATGTGTGTCCTTCCCTTTCGCTTTAGTTTGTCTACCTAAACGAATAGTTGCATGCAATTTTTCTACATTCCATAAAATACCTCTACAAAAATTTAGTTTGGAAATACACATTTTATTTTTTATTAAATATAAATATTTTATTTTGTATTTTTGTAAGTTTGTTTGGAAAACTTATAAAAAATATCTTCCTTGGTTGATTTTTTTATTTCTTAATTTTTCTCGTCTCTTCTACATGTCATGACATGACGCGACATCTACTTCATTGTACGTATATCTTTCTAACTGGTTTTCGTCTACACTATTAATGTGATTATTAGAACAATTTTGTTTGCTTAATAAATTAGTAAAACATTAGTAAAATATTAGTAAAATATTAGTAAAACATTAGTTCAAATTTGAATATGTATAACTATAATTTTAGCTGAAAACATAATTTCAACAAAAAAATTAGCTGGGAAATATTATACTTGATTTACAAGGCGATTTACTAATTATTTTAACAAACTAATATTTTGACTGTGATACTGGCAAAACACATGCTTTGCAAAACAAAATAGTGTTTTCGTAGTACAATATTATTTGTACCTTTGGCAATTTTCAACACGGTGGGTTTTACAAAAATATCGGTGGTTTGCCAGTACAATTTTTTTTTTTGTAATTTTGGCAATTTCTACCTGGGAAGTTTTACTAAAGTAAGGTAAGAAGAGGTAATGTTAAAAATGTAATTTTTGTGCTCATTATTTTTAAAATATGCCTTTTAACAAAATGAAATAAATCTGGCGATTAAACAAAGGGCTATGATATAAGAGTCTTAAAATATCGGAAACTGATCGACGGATTTAAAAAACTTTTCATGTTAATATGCAGCTTGTCAAATATTATTAGTTATGATGCAGCGCAAGTGAATGTATTTATTTTGCCTATTTTATCGTGTTATAATAAATGTTCTTTAAAAACCCACAAAAAAAAACCTTGAGAAAAAACTGTTTTTATAGTTTTAGAGTTTTAAAATTTTTATAATTTTTACTTTTCCTTTCATTCTTTGTATATTTATATTTGGCAAACATTTAATGTCCTTAATATTAACAACTGTTAAGACCAAACCAGCTGTTACATTTGCTCAGTCATTTATTCCTACTAAAATCATACACATACAGCTTTAACATTCACACATACTAACTGACTAAATATATGAAAACCAGACATTTTTATTTATATGACATGAATGTCTTCAACATACTACTATACACTTGACAGCTTTTAACGTTTATATGCGAATATAATCTTTGTCAAGAGACTGAAAACAAGAAGGAACAAGGCTTAAGACAAATACACAAACACACTGAAACACAACAACAAGAACGATTACTATAAACATAAACTAACTTGCAGCCTGACTAAATGTCAGGCAAGACAAGTATAGAATTAAGCAGCCAACCCACTAACCAGTCAGCCGAGCTGTTAGTCAGCCTGGCAGTCAAATAGACATTCTTCTTCTACTAAACAACTGTGACAATTTCAACACCTGCAAATGACGTTGAATAGTGTTTTAAGATTTATGTTATACGAATGTGTATTTGTGTGAGTGTGTAAGTAAGTAGTGTTATGTTTGAATATGTGAAAATTGTATTGTTGTTTTTGCTGTTATTTTAGTAGTATATTAAAAATGACTTAAGTTACTTTTAAGATTCCTTGTTCTTTTGTGAGGGCTTTTTTCCTTTTGAAGCCAAGAACAAAAACTTGTTAAGTATTGTTTTTATGAAGTGTTACATGGAGGGTTACCTAAATAAAAGACTTGAATTTAGTAAAATATAAAAAAATATTATTCTACTTATGAGTTATTATATTAACACATAAATATTAATCATAAACATAAAAAAATAAAATAAGACATAAAAGTCAAGCATTTTCACATTTCAGTGCAAACATTCAAAAATCTGTTCTCACATTCAAAAGGATTAGATGAATCATTGCAAACTATACTTATACTAATCACTCCTCGGCGGAAAAGGAGTTCACTCAAAAGTGCAAACACCAAAAATATTTTTATTGCTTATTAATTTGGGTTGTCTCAGAACAATTTTGAGTTAAAAACTAAAATCTTCAATATATCACTTTTTGCAAAAATCTGTTTTTCATTTCCAAAATTTAAAATCTGTATAACGTTAAATTAACACTGTACTAAAATGCATTATAAAATTTGCCATATGGCGATGTCTCAACTTAAAAAACGCAAAGTTCTCAACACTGAACTTAAAAACCATACGTCAATCTGGTAACGTTGTGAAATAGAGACCGAGGAGATTAGAAAAATAAAAAAAGTCTAAAAAAAGAATATTTGTGTTTATTAGTGTTGTCAGTTCTGTGTATAATATACAATAACAGAAAAGCTAATAGGAAAGAAAACTGCAATTCAGCTACATTACATTAGAGGCCATAGTTGGGTATGATCGCTAAACGGTCATGACTTGGTATTGTTACGTTTGTAATGTAAAAGGAGCGCAGGTTTGATTCTTACAGCCGCAGGTTGTTGAAAAAATGTATCATATAGAGACAATCTGACAATTGTAAGACACAAGTAATGTTACAATTTGAAATGGAAAATCACTGATGACGCCTGTCCATAAAAAGGCAGAAACTAGTCTAGTCTGATTTAAAAATTAATAGTGTTTATAATTTTTAGAGAAAAACGTTTATTCTTCTTCTTAACCTCTTCTTCTTCTTCATTTCCACTTAACTCCCTGTGGAGCATAGGGCCTCTACAAAATTTCTCCAAGATATTCTGTCATTCGCTAGTAGTTTTAACTCGTTCCAGCTTCTTCCGCTGTGTTCAATATCTTTGAGCAAGCTTCTTTTCCAGGTGGTCTTTGGCCGACCTCTTCTTCTGTTGCCTTGTGGGTTCCAATCTAGTGCTTGACGGCTTATTTCTTCCTAAGCGTGTGACCGATCCATTTCCATTTTCTTCTCTTTATAATAATGGGAATGGGATCAATTTGGCATTTTCTATACAATTCTTCATTGCTTATGACGTTTGGCCACCAAATTTTTAGTATATAACGCAAGCAACGGTTTGTAAAGGCCTGCAGTTTGCAGTTCAGTGGTACTGTTGTCAGCCAGGTTTCGCAGCTGTAAAGCAAAACTGATAGAACGTTTGACTTGAAAATATTTATCTTAGTTTTGACCAATATAATATTGGATTTCCAAATGTTCCGCAGCTGAAAGAACGCACTATTTGCCTTTCCAATTCTGTGTTCGATGTCTGATTTAGCACTTTCCTCCGATGAGACCATGCTTCCCAGATAGCAGAATTTATCAATAAATTCAACCGGTTCGTTGCCGATGAAAAAAGGGTTGTTGTTTGTGGCTCTTATTTTCATTGCTTTCGTTTTCCCAGTATTAATTTTCAGACCAACATTTGCAGAGTGGAAAACAAGATCATTGAGTTTTGATTGCATATCCGAATGTTTGGTGGACAAAAAACATATATCGTCAGCATAGTCTAAGTCCTCGAGATGACCGGTCAAAGTCCATTGGATGCCACGTCGATGATTAGCAAGTGTGTCATCCAAAACCTTGTCTATAACAAGCAGGAAAAGTAGTGGGGACAATAGACATCCCTGCATCACACCTGATTTCGGTAGGAATGGTTCTGAGAGCCGATTATTATGCAAAACTCTACATTGAAAGCCATCATACTGAGCTCTTATTAGGTTGATTAGTTTGGTTGGAATACCAGTGTTCTGTAAGAGATCCCATATTTTGCAACGGAAAATACTGTCAAATGCGGTAGTGTAGTCAACAAAGGTGATAAATATATTACTCTGCCACTCTTCTGCTTGTTCAACGATAATTCTTAATGTGTTTATATGGTCAACACATGACCTGTTAGCCCGGAAACCTGCTTGTTCCTTACGTAATTTATTTTCTATCGTGTCACTTATTCTATTGAGAAGAATTTTCGTAAGTATTTTGGATGGTATTGAAAGAAGTGAGATTCCCCTATAATTCTTACATTGAGAAAGGTCCCCTTTTTTTGGTATTTTTATAAGAACACCTTGAAGCCAGTCATCTGGTAACTTCTCTTCGCTCCATATTTCTTCAAAAAGTGGATGAAATAGCTGGGCTATTTTACGTGGGCAGCACTTGATAATTTCAGGTGGAATACGGTCGAATCCAGGTGATTTGTTGTTTTTGAGTTTTCCAATAGCCATTTCAATTTCTTCCAGAGTTGGAGGGCTGGTATTGAGTTGAACTAATGTTGAGCTGGACATATTATTGGAGTATACAGGCTGTGGTGGGATATTGTTAAGGGTTTCTTCGAAGTGCATCCGCCATCGAATTATTTGATCGTCTACGTTAGTTAAAGAGTTCCATCTTTAGATTTGATGGGGCGGTCAGGTGGCTTATGTTTACCAGCAAGTCTTCTCGTTATCTCATAAACTGTTTTAGTATCATTTTTAGCAGCGGCCTCGTTTGCCTGGGCTGCAAGTTCATCGGTAAATGTTCTTTTGTCATTTCTACAAGCTTTCTTCACTTCCTTATTCTTTAAGGAATATTTATTTTCCAACTCAGCTCGTTTACTGAGGGATTTTTCGCTGTTCTTTGATGTTTTCAAAGTTCGTCTTTCTTCGATCAAGGACCACGTTTGGGAGCTTATCCACTCATTTTTTCCCTTGGGTTTTGTCCTAGTACTTGTTCACATGATTGTAAAAGTGCTTCCTTAATATGATTCCAACGTTGTTCCACTCCATTATTTATGTGGCTTTCCTGATGTGTGAACCTATTTATGTCATGTTCTACCGCTTGTATATAACGAGGTGTTTTTAGTTTTTCGACATCAAACTTAAAAGACGGCAGCTGCTGGTGAACGTTACGGATGGCACAGACTTTCATCTGTAAGACGGCCAGAACCAGATGATGGTCGGATCCAATATCGGCGCTTCGCTTTACTCTTACGTCGCAAAGGTTATGCTTCCATTTACGACTTATGCAGAAATGGTCAATCTGGTTTTCAGTATTTCGATTTGGAGATACCCATGTCGTTTTATGACTGTGTTTGTGTTTAAAGTAGGTTCCTCCTATTATTAAACCATGTCGACTACATGATTCTAACAAGAGCTCCCCATTCTCATTTCGTACACCTACTCCTTGCTTACCCATTAGATGCTCATACGAGGTGTTATCTTTTCCCACCTTGGCATTAAAGTCTCCCATACATATTAGTATGTCTCCTTTAGGTGTTTTTGAAAGCGCTTGATCCAGATCGCTATAGAATTTCGTTTTCGACTGTATTGACGAGGTTTCAGTAGGAGCATAGACCTGAACAATGGCGATGTTATGAATTCGGGAGTGAAATCTCACTGTTATTATACGCTCACTGACTGGGTTCCAGCTTATAAGAGCTTTAGATGGGCTACGACTTAGGAAAACAGCCACTCCATCGCTATGGATATCACCTTCTTCCCTGCCAGAATAAATCAGCTTTTCACCGGACTGCATTGTGTGGAGCCCTGATCCGTTCCATCTACATTCACTTATACCAATAATATCTAATCTTAATTTAGCACGTTCCTTTGCCAGCTGTGAGAGTTTTCCACACTCGTAGAGCGTCCTGACATTCCAACAGGCTATCCTGGTACGTTTTTTGAATGCGAATATCCCTTCAGTTTTTTTATTTGTAGAGGTTTCTAAAATACTGTCTAAACATGAATTGCTCCCTCCCAGACACGTGGAGCTTGCCGCCAAAGCGGGAGGATTTGACAAACGTCTGTGACCTCCTGGGAGATTATTATTTTCTGTTTGCGTTTTATTCATGTTTTTGTTGTTTGCCAGGATTTCTTCGATGCATGTAAGGACAAAGAAGATCTTAGTGGAGCCTGACACTCCTTTTGACTAAGAACAGGCGTAGGCTTCCTGGAAGCTTTTGGGCGCTACCGTTGACTTTTAATGGTTTTTCCGCTACCATCCCTATTGCACTATCCAGCCATAATAGTGCAGTAATCTGCTTGACCCTAATCCCCGAATATGTCGGGTTGGCCCAAGAACAGATGAAATGTTGTTCACATTTGCTAATATCATAGCGGGTGCTATAATATCATTGCCCGGTGTCCACCTGCCCCGGAGGGTCGGAGGTCGTGAATCTTCTTAGTTAGTTACAAGAGCAAGGATTGGTTCTGGACTTTACCAAGTTAAAGACGATCAGTTCCGTTACCTTGTCTGCCAAACTCTGGACACCAACATTCAACCTCAACATTTCTATATTAAAATTTTAAAGTTTACACGAAAACCACAAAGGAGGAGACAATTTTAACTTTTAAAAATTTAAAAGGTTATGTCCACAAATTGTATATATTTCAGACACGCTGATTATTTTTCAATGTATGGTACAGGTTTTCCACGAAATGACTAAGAATTTTTTTATGTTTTAACCAAATTTGGCTTTGATCGAGTGATCATAAGTAATATGACAATTTTCAAAGTCTTCAAAATTTATAGCTGAGATCTAAAAAAAATTAAACCTAAAGCAATCTTAAATGGAATCGCAATATATCCCCTTTTTGACCAATCTAATTGTTATCCGGTGCATTTTAAAAGCGCTAAAAGCCATTTAAAATGGTAAAGTCGTTGTAAATGAAGATTTTCGACTTCCCAGAGCATCGAAGATGCACTAAAATAGTTTACAATTAGTTTGATATTTAGGCATAACATTGGTTAATGCCTTATATAAAAAGTTATCAAAATCGGTCCATGCATTCAGAAGTTATATGTAAAAGTATGAATTCTTATTAGATTTTCGTACATTTTATGTAAAACTTTTATTATTTGGACCTACTTTGGTATAAATTGTTGGCGATAAAAATTATAAGTCGTTTTATGGTGAAGTTTACGCACTAAGTCCGAAAAATATACTAACTTTTTTGTAGGGTTGCCAGGTTTTATGTAGGCAACCCAACACAAAAGTGAGTTACATTTGTGATCTTATCGCGTGATTTTCACCTCATAAAGGTTTATTAATACGATCATTTTAATGCGATGTTCTTAAAAAGTAAATGATTTGCAGAAAATGTATTAAAATCCCATAAATGTTCACATTTGCACATATATTGTCTTTGTACATGGAAATATCTATCTATTTATAATATTCCATGTGTATTTGATGGTACTTTTGTGATGCCTATACCAATAATTGATTTGCAATAGATTATATCACAAAAATGGTTAGTGTTAAGTAAATGACAAACAATGCAGTTGTAATGTATTAAAATCAGTAATGACATTAATTATTATCAAATAGTGTAAAGTCTCAACCTCCAAGAAGTGCCGAAAATTTTCTGGAGTTAATTAAAATTTGGTAGTATTATTTTTTTAGTTCTTAAAAAGACAATTTTTTGGATTAAAAAATAATAAAAATACCAAGTCATAATACTTAAAACCGCCATGCTATGATTAAAGACAAAACCAATTTTGATATAAAATAATTTTATAAAAACCTAAATTAAAATTATTGCCATATCCTACTTTGTTTTCATAGTTTGAAAAACAGTTTTTTTTAATTAGAAAATCGATATAGGAAGATTTGTAAATTTAATGTATTATAAAATTTAATATATCCCACTTACTATAACGAAGTAACCGATTCTTTTTATTTGGAATATAAATTTTCGTTTGGTGTACAAATTTCACAAAAAATCAACAATTTTTTTTTTTGGTTTTGACCAAACTTTACCAGTGTGCAGTGTTGAAACGGAAATGACATGTCATTTCTTTTCGGAATACTAGTAATAACACCAGCTTACTCTCTGCATTGCTTTAATACAAGAAATAAATACATACTAATGCCTTGGTAATTTTCCCATTATTTTAATACAAATAAAAATGTGCTACCCATAAGTACTTATTTTGATCAATATTTCCAATATAAAGCAATGATCGAAAAAAATTTTCAAAATCTATTTTTGGATTAAATATTTTTTCAACTCTAGTAAGTACATATGTAACTACTTATTTTTGATTTTTTTTGTTGAGTTGGAAAGTAATGTCATTTTGCTCAAGCAAGCCATTTATTATTTTGTATCTCAACACAGTGCAAAAATGGTAATGATATGGCATTACTTTTCAGACTACCAGTAATGACACCAGATTAAATATATGGATGATATCAAAATCTATTTTTAATCATTATTAGTTATTTCATATTTTTTGTAAGCTGGCAGTAAATGACATTTTGTGCAAGCAAGTCACTTACTTTTCTATCTATCAAGGATATTATGTTCAGATTGCTTAGATTGTAGAGCCCTTGACTAACAACCTGGATCCATAGGTTCGAATTCAGTGTGGGATTCATTTGTCAAAGAAAAATAATTTTATAAAAAAATTTCAATTAAAATAATACTATTTTATTAAATTTATTTATTTTTTAAAATTATTTTAAGGCTTTTTATTTTTGTCCATACTAGGAACCACATATTTTTTATTTATTGTAAGCTATTTAGTAATGATATGTCATTATTTTGCGTTACATCCCCATATAAAAGCAATGAGATTAGTAATAACAATTGTAAGTATTTGCCATTACCAAATATGTACTTATACAACTACTTAGTTTATGATAATGCTTTTATTCACTGGGGTTTTTGTAATTTTTGTCGTCGTCAGCCGCACAAAATAAGAGAAGTTTATTACTATTATCGGTTTAGAGTTTCAAGTATTTTCCTATTAAAAGATTTGCATAACTAATATCTAGACAAATGAAAATTTAAAACCGATAAGAGTTTTGACAAATTTTAAATTAATAAAAAATCTGTAAATTCTGCGAACATTTTTCTTCATTAAGTAAAAACAAATACAACCTTCTTCCGCCTCCCCTTGGCTACAGCGCTCTATAACTTACATTTTTTCTCAGGAATAATTTTGGTCATAATTTTTTTCTCGAATCTCGCATAATTTTCGAGAAATTGAAAAATTTAAATTTTTGCAAAATTCAAAACAGATTTTTGCAAAAAGTGCTCGATCAACGATTTTGTTTGAACATTTTGTGTTAGACAACCAAAATACATAATCAAGAAAAATATTTTCGGTTTTCGCACTGTTAGGTTAAATCCTCTTCTTTCGGTTAGATCCTCTTGAAGCCATCTGAAGTACATGCCCATTAAAGCTGCAAATCGGTGATATTTCCTTAAACTATTTCTTAAGTGGCCAGGGAGTCTGTAGATTTAAAAAAATTATCTTCAATTAATACTTCAATAGTACAATTTTATTAATGTCTTTAGGTTTACCTTCCCCTTAAGTGCCTATGGTTTGCTTCTTGGTTGACTCTTTTATAATTCGTGAAAAATACTACAACACTTAATGTTTTTATAAAACAATAATTAAAGTGGCTAAAATACTAAGTGCCGTTAAAATTATTATTTTATAAGAATAAAAATATTTTCTATTGTTAACGAATTAGTGTAGAAACAGAATAAGAGCTTGTAATTTATTTCCATACAAATTTACATTTAAAAAGCGTCGAGCGATGCAGTTGTGAAATAGAATCTATTTTATTTCCAACGCGTTGCCGCGTTTTAACTATATTTTGTAAACAAATAACATATGATGAGTAAACCTACCAGATATATTCTATGCACTCTTAGTGGTGTACTGGCGAATGTGCAACGTAATATAAACCGACTTAATATATTCGACTCCTAAATTTTAATCCAAATATATTATTTTCTTATTGCTTTTATATGGTTTATATGTAAAAACTAAAAAATATTGTATTGTTAATAAGAAAAAGAGATAATGGAGAAGTAATTAACCCCTACGGTAGTCTTTACACTAAAATAAATATGACAGCTTTAACAGTTACTGTCGAACGTCGTTTTTTTTGGCACATTTTCTCTCACAGCGACAATAGTTGTGAGCTATGCTTGTATTCTGAGACGACATTTAGCTTAAAATTAAAAAATAAGTCTATAAAAATAGGTCTACTTATCCATTTATATAGATAACACAAAATTAAAGCAATTTTTAAGCATTTAAAATACAACATTCAATTCTCGTTTTAAATTCAATTTCTTTTCTTTGGCTGTTTATAAAGAAAACAGTTTATACTCATGTCAGACAATGCAGTCGTTGACCGTATAGGTTGGTAAAAAAGAAAAACTGCTCTATAAGTCATTGTTTGTTAAAAATCCGGAAATTAAAATAAACAATGGAATGAATAAATGTTTAGTTTATAAAACAAACACAATAGCAAAACAAAAAAATAAAAAGTTGTGTTTTTTTTGTTTTGTTGATGTAGAATTTTAAATGAAAATAAATTAGCTAAAATAGACAATACCCATTACCACTAAAAAGTTGAACATTTTACGTAAATATAAAAAATCTTGAATCGAATATTTTTCTCAAATATTTTAATTTCGCTGTATCAGCTAACAAGGAGAGTCTCTCGACGAGTTCTTTCCAATCTTAATGAAATTCGGCTAGGTGATAGAAGAGAAAAAAATTATAAACTGTTATTTTTTGATGCTCACATTTAATGGTCGTAAATTGGAATAGAAAATTGTCACATTTTTGTAGAAGAAAATGTGACAATACTACAGAACACCGAATACTAAAGAACACCGAAAAAGCTCAGACACTATTAAATTAAATAGATATTGATTAGGGTATTTAAATTACTCGGGTTTGGTTTCGTTCGAGTAAGCGAGTTTCTTGATTTTGAGGTTTTTAACTTACTTGATTAAGCGAGTAAAATTTTAAAATTACTCGAGTAACTCAAATAATTTCAAGTTTTATTTCATTAATTTTTCCTTAAAAATTCATAATAAAACACAAAATAAATACAAAATCGGGAATTCTGAGAGGTATTTTATCAAAATTAAAAAAGGTTGGGAAATTAATTTAAAACTAAAAAAAAAATATCCAAAAATAAAAGACAATTGAGAGGTTTTAAATTATTTTTTTTTTTTTAAAAAGTTTGGGATTAAGAAGACATTAGAGTAGAGATATAATTTTTAGAATTTTTTGTAAATAGTGTTTATGTTTTTTCGACCTTTTGTTTTAAAATCCAATTAAATAAAGAGTCAAGCTAGAGGTCTTAGATTTTAATAAAATTATTTTATTTTTATTTTCAATATATTTCTCCATCCATCGGATGGCATATTCAGGAAACTTAAATTAGAATATACAAAAATGTATAATACACAAATTAATTTCATGTCGACCAGTGTAACCCAAAAATAAACAAATAAGTAACAAGCATAATATATAAACAAAAAACGTTTTCACTTACACTGATTTACAATATTTAAAACAATCAAACAACCACACGGTTAAGTATTTTCTATTGCACTAATTATTTTAAAGCTTTGTCTTGTTTAATATATGCCTATACGTCTGTGCACAGTTTTCAGTGTCACTCTTATAGTTAATTCTCTTAGCTTGGGGTATATTAATTATATGTAACATTTCTATTATAATTCTCTTCTCTTTGCAATATTTCTACATTATCAAAGTCTGGCAAATGACCGCTATTTACAACGCTATTTTCTGCATTGTAAAATTATTTCTACATTTTATATCTGATTTATGTCCGGAAATTCTCGTCTTTAATTTGTTTTTTGTTGTACCCACATATTCTTGTTCACATTTATTGTTATTATTGCCTGTACATTTTATTTTATATATTAGATTTGATTTTTCCATTTTATTAATTTTACTTTTTGTGTTAGAAAAAAGTGTTTTTAATGTGTTTTGTGTTTTAGGCGCTATTTTAAATTTTTCTTTATTATAAATTCCGGAATTTTCAATACGCTCCGATATTTTTGGTACGTAAGTCAACGATTTATATCTCATCTGTTCTACGCTCTCCATGCTGTTTTGAGTTTTTTTGGTACTGTTTTAATTTTTTAAATCTGGTAATCAAATTTGTTGGGAAACTATTTTCTTTCAATATTTTTCTTATTTTTGCTATGTTTTCTTACGAAATTGTTTATCACTTATAGTCAGCACCCTTCTAATAAAATTACTCACCGTGTTCATTATTATCCTCTTGGGTTAGCAATAATAGAAGTTCACTAGTCTTCCTGACGACGTTGGTTTTTGGTACCAATCTATTTTTATTTTGTTGCCTCTTCTTACCACTATTGTGTCCAAATATGGTAATCTGCCATTTTTCTCTTCCTCTACCGAAAACTTTATTCGTGTATGAAATTTATTTAACTGATGAAGCGTCTCTTCTATTGCAGATGCTTTCACGATACAGAAAAGGGCATCCACGTATTTTGTCATAAGTCTTGGTTTATTATCAAGTTTGTCAAGGCAATGTTGTACAAGTTTTTCCATGACTATATCAGCTATAACTGGCGATGCTGGTGATCACATAGGAAGTCCCTTGCACTGGGTGTAAATTTTATCTTTATATCTAAAATATGTGCTATCTTTAAGCAAAATTTCATTAATCTTAAAAATAATTCTTTTGGTATAGTTGTGTTTTTCTTGGTTTCTTCCCATCTATCCATAATCACGTCAATTGCGTATTCCACTGGAATACTTGGAAATAAAGAAACAACGTCAAAAGATATTAGTTTTTCCTCGTCAAATATTGCACTATTATTTATCCTATCTCTAAATTGCACAGCATACCTTACATTAAAAACCGAGTTCACAGTGAGTTCTTTCAAAATGTTAGTTAACAGTTTACATAGTCCACTGGATGGAGAGTTCACGGATGAACATATTTGTCTAAAGGGAAAATCTTCTTTATGAATCTTCGGTAATGCATAAATTCTCGGAGCAAAAGCAGTGTCAGTTTTGAGTTTTTCTTCTCTATCACATATATTGCACTTGTGGAAATCTTCTACTACATTATTATTCTTTTTCTGTAGGGACGATGTGGGATATTTTTTAAGTCTTTTATACGTAATCATGTCACTGAGTATGTTGTTCGTAATCTTTTTTCTCCATAGCAACCGTGACATTTCCTTTGTAACCATTTAAAATTAATTTGTTAACATGATATTCCAGCATAGCGGTGAACCTATATCTTGCCATTTCTTGTTCTTCTCTTCCCTCTAGTGTTTGGATGCATTCCTCTCCATCTGCAATATATTTGAACATAGGAAATTGCTCTTTTTTCGTCGGCATTGCATGTTTTTGACCCAATGAGAGTAACCATTCTACATCTTCTGGAATACTTGTATTTGTCTTGTTACCAAACCATTTGTCATTTCGGACAATATTCAGTTCTGTTCTCTGTGTTTTTTTTTAATGTTTTAAATTGTTTTTAATGACGTAAATATCAAAAATAATATAAATTAATAATAAAATAACAGAGAAATAATATGGAGGGAAAATATAGAGTACAAATCATGTAAATAACATTAACTTTTAATTTATTTGATTAAGTCGCCATTACTGAATGTCCAGTTAGAAATTAACAAACAGTTAAATTGAAAATTTATATGTGAAACAACAAAAAATGTGTTATAGTTAAAGTTCCAGTTAGTAGATAACAGGACATTGTGAAAATGAGGCTAAGTTGAATATTCATCAGAATTGAAGAAAAGAGTCAACGGCCCGATTAGAGCTGTAACAACAACAAAGTTATGATAAGTTAGGTACAATTCGAATCTTTCAAAAAATTTAACACAATCTAATAGTTTTGCGATTGTTGCAAATTTATTTTTTTGTTAAATATTTATGAACTTAAACATTTCGCTTAATTTATGGAAATCGAACCTTTTGGTCTTAATTTTTTTTTTTTATATATTTTCGAGCATATATTTGAGTATAATAATGTCTGTAATTGTTCAGGGATATTTTGAAAATATCTTTAGAAATTGCTAAAAAATGTATTATTTTAGGCATTGGTCTCGGTGCCTAAAGTCTTATATCCTAGATTACCAAAGAAACATATTTTGTATCAGTACAGTATTGTCTATATCGTGTTGGTACGTAAAAAATGTATAGCCCTACTACACATATATAATATGTAAATTAGCACGGCAACTGACAAATTATTCTATATTTTATACTACGTTCATATTGAACCCCGAAATAAGATTTCGATTTAAAATAAAATTACTTTTAAAAGATAAGAAACAATTTATGTTTTTTTTTAATGAAATAGAAACTAAAATAGAACATTTTAATGCTTTGCCTATTATGGAGGCTCTAGCTTTTCTAGAACTTTGGGTTCTGATGAGATCTTTAGCTAGATCGAAATACTAGTAGCAACCCAGCTGATATGATTGATTTGCTTTATTTTTTTAAATATACGGAGGTTGAAAGCTCGTTATAAATTGAAAAGAACATATATTGATTTACTTTATTAACTCGATTAATCGACCAAAATTTGTCGACTTATTCGTTACTCGAAACTGGCCATTTTAATATACTCGAACAGGTGTTCGATTAACATTAATCGATTAATCGAGTAACGGTTAACCGATTGAATACCCTAGTATTGATACATAAATTTTTAGTTTAAATCAACTAAAATTCTATAACAAAACGCCAGAACTGAACTGATATAAATATAGTAATGACACTTAAAAAATATTATTTTAATACAAAACTACTTCAAAGTTTCACAGTCATGTTGCGTTTATTGACACGAGATTGGGACACAAACATTTTAGTCTTGAAAATAAGGCATTCTGTAGTCAAGAAGTCAATAACTCTTCTGTACTAGTAATACAACGATTTAAGTAGCTTTCAAACAGGTGTCAATGACTCTCTTAGCTTAAGTCGTTAAAAAGCTTTGGGCAATTATGTGCAACTGTTTTTGTAAAAAGTTAATTTTTTTTTTTTTTTAAATAAAATATTTTTTTATGTAGATCTTTTCTTCTACACATTTAGTATCTTTTTTCAGATTTTCATTCATAACTTTGGATTCCGTAAGATTTTGGCAACTGCTTAGGGGAATAAATAATAATCAACATATTTTTTTAACAATTAAAAAAAAAAACAGTTTTTCGAAATACAGCGGCTTGAACTACGGATTTTGAAAAAAATACATTTTAGCTTAAAAACAAAATTTATATTTTTTTTCAAATATAAGTCTTCCCGTTTGTCAGGCAAGTACTTTACTTTACCTCAAGCCTAAACCCACTAAAGCGACATCATCAGGCAGAAATATGAACTACCATTCAACACAACCAATGAACCAAATTATAAATACGGCGAAGAACTTTATAATTAGAGTTCTAAAAATCAGCGATGCAAAATTCCACAACAAAAATACAAAAATAATCATAAAAATAGCTTTCCAATTAAATTAATAAATTCACTTGTTAACGACACTAAGATCAAAATTACTAATAACATCAAAAATCCCAGCAGAGATAATATTGATAGAAAGATTTTTTACAGTGTACAATATGTACCAGGCTTAACAGACAATAAAAACACGAAGAACACAATGGATACTGAAAAAATCAGTTTTGCCTATACGCCAAACACAACAATAAATAGAATATTTTCTAAAATAAAAGCGCCAATTCCTAAACAACAACTAAACAATGTTATGTATAAAGTAAGTTGCGGATGGAATAAAGAGGAATGCTGCAATCTAATTTATATAGGACCAACTAAACGTAGTGTAGAGCAGAGATGCCCAAGGTAGTAGTATTGGTGAGAGTGACGAAATAACACTGGAAGAAAACAATTTGCTATTCATTTTATTTAGTCTTCAACGAGATTGCGACGAAAGCACATGTGGGGCGGGTGTGATATATTTCGAAATAAAAAGATTCTTCGAAGTGTTTATAAATTTTCCCTCAATTAATCATTGTTCAATTTGCAATTAAAAAGTAATGAAATCTTCTATGTTGATACTCTTATTGCAGTTACGCAATAAAAGTATATTTCTCAAACTAGAAGAATTCAGCTTATTGCGTTTTTTTGAGCAAATATAATTCAAATCTGAAAATATTTGTTCGCAAATATACGTTGAGGGAAATAAAGATAAACACTTCACTGAAATCTTTATTTCAGGATATATTGTACCATCAAGATTTTTCCAGAATTCTATATTGTTAAAATTATCCGGCAAATCTATTTCACTTCGAAGTATAACAAGTTCTGTTTGGATTGGAAATTCGTACTTTAATATATCGCATTTAAAAGGGGTTTGAAAAATATCCAGTAAATGCTGTATATTTTCAAAATCCTTTAACCTGTCATTAGCGTTATTAAAAAGCGTTTCTAATACTTCCAACTTTTTCAAGATTTTCTCCTTGTCGTAAATAACAGAAGTTTTCGGAAAGTCCGAAAAGTCTTCAGAATCAATTTGAGCTGCAAGTAAAAATAGCTGAGTTTTAAAATCTGAAAGAATTTTAAACATATCCGAATTATTATTATCTTTTCCCTGCAGCTTCAAATTCAACTCATTCAAAATATTACAAATGTCTGTTAAAAACGCCATGTGTAAAATAAATTGATAATCTTTTAAATATTCTTTCTGCAAGTGTAGTTTGTCTCTCCCACTCAACATGCTGATTTCCTATTGGTTGATTGACGATCAAACAAAAGAGCGTAAGTATACGTGTGAGTTTAATTTGCTGATATCAGCCACTACTGGGCATCTCTGGTGTAGAGACAATACACATAAAAATAACTAATCACACAGCTGATTTTAACAACATTCAAATACTGGACAAAATAAACAATGAGAGGAAGTGGTACACAGTGGAAAGCCTAAGAATACAAAAAAACATAAAAAAACGATGAACTTTAAGGAAGATACCAATAAGATCAACTTTAGCTACATCGTTGCCATACAATAAAATTAACTGTGATGTTACATATTTTAAGCCGTGTTTATTAAGGAAAAAACTTCATGTTGAATGGTTAATGTAATTAACAAAATATTTATGTTACTGTAAGTAAAACACAAAACAATTATTTACAAAACAATTATTTACAACGCTTGTCAGACCGATTCTAGAATATGGTTCTGTCGTGTGGGACTCTCAGTACCTTATCCAATCAAATTCTATTGAATTCGTTCAAAAACAATTTTTATTATTCTGCCAACGCGGCTTGGATTGGAATCCAAATATTAATCTGCCCTCATATCAACAACGCCTAGCACTTGTTAAATTAAAATTGATGAATGGAATTGATGAATGGAAGTCTTTATTCACCATATCTTCTAAGTGAAGTAAATATGAATATTCCCTTTCGTTGTTCAAGAAATTATGAATTTTTAAATATTAAATATCATAAATCTAATTTGCAAACTTTGATCCATTTCGTAGAACTTGCGATGAGTTTAATATGTTGTTTCAGTTAATTGATTTTAATAAAAGTTTAGATATTGTAAAGAGAGATATTGTCTTATATTTAAATTCCTTAAATTAAATAAGTAATTCTAGTATTTCTATTGTAAATATTTTAATTTTTACTAATTGTTCATAGTCTGCACGGATTATCTCCATAGCCTTAAATAAGTAAATAAAATAAATAAATAAAATATGTTTTTGGTGTGATATTATTGTTTTTAACATAATGTTTTACAATTTAAATAGACTTCTCTTGAAAAAGTCAACAAATAATTGACGAAACGTCGAGAAAAACATGTAAAATAAATGCAGTTTTATTTACATTAGAACAAATCATAGGTCTGAATAGCTTAACAAACACAACAATAAGATTATCTAAACAGACCAAATAATAACTAAATTGACCAATTTAAATATGTTCTTATAAATTTCAAACTTGAATATTTTCTAGTGTCAAATTTAAATATTTGTCTAAAAATTATTTGTATGTAGAATAGAAATTCGGCTGATAATCTCAATATTTTATTAGAGTTACCACAACTATAAAGAAAATTTATATTGTTACAAAATTCTTAAGAAAAAGATTTATTTCTTTTATTTATTTATTAATATGTAGTACAAGTTTTTTTTATTTCAAATTAATCTGGTTCCCGAGAGGTAATTTTATTGGTGATTATTTAATTTGATGCTCAGCTGCCCAAATCACAGAGCTACAGGAAATCGATCATCTAGATCTATGGGAGAAAAAAAATAAAGAAATTATAAGCTAGTTTTCGGCGACGGTAACGATAGCTGCTTATCTCTTTGACGGTCTCGAACTTTCTGGCCTTTTCAATTTCTCCACGTTCTTTTTTTAGTTCGAGGTTGTAATAGCTCGCTTGTTTGACCTTCTTTTATCCTTGAAATTAGCATGAAGTTTTTGTTTTATCTTTTTTTTTTATATAAAGTTCTTCTTCTTTCTTCACAGTTCTCTCACTTGTTGTCATTAAATAGAGTTCGATACTCGTTTGGGCCGTAACTACATTATAACAATCGAACCGTGCACGTTTTTAAAAGCAGGGATGTTAAAGAGAAGAAAACGTTGCCGGTGTCGTTTATTAATGAAATCGTAACATGAAATCGTAACATTATCCCCGGGTTAGACTCTAGTCTCCTGACAGAGTTCACTATTAAATCTAGCCAAACGATTTACATGCACGACTTTAGTACTTCTTTTTCCTTCGGGACGAATTCTATAAATCAGGTCCGAAATTTTCTCCACTATGGTTACCGGTCCTATCCAATCCGACTGCAGTTTTGGGCAAAATCCTTTTTTCCTAGTAGGGGAATAAAACCAAGCGTAATCACCAGGAGAAAACTGCTGTGTATTTGATCTCATATCGTATCGACATTTCGCTGATTCGGCTGCGATTTAAGATGCTGTCGAGCCAAGTCATGGACTTCGTCTAAACGACTTCTAAGGTCTCCTATATATTTAGATTCGGTAGTGGTTTCCGAAGGCGGCGTAGATAGCATTAAATCTGCGGGAAGGCGTAGCTCATGGCCAAAAGTTAGTAGAGCCGGACTAAATTGGGAAGCCTCATGTTCCGCTGAGCGGTATGAAAGTAAAGCCAGTGGCAAGAGTTGATCCCAATTGCGTTGATTACGATCGATAAACTTTGCAAGGTAGTCTAGTAACGTACGATTGAATCGCTCAACCATTCCATCAGATTGTGGCCGCAAAGGGGTGGTGCGTGTTTTTTCTACTCCAAGTAATTCCATGCTACGCTGAAATACATCGGACTCAAAATTTCGACCCTGATCTGAATGAATAACAAACGGGACTCCAAATCTGCAGAACACTTCGTTCACAAGTATGGTAGCTACCGCCTCGGCAGTCTGGTTCGGTAAAGCAAAGCATTCCGGCCACTTAGTAAAATAGTCCATACATACGACAATATAGCGATTACCCAGAGTAGTATGAGGTAGAGGTCCTAAAACATCAATGGCCATTCTTTCGAATGGCATTCCAACAAGGCTTGGTTGAAGGGCAGCAACAGTTCTTCGTGATGGGCCTTTTCTGGCAGCACAGGTATAACACCGGTTACACCACTCTATAATATCAGCTGTACGACGATTCCAATAAAATCTAGTTTTAACTTTACTTAAAGTTTTCCTTTGACCCAGATGACCTCCTGTTACGGATTGATGTAGCTGTTCAATAGCAGCTGGAATTAAATTTTTAGGCAAAACGATTAGCTTTTGAACAGTTCCAGTTCGACTGACACGACTGCACGTAATAACATCATTTTCAATCAACAGCTGATCCCACATATGCCAATATGCTTTTAAATCGGCGGATTCGCCCCATATTTCAGATTTTGATGGACGACTGCCTTTTTCTAGCCAGGATCGAATTAGTTTAAGAACGTTATCCTCTTTTTGTGCAGAAGGAACATCTTCGGGGACTGCTTGTACGGCCAATACTTCGTGAGAATCGATTTCTTCAGCTCGGGCACATGTTTTGCAATCTCCACAATGTCTACGAGAGAGGGCATCGGCGTTGCCGTGGCTAATACCTTTTCGATGTTGTATTTTCATATCGTATTGCTGTAGACGCTCCAACCAGCGGGCAGTTTGGCCTTCCGGCTCCTTGAAATTATAAAGCCATCTTAATGAAGCGTGGTCAGTGCGGATCACGAACTGGCGGCCGAATAAATAGTGATGAAAATGTTTAGTGGCAAGTACAACGGCAAGAAGTTCTTTACGGGTTACACAGTAGTTGCGTTCTGCTTTTTGTAGAGTTTTGCTAAAATATTCAATTACACGCTCCTGACCATTCTGAACTTGACTTAAAACGGCCCCCACTCCACAATTTGATGCATCTGTATCGAGTATATAAGGGTCTTTTTCGTTGGGAAATGCCAAAATTGGCGATGACATTAACTTTTCTTTGAGTACTGAAAAAGAGTGATTTGCATCTGCTCCCCAGGAAAACTTTCGACGTTGTTCTGTTAGTTCATGTAAAGGGCGAGCCACTGAGGAGAAATTCTCAACAAATTTACGATAATAAGAGCAGAGACCTAAAAATGCACGTACTTGCCTTTTATTTGTAGGTACCGGCCACTCACTCACGGCGATTAGCTTTTGGGGATCTGCCTCAAGTCCATCACGTCCAACTATATGACCAAGATAATGAACACGTGTTTGAAAAAAGTTGCATTTTTTTGGGCTTAGTTTTAAGCCGGCCGACTTCAGCAGCTCAAAAACTTGTCGGAGATGAATTATGTGCTCATCCACAGTACGGGAATGCACAATGACATCATCCAAGTAAACTAAAACCGAGCGCCAAGTCACACCAGAAAATAGGCCATCCATCAACCGCTCAAACGTAGCGGGGGCGTTGGTTAGTCCAAATGGCATCACGTTAAACTCCCACAGGACAGAGTTGCAAGAAAAGGCGGTTTTAGGCTTTGAGTCTTCATGCATTTCGACTTGCCAGTAACCGCTCTGAAGGTCCATGGTGGAGAACCATTTAGATCCATGCAAGTTGGATAGAATATCGTCCATGCGGGGAAGGGGGTAAGAGTCCTTAACAGTTACCTCATTGAGGCGGCGATAGTCGACACAAAAGCGGGTTGAGCCATCTTTTTTTCGCACCAGCACCACAGGGGATGACCATGGGCTCTGGGATGGTTGTATGACACCCCGGGCCTGCATATCTGCCACTAAGCTTTCCATTTCATGTTTCTTTGCAAGGGGAACACGCCTGGGAGGTTGTTTTATAGGTTTGGAGTTGCTAGTGTCAATAGCATGACGTGTTATGTGGGTGCGACCAAAGTCCATTGGTCCTTTAGAAAACACATCCCTATGCTGGCGCGCCATTTCAAAAAACATTTTTCTCTTTTCTTCGGTAATTTCGGGAGACACGTCCAAATTTGGAAAACAATCATCTACATCAATTGAAACACCACCATCATCCGATTGAATAACGTTTACCTCTTCCAGTTTTCCGGCCACAGTCATCGGCGATATTTTTAGCTCCTCCTTGTTTAGATTTATAAGACGGAAGGGAAGACAGTTTTTGCCGGATGACACTAGGGTTCTCCCTATAAAGACTCCTGAGGGAAGCGTTGACTCGTCGCAATTTTCTATTAAAGATTCAGAAAATTTGTTATTAAATACACATTTTGCACTTACGTATACGTCGGATCTCGGTGGCAAAACAACTGGTTCCATAAAGTAAATTAAGTTGCGTGACATCTTTTCAGGGAGGTATAATGGTACTGAAACACGTTCCAAATCGAGCCGTAGTTCACCAACGTCGATGATCGCCTTTTGATAACGCAGAAAATCAAGACCCAGTAGTGAAGGTACAGGATCTTCTACCACCAGGAACCTGTATGAAAATGGCACCTGACCAAGCCGAAACTGAATATCAGCTACCTTAGTAGCTTTAAAACGCTCATTGTGAGGGCCTCTCAAAGTTACATTACAAGGACGCACAGGGGCCGAAGATGGGACAAACTTAATGTTAATAAGCGAAGCAGATGCCCCTGTGTCCACGATCAATCATGAGGTTGATCTTCAACAAAAGCTATGCAATGCAAACTTTGATTCCCCCATGCACCAATATTTAATGTTATTTCTTGGCTATCATCAAAATTTGTATACGTTGTACTGCCATCATTTGCCATAGCGGCTTTGACATCAGCAGGAACAGCTGATGAATCGACGGGTAAAGTTGTATTTTGGGAAGCTCCATCGTTAGTAATTATCGACCTGGGCTTCCTCAGGCCGACTCCCTTTCGTTTCCCGACCGCCTATTTCGTCTTCGTGAGTTCTGAGATGTTCGGTTACATTCATTTGCAGTTTCCACATCTATTTGATAAATATTCCGTGGTTTAGAACGATTCATCTGGGCCTGTAAATCGAGCGCCGTTCTTAACGCTTCGCTGATAGAGAAAGGTCTGCTAGCCACAATTAAACCCTGTAGCTGTGTGTCGCGCAAACCATCAATAAATTGATGCATGACTATATCCGTGACCAGCTCCTTCGGGGCACCATTAAATGCATTTAAAGATAGACGTTCAAGTTCGGTAGCAAAATCCTCAACAGATTCTTTAGGGCCTTGTACGCACTGGCGAAAAGCTTGAAAGCTGGCATGGGCATCAAGGGAGAACCTGTCACGCATTAGCTGACGTACTTGTTGGTAAGTCGGTGCAGGACTACAGGAAATTGTCCCATACAATCTTAAAGCACGGCCTCTTAAATTAGAAGTTACAGCCATCAATTTTTCTTCAGCGCTCCATCCATAAAAACGTGCTGCATCCTCAACTTGACGCTCATAATCCGACCACGATGATGATCCATCATAAGTGGAGACGTAATGGGGCTTGAAGCTGGGTTTATTCGGACAAGCAAGCGGATATACCATTGAAGGAAAACTAGGGCCAACCGGTGGTTGAAAACCCGCCCATGGTGGTGGCGGCATGTTAGTGGTATAGGAAACATTTCGTTGATGATTATTGCCATTATTTCCTATAGGGTTCCTATGCTGATGATTAGCAGAAAATGTTTGGTAAGAATTTTCTAACCCACTTGGGTTAGGATTGGTTGTATGTCCATTTAAATTGGCAGACGAAGAAGACCTTTCAGTCAAATGGGATGCAGGAGTAACACTACGCTCACCATTAGGAGGTTCACTTTCATGCTGCAAGTTATCTAATTGACTGCCAATACCACCATCATGAGCAGATTAATGGGATTACCCAAATTGCGCAAGTCGCCTGTGGCGTCTTTAGCCACAGCCTCTGATTGTTCCATCAGGCCGACACTACCAACTGTAGGTAGAGCCTTTGAAAAATTGCCCGAACGTCTGGTGTCATAGGCTGAGTCTTCAACGACAGTTAAATTTCCGACAACATTACGGGTAGGTTGCCCCACTTCAGTAAACCTGGTATTGATGCTACAGTTTAGATCTCTCATATTTTGTATCAGCTCTTCGTCGCGGCGCCTCTGGCTTTCCATTAGCTGTTCGATAGTTTCCTGCATCGTCTTGGTGATTTGGGTCACAAAACTGGTGTTCTTTTTCTTATTAGGCATGGTGAGGCTTTCTACAGAAATCCGGATTAAACCCCACACCTGACAAAATTCTTAAGAAAAAGATTTATTTCTTTTATTTATTTATTAATATGTAGTACAAGTTTTGTTTATTTCAAATTAATCTGGTTCCCGAGAGGTAATTTTATTGGTGATTATTTAATTTGATGCTCAGCTGCCCAAATCACAGAGCTGCAGGAAATCGATCATCTAGATCTATGGGAGAAAAAAAATAAAAGAAATTATAAGCTAGTTTTCGGCGACGGTAACGATAGCTGCTTATCTCTTTGACGGTCTCGAACTTTCTGGCCTTTTCAATTTCTCCACGTTCTTTTTTTAGTTCGAGGTTGTAATAGCTCGCTTGTTTGACCTTCTTTTATCCTTGAAATTAGCATGAAGTTTTTGTTTTATCTTTTTTTTTTATATAAAGTTCTTCTTCTTTCTTCACAGTTCTCTCACTTGTTGTCATTAAATAGAGTTCGATACTCGTTTGGGCCGTAACTACATTATAACAATCGAACCGTGCACGTTTTTAAAAGCAGGGATGTTAAAGAGAAGAAAACGTTGCCGGTGTCGTTTATTAATGAAATCGTAACATGAAATCGTAACAATATTATTTTAAAATTAATTTATTAATAAAAAAATCTTCTCCGCGATCTGGACTCGAACCACCAACCTTCTGCTTGTCAGCCGCTTACTTAACCTCTAGCCTAACCCAATTTGAAATTGTATTTTCCAATTTCAACCATAAATGTTTTTTTTGGTTTCAAATTTAAATATGTATGTAGCACAGTAATCCGGTTGCCGATCTTAATATTTTTTACAAGAGTTACCAAAACTATGAAAAAATTAATATATTATTTCAAAATTATTTTATAAAAAAAAAATTCTTATGCCTCGAACTGGAGTCGAACCGGTGACCTTCTGCTTGTCAGGCAATTGCTTTACCTCTAGCTTAAACCCAACTTGAATTTCTATTTTCAAATTTCTACCATTAATATTTTTTTTCTTTCAAGTTTAAATATTGATGTATGAAAATAGATTTTTGTATGTACAACAGAAATTGGGTTGCTAATATTTGATTAGAGTGATTAGAGTTACCAAACATATTAACAAACTTTATATTATTCTAAAATTGGTAACGAAAACTTATATATTATATATAAAAGCACAATAATATACACTAATCCAATTTAATATCATTAACCCGGTGATTTCAAAATACTTGTGGTTTTCTTTTTAAGTTCAAATATTTGAAAAAACAGTGTGTGTTTTTGCATTTTTTGGTGGTGAAATATATATTTTGCAATGTGATTAATATAATGAGATCTGTACATTAATGTAACTTCAATTGCTTCCAAGCAAAAATGTAATTTTAATATTTTGAATTTGTTTAATCTTTTAACCGCCATAAATCAACGTCAAAGGGAAATGAATGACGCGGATGGATTAAGCATTAGAGTACCCATGAAATATATGAAAATTGCAAAGTTGTTTTTTTACTCGCTCCCCGTGCATTTTATGATAGGTTGGGTGTAAAAAATAAGATGTGCGAAAAAACTTTTTTTCTATCGCGCAAACAGGCCATGAGATTTTGACTTTTGACCTCAAAAATGAACTAAAATGGTTGATATCTTGTTGTTCTACAAGTTTTTAAATAATCGGGTTTTGTTTAAAAGTGTTATTAGTGTTATTATGCAAAATAAAACAGAAATTATTTTTCTCATACATACTTTTTACCTATATATGAAAAATCGTGACGTTTTTCGCGGTCAAAATCAAAATTTTGGATTTTTTTTTTTAAACCGCTCTTATTAAGTTTTGTTAGGCGATATTTTTATTTGCTATAAATCAGCTAATAGGCTGTTAACTGTAGTTTTAGGAAAAGTTTGGTTTTTTTAAATATATCGTCTATTCCATGACAAAATGACAAAAACCATACAATGGATAAACAAAATCTAAGTTTACAGCCTCAGTTTCTGCAAATTCTAAAAAGTCTCAATTATTTTTCAATTTTATTTTATATGAATATCGCCCGTTCTTTGAGAAATAGCCAAATATCTAATGGAGGACTTTTTAATTTCTATGTTTATCACATATATACTCAAAATGGAGACATTTAAAGACTTCTATATTTGGCTCCCCGAAATTGCAAACTAAAAGGGTTTTGAAAAATAAAAAAAGTTAGGTAAATGTGTGTAAATACCGGGAAGCATAAACATTTTTTATTTCAATAAACGGATTATTTGCAATTTTATTTTTAAAATGCAAAATCGTTATTTTTCTCAATCTACATACCTTAAGTTATTTAAAAACCAAAATCAACATAGTTAACATAGAGCTGTCAATTTTAATAACTTAAATTTTCAAACTTTCATAACTTGTTTTAATCGGTATCACTTTAAGAACATATTTCAATTTAATAACATATTTCGCATTACAAAAAAAGTTTTTGATATGGAAAGTGGTTTATCAAAAAGTGTCCATTTAATAGGTAAGTATTTACAAATTTCAATGTTAAATGGTATATGCTTGTAGGAAGAAAAAAAATGTAGATTCGATGGGCGAGTGCTTCCAAGTAAAATATATGTACTTGGTAGACTTTTCCGCTTATTGCAAGACGAAAAAAAAATGTTAAAAACAGTACTGATATTGTTACAAGTGAATTAATTTTGATTTATAAAAAATTTCAAATTCCAATTAAACCGAAAGATGGTATTAAAAAATTAATTTTACAAAATTATATTATTATATTATGAAGAAATAACAAGTATTGATAAAAAATTTTTGATTAACGATCCTTATACTTGGGGAAAAATGAAAATTTTATTGCGGCAAAGACAATTGTAAAAACCCAATTAGTTGTAAATGGCATAGCGGAAAGTGGAATAGCTCTCATTACGCGATTTAATGCTGTTTTGACGCACCAGGAAGAGCAGAAGCAGTTTATCATCCATACAATTTAAAATCATTATAAAATGTACCATCAAAAATTTTTTCAAAAAAGAAATTCATAGAATATTTAAATCAAACTGTGATGAGTGATATACAACTAGTAATAAGTTAAATTATTATAAAAATCTAAAATAATATATAAAAATAAATTTATATTTACAAAAAAAAAATTTTGTAGTCGAGTCGAGCATATTGTTCCTTATTTATATTTAAAGATTACTTTTTCTCATTTTAAATAAAGTTTTAAAAAAATTCATTTGAGTATGAAATATATAAAACAAATTTGGAGTGTTGATGGTCATAATTGAACACTTTGTTAGTGTCTGTATAGCATTCTAGAGAATAAAAATAGAAAAAAAGATTTTTTTTTTATCCATAGTATGGTTTTTGTCATTTTGTCATGGAATAGACGATATGTTTAAAAAAAAAACAAACTTTCCTAAAGCTTGAGTTAATACTCTATTAGCTGATGTATAGCAAACAAAAATATCGTCTAAGGAAAATTAATAAGAGCGGTAAAAAAAAAAAATCCAAAATTTTGATTTTGACCGCGAAAAATATCACGATTTTTCATATGTAGGTAAAAAGTATGTATGAGAAAAATAATTTCTGCTTTCTTTTCCATAATAACACTAATAACACTTTTTAACAAAAACCGATTATTTAAAAACCTGTAGAACAACAAAGATATTAACCATTTTTAGTCCATTTTTGAGGTCAAAAGTCAAAATCTCATGGCCTGTTTGCGCGATAGAAAAAAATTTTTTCGCAGATCTTATTTTTTACACCCAATCTATCATAAAATGCTCGGGGAGCGAAAAAAAAAAAACAACTTTGCATATATGGGTATTCTATTAAGCATACTTAAGGGTGAATTAGCCAAGCGTAAACGTAAACGTATCTCGGTGTACGAAATTTAATAAGTTAAATAAGAATAGAAGATATTTTGTGTATCTTGTTGTTTCATTCATATTCATTAAACATATAGAATACGTAAAAACACAAAGAAAATCTAATCAAAATATAATTTTGTTGTCCGTTTACGTTTTCTATATGTTTAATGCATATGAATGAAACAACAAGATACACAAAATGTCTTCTATTCTTATTTGACTTATTAAATTTCGTACACCGAGATACGTTTACGCTTGGCTAATTCACCCTTTAGAATTTGATTAAACAAACGCAAAATGTTATATGTGTCATAAAAAAAAATATTTTTAAATATTTTGCCTCAAAATGTAGAACATTTTTTTAATTCCTCATATACAAATTATAAACTTTTCACAATAATGAATTTCACATAAATATTATGCAGAATTAATTTAAAACTGAAAATGCGACATTTTGATTATATTATTATTATTTTTAATAAATTTTACTCATTATTTCGTATCATTCTGTTGTCACTCAAACATTTAATTTATATGTTTATTATCAATAACACCATCTCATGTGTTATATGACATTAATATATATGACATAAATGACTGACAGTTGACAACATTATTACCTTTTGATATTAATGAATGTTAATAACCGTAAATAAAATTAGTTAAAATTGAAATCCTAACATGTATGCGCTTTGTATATTAATTAGTTTTGTGGATACTATGTTTTTTAAATCCATAATAAATTTATTCATGTTTTTTTTTTTTATATATTTTAACACCTAAAGCGATTTAGTATACAAAAAATATTCAATTAATCATACGCACTGTTGCTTATGTAGTTTTGATAAAAAATAATAATTAATTTTTTTATGAACACAAAAAAATATTGTGGGAAAACTTATATATGAGGAGCTGCAAACCAAAACGTACTTTTTACCTCAATTAAAATTTGTGGGAAATTGAGGGTTAAGTTTTTTATCCTCTTATAAAACAGCATGAACCTGGAAATAGCAAGAAGTTTATAGCTTATCATAAGATGCAACAAACCACAATAAGTCATCACAAAAAATGTTAAGCGTGTATGAGATCAAAAGACTTTTATATGTGAAAAAGTACGTTTTGATAAAAAAAGTGAAAAAGTACGTTTTGTTAAAAAATAAGGGGAAAAGAACGTTTTGGTGTGCGATTTTTTTCCAACGGTAATATTTTGACAGGATATCTTGCGTCATCCAAAAATACACCAATTTGCTCACAAGAAGTTATAGACACAAAAAGACATTACATAAATATTTTCATAAGCAATATTTGATTTTGTGAAGACAAAATGAGAAATAAAGGTTTTATGTTATTACAATTTGCTGTAATTTTGGATTTTTTTGAACACTACGATGTCAGTTTTTACTGCAAATTTCAAAATATAATAAAATTTAATTTAAAGTATAACCAAAATATTTATTTAAATTTAGTATAGATATTTTTTAATACAAAAACTAGTTTGAATAAGTTTATTAATTAATTAAACGTGTGTTCCAAAATCATCTTCAAGGCAGCTACATTCATTATTTTTGTTCATTTCATCCCCGTATTTTCATTTGATTATAAAGGATATCTTTGTACCAAACTAATATGTTGTTTTCAGTCCAGTCATCGCCAAACTGCTTTTTTAAAAGATTTTCTACATCTTTTCTCTTGTCGGCGTTAATCCAACGGTCCTTTCCTGGTTTAAGAAGATCTATATTGGTATTTCGTTCCTCATTTAATTCGAATTTAAAAAACTTGAAAGTTTTAGTTAAACACTTTGTACTGCCATTTTTTAAAACATTTTTATAAAATTTTATCCGTTTTATATTTTGAATATTTTAAATTTTTTTATAAATTGATTCAAATTGTTTTATATTGAGGATACTCCAGTCTTTTCCCAACATCAAAACTTGACCATGATTGGAATAAATTTTAGAATATTCTTCTACTGTCGTTATAACAGCATGTTTTTTCAGATCTTTTTCAACACGAACAAAAACTCTATTAGCTGGTAAAAAAAAACTGTGTCCTCTTACTGGGAATGTTATTGTTATATCTTGTAAATGTGAGGGTGATTTCGTTTGGAGCCAAAACAAAACAGTTCGAACTACATGGGAATTCATATTTTGTCCGCCACATCCATCACAAAAAAATCGTATAAATTGAATTCCTTTTAAGCAGACAGTATTTAAATAATGAATAAAGTCAGATCCAATTTCCGTAGATCCTCGACCTGTCTGATTTTCAGGCCAGCAATAAAATGAGTGATTCTTACTATCAACGCCTACAATACAATTATAGAAACCGAGTTGACGTGAGTAATAATCTTCTTGAATAGGACATTTCTGCAACACATGAACTTTTTGCATATAAAAAACTAATGTCAGTGTGTTTTCTGGTTACTCTTTCATTTTTTCGTAAAATGCATTAGCTCTAAGCTAATGCATCCTTAAATCTATCATAAGTTTGACTTTATTCAGAGGATCCACCTCATTTTTAATTTTAGTTTTTGAGAAATGACACACAGTACAGACGTCTGATGCCGGTGATGAAAATCCGATATTGAAATTATTGCAAAAAATTTGTCGAAATAAAGTTTGACTGACTTTTTAAACTATTATCAACGGATTCGTCATATAACGAAAACATTTTGGCAATGTTAAGTCGCTATTTAAATATATTCTTTTAGATTTAGATCGATAATAATGACTCTCAGTAGCAGGAAAGGAATTAATAAATTGTTTAACACTTTCCTTTTTGCCAATATATTTATGAGATTTTATATCTCCACCTCTTCGCTCTGTTTGTATTCCACCTTTAAAAATGCGTTTAAGAAGAAAATCTAATCTTCTTTTAGTAATTGAAAGAACTTTCATAAAGTATGCTTTACATACTAATTCTCGTTTTTATTAAATAATATTTCGATGGTTTGTTGTTCCGTCTCATTATTTGGGAGCCTTTTCTGCGATTTCGGTGAAGACTTTTGGTGAATCTGTATTTTTATATAAAAATTTGCGATTTTTTACATTTTCTTTTTCACTAAACTTTTTGCACTGAAACTTATGACTGCAGTTATGTTCATGTGCTTTAAAATGATCACCATCGTCTATATAGACCTTTCAACATAAAAAAAATCTTCGATAAGAACTCGAACATTTCTTATTAAGAATATTTACCTATTTGGAGATTTTGTAGTTAGTTTCTTTTTTCGTGTTCCAGTATTTAAAGTTTCTACGGTACATTCTCTTTCCTTCATTTTATATATATATTTAATAATTGTTAAATTATTGCAAAATGCAGAACAATCGAACTTTTTATGTAATTATTTTTTTTTATTTGTAACACTTATTTAATTAATAAAATAAACGTCAAACAAAGACAGAAAAATGAGAAATGTAAATAAAACAAAAGAGAAAACATCCAAATTAATAAATAAAGTGAGCTCGAAATTTAAGCAAAAGAACTTGTTAAAGAAATAAGTGACAATGACTATAAAAAAGTACGTTTTGATATAAAAAAGTAAAAAGTACGTTTTGTTATGCACCAATTTTTTTAAAGTCCATTTCTTGTTGAAAAAAAAAACCCCTAATAAGATTTTTTCTAGTAGATTTCATCCCAACTAATACAAAAATAACAAAGAACCAATTTCTCAAAAAATGTGAAAAAGTACGTTTTGGTATGCGGCTCCTCATGCATATAATAATAATAATTAAAATATTTCTTTTTTTAATTTAATATTTGGCTCATTCCATAAACCATAAAAAAACACGAATTTTTGAGCTCGACCCACCACATTTTACGAAGTCTTGCTATGGAAATTAAGTGTCACATAAATATAAGATAGTCCAAATTTTTGGATTGGTAGCTCTTATGGTTATGTAAATATCACGTTTTACAATTTGAAAAAAAAAAAAATCGAAAATTTCACATAAGTAAATATGAAATAGTCCAAATATTTGGGATTGGTAGCTCTTATGGTTATGTAAATATCTCGTTTTACAATTTGGAAAAAAAAAATCGAAAATTTCACAAAAGTAGTTATACACACAGAGAATAACTTGATTGCAATTCCATTATAACCAACAAAATTTAATCATTATTCAATAATTTTAATTGTAAGTACATAAAATTCATCATCAGTATAATTAAACTATATTGTAAACAGAACATATATAAAATTAACTGAAACACAGACACTTCATTCAAGCTATTGGTTTTCCTTATCAATATTGAAAAAATATTATCTTCTACATTACTTTTAATACCAACAACCCTTCAATAAAATATTTACAGTTAAAATAGAATATTAGTTTCGCCTGCAAAAAAAAAAAGAAAAAGCAATTACTCTATGAAAGCAAAATAAGTTGTGCTTGAACCGCGATATATATTTTTAACAGACTTTGTCTGATCCCAAATCTGTTTTCCAAATTTTTCCATCACGTCACAAGAAAACCATTGTTACAAGAAAATTGTTGTTTCGCCGTCGAATAATAATAAATAATGCAAAAGACCAATAATAAAAACAGAAAAAAATTATGTAAATGGGTCCAATTGAACTTATATATTTTGTTTAATTTATTTCAATTTTAATCTAATAAAAAATATAGTTAAATTATTGGTAAAGTTTAATTATTGATCGATTATGTCTTATTTTGTTCCTTTTCTAACTACTATTCGCTTTTTGGATTAAAATTCTAAAACATTGCTCAGACCAAAAGAAATTTGTACATAAATATAAATAAATAAATAGACAATTTAGTTTAGCAACAAGCAGCAATTGATTTTAGATGTAGGTTCTCTGGCGTATGAGTTATATTAATTTTTTTAAAAATCAATCATACGTACTAGTATCGTTTGGTGATGGGTGTGTTTTTGGTTGTATGTGCATTTGTCGAAATTCGATTTTTGTTCAAGTTATATATAAAAATAATATAATTTTATAAAATTTGGTACCAAGCTTTAAAAATTACATTATCAATTTTATGATAATATTCTAGAATACACAAATATTTAAATTTACATTATTAAACATAATAAAGTAATAAGCTAAATAAGAATTTATAAAATCTTATTTAAATTAATTCAAAATATTTATTACTAATACATAAACATTTACAAAACCAACTAAAGAGTGTTTTTATATAGGTATATAACTTTAAATTGGCAACACTTTTTAAACTGGCGGCCATTTTGACAGCTGCCAAGAGATTTATGTTCAGTTTGGTTTGGCATTTCAACATGAATATACTGACTAATGAACAACGCTTCTAAATTGTACAAATTTATTTTGAAAATCATGGTTCTGTTCGAAATACGTATCTCGTACTACGCCCATTTTACGGATAACATAATCGTCCTTCAGAGCAATTAATTTGATTAACTATGGAACGTTTTCGCACCACGTTTATTTTAAATGATAATAAGTATGTACAAAGACGTCATAAAGTGCGTACAGAAGAAGACATTGCTGCTGTAGAGCATAGCGTAGATTAAGACCGCAGTCAGTGTATTCGTCAATGGTGACCTCTATAGAGCCATGATTACTGATTTTTTCTTTCAGCAATTGAACAACCATGATGTGCAGGAGCTTTGGTTTCAACAGGACGGCGCAACATTTCACACAGCTCGTGCCACAATTGACTTATTGAAGGAAACGTTTGGTAACCGCATAGTTTCACAATTCGAACCCGTGGATTGGCCTGCAAGATTGTGCGATTTAATGCCGCTGGACTATTTTCTGTGGTTATATGCGAAGTCGTTAGTCTACGCCGATAAGCCCGAAACTATTGACCAATTGGAGGACAACATTCGCCGCGTTATTGAATATATGGCCACAAATGTTGGAAAAAGTCATCGAAAATTGGACCTCCAGATTAGACTTCGTCCGAGCCAGCCGTGGCGGTCATATACCAGAAGTCATATTTAAATTATAATGCCAGAAGATTATCTTTCAAATAAAGTAAATTTCATGTCAATTTAAAAAAATTCATCTTTGTTTTATTCCATTTCAAAATTCTTCACCTCTATCAAAAAAAAACTCCTTTTATATATATATTTAGATTGGCAGAATGAAATTAATATATATGTATTAACAAAACAATGTATTGCCCTATGTAAAAAAAAATAAAAATAAATGTTTAAGTTATGGAAAAGTGACGTTTTTGTTATGATATTCATAACATATTAAAATTATGTTCAATGAACATCACAATTTAAAATATCAAACTCCAAAAATTGTAGTTTGACATTAAAAGTTTTCATAGGTAAGCATATAAAATTAAAATTTAACTGTACGTTAAATTTAAATTGGACACTTGTGCGCCCCATTAGGCTAGTTGGTAGCGTGCTGGCTTATCAGTGCGGGGGCCTGGTCTGTTTTCCCTACAACGCGCCGAAGGCCATAGTAGCTAGTGCTCGGTTAGGGAATAGAATATAATTTGTAATTATATGATTATTAATTAATAATAAAAAAAAAAAAAATTTAGTAATCGGACCATAGCATCTGTACCTTTATATTCAAGTTAACAAATTTATTTTCTAGGAACGAAAGCTGATCATCTACATAACTCAAAGAATATAAAACGTTCCAATCAATTTTAAAGAACTCATCCTCTAGGAATATAAAATCAATGTTTTAAAGTCTCGATAATATACTATATGGACTATATATATGGATAAGATATAAGATGGATATAAGATACTATATGGACTATATATATGGACTATATGGAAACTATAGATCATAACAAAATGGGAGCATTTTGATCAAAAACGACACTTTTACCGTTAATATAGTTTGATCGACTGCTATCGGAGTGTGATTCTGAAACCAGATTTAGATTCATCGTACCTTATACCTTTAGCAAAGTATGGTTTAGTTCTAGTGTCAAATATATTTCATCCTGAATCATTAGGTGTAAAAAGTACTTGTATGTATTCACGACTGCTCCCCACTATATATCCGTTTAGAGAAATCGAGAAGTCTCCTATGTGGGAATCAATCCAGGATAATTTAAAAAATAAATGCATGTTCCTCAACTGAAAACTTGTTTAATAAACTAGAAACAGTAAACTACATCATATTCTGAATGTAGTCTACCTAATCCTTTTAATCCTTTATCTGAATTAAAAAACACTTGAGAAATAACAGGCAGTCAGTATCAACAGTCAATAATTTTTTTTTTTTAAATATCTCATATGTATAGTTAAATTGTTTTTTTAAATAAAATCGGAACAACTTGCTTCGTATAAAATAAATTTATTGTAAATACACAAAAAAAAAAAAACAAAAGGCCTTGAAAGGGTGTTGTCATAATAAATGTATTTTTTATAGCTTGCATTTTGTAAAATTTATTTTAGTTATTATTATTTTGTGAAAGGCGTGGTAGAGAGAAATGCGTGTATTTTCTAAAAATCATAACTACATTGTAAATTTTCAATTTTCTGAATCAGACTGCGCAGTTTCTGGTATTGAACCTTCGCCAGTGACCCTGTTTTTTTTGAATAATGTAATATTTGTTATGTTTTTATTTTTTCGATTGCGTCTATATGAAATTTTCTGTGCAATCACTGACCACATGCACTCGCACTACACGTTAGACAGAGCCTTTTAGCGCACTGATCTATCGTCAGGTCGAGTTTTGTTGTGATTAAAACTAGTTTTATTCAATACACGGTGTTTTCGTTATTGCATACATAATCTCAGAAGTACAACTCCAACACAACACAACAGTTCTATTTTTAGAAACTTACCTCACTCTAATGTCCACTGTTTTCCCATATGTAAGTGATGCCATATCTATGATATATTCTTTGTATATTCGATAGATGGCGCTTACGTTGTTAGGGAATTGACAGAGAACAATTATTATTTTTATTTAGTTAATATATTTGTTTAGATTTATGTGAACAAATTGCTCACAGAAACAAGAAGGGACTATGGATTTTTTTTTTAATTTTAATTTTTTTTTTTTTGTTTTGCATAAATTAGCCTTTTTTTGAAATCAGAGTTTTTTTTTTAAATAATTTTTAATTTATGATGTGAGCAAGATTATTCGAGTTCAAGATCATTTGTTTTTTGTTAAACAAAAAACCGTGCTAAACTTTTGGTTTTAATTTTTAAAATTTAAAAGTAAAACATTTAACAATTTTTAATTTATTTTTCATTTTCTGTTTAAAAAAAGTCTACATTTTAATTAACAACATTTAATTTCAAAATTACATTATCGATTTAATGATAATGTTCTAGAATAAATAATTTTGTTATTTTTGTCAAATGATTTTAAGCAATAAAATAAAAAATGCCAAACAAGTTGCGAATGTGACCAATTATTTTATGGATTCAATGAATTTTTAAGTGACAGATTTTAAATTTTCCACCAATCAGAAGTTCGGAAATATTTTTTAATGTGCACTCTGTTCCGTTTTTTATCTAACAATTTATTTATATTCTAAAATATCATTTCATATTTAAAACCACAATCTACTTAAAAAATTTTATCAAAAGTGCTTAGCACTTTTAAATCCCCTTCATATTGTCTCTTCGGTTTTTTGTTGCTTTGATTATAAGCAAATATAAAACTTTCTTTTAAATTTTTTTTTGTTTTATATATAATCCATAAATATAATAAAATGGTTAAGTATATCCTGGTCAAACACCTTTGATATTTACTTAACTATATAAACCACATTGTCTTCTTTTTTATGTTGAACAGAAATATTCTGAAAACAAACCGCAATAAGGAAAAGTGTTTTGAACTTTTTTTTCTGGTTTCTGAAAAAGGTTTTGTAAAGGTTTTTTGACAATGTTTTGGCAAGTACAAGATACTTAAATACGTTTTAACTTTATGTATAATAGAGTTTTGAAAAACAAAGACAAACACTATGAACAACTTTAAAGAGATTTACTGAAATGGAAACTCTTAACAAAAACAAAAAGCTAAAAATTTGAAAGTGCAAAAAAGGACATAACTTCTTGACTTGTTATGGATAAGAACAAAAAAAAAAAAAAAACAACCCACAATCAAAAACCTAAAGATTTTATTCATACGTTTGTATGATTTTAGTTAGACAGGAAGAGGAAAAATATCTATAGCACAATGGCCAACAAAAAGTTAACCCTTTCACTACATTTGTACACTACAGAGTACAGATTTTTAAAAATATATAAAAAATATGGCAATGAAATAAAAATTTATATTTTTGTTTAAATGTATTCAGTATTTTCAATTTTAAAAAATTAAAACCAAAGTATATTTTTCCTTCTTTATCATAAATAATGATGTGAGCCAGATGATTAAAATTCAAGATCAAACTCAGTAGCATACATTTTACCATTGACGTTGATGGTACCAGAGCCCTCATAGTACACTCAGTATACTCCATGCTTACAAATACAAAATTATTTTTCGTAAATTTTTTTTCGTACACTGTACAAAAATTTTGTAAATCTTACACTCAGGGAACTTCTGCTTTAAAAATATGTAGTTGTTTGGGTTGTAATACAGTTTCTTTATTTTTAATGCAAATGTCAGTCATTTGTAGAACAAATTAAAATATTAACTATCCTTGTAGTTCATTTAAAAAACAACTAACATTAAATGACTGTTATTTGATTTTACATTCATTTTTTACAGTTGTTTTTTGTTATTTAGGTTAGGTAAGATTAGGTTAGGAAGGGTTATGTGCCAAAGGGCACATCTCCACTCGGAGACCAATTCGGTCCATTGTGAATCCCTTCAGTGAAAAACAGTAAGAAAGAATAGAAATAGACAGCAAGATAGTTTGAAAGATAGATATAAAGAAAGATAGAAAGGATATATAATCCCAAGAACCAGCTCCTATCGTCCCCTTGCTAGAAACAGCCGTCCTATTTCCCTGACAAATCTCAGCAAATATACTTTATTGCATCCAGCGACACACCCAAGTTCGTCGTGAAATCTATCCCCTAGCCATTTCTGTCTGAGACCCTGCAACCTAGGACAGTGGCACATTATATGCTCAACTGTCTCCAGTTCCTCAACGTCCTCGCATAACCTGCAAAAATCCGGTATGTCCCTGCCCCATCTGCTTGTGAAAACCCTGACAGAACAATGACCGGTCAGGAACCCCGTAAGGGTCCTGAGACCCTCCCTGTCCAGTCCCAAAAGAACCTTGGTTGCCCCTGCGTGCAATCCATTCTGTCCATCCATGACTGGTTAACGGTTTCACGGAATCCCTTCCGTATAACCTCAAAGTAGTAACATAGGGGGCTTTACCCCCGTCCCTTACCTCCAAGTCCAGATTCGAACCCTCCCTCGCAAGTTCGTCCGCCAACTCATTGCCATCCACCTTGCAATGTCCGGGTACCCAACACAGCCTCACTGTGAATACCTCCATGAGCTCACTCAGAGAACACCTACATCGTGCGACCAGGCACGAGCGCACCGTTTAATTTGGCAGTGCTCTGAACGCTGCCTGACTATCGACATAAATTATCACCCTAGATCCCCCACCCTAGATCCCCCAACGATGTTTGTTATTTAAAAAAATAAAAACAATAAATGTTTGTTTATTTTTTACTACCATGTGGTTCCTTTTTTCTACAATTGTTAGTCATTTTTTGAACAATAAAAACAAATGACAATGTTAATTGAATTTACAGTAATGTAAGTCGTTCTTTCTTTAAGTGAAATTGCATTTGTTTTCAACTACAATTGCAGAGGTCTTTACCTAAATAGTATTCTAAGTGTACTAAATTTGCTTATATAGCAAACTTCATAAATTTACAAATTTTCTGAATAATACAAATATGTTTTTGAAAATTATTTTTAACTCAAAGTACAAAAAAGTCGTAACCTTACACAATTTTCGTAAAATAACACAAAAGATATTTGTAAATTATAGGAAAATTTACAAAACTATTTTGTATTTTAACTAACATAAGTAATTATATATTTAGAAATATTTTTTGTGGTTTTGCAAAATTTCGTAAAATATACAAATACAATCTTGCTGTTGGAAACGAAATAGCATTGGTGTATATTACAAAATTTTTTTTGATGTCAAAATATTTAAAACTTTCCTAAAATGAACAACTATTATATACGAACTTGCCTAATATATAATGAATATAATGTTTTTAAAAAAATTCTATAAAAACTCTGCAATAATACGCCATTTTGATTTAAAAAAAAATCGTCTTTAGCATACCAAAATTAGTTAAAAATTGTGACTCATACTACATATTTTTGCTAAGAGAATTTTAAATTGTTTTTCAAAATTCGGAAACTTTGGTTGCAGGTAACGAAGGGTTAGGCTTTCCGATTTTTCTCAAATTTGTATAATTTACTTATCTAGTGATTAGTTTAGATTAGATCAGAAGGCACTATGCACCGCGACCAATGTAGGTCTTTTGTGCTGCCTAAGATTACCTACAGATTCAAGCTACCTATAAAGCCAATTATCCTATTAGGCAAAATGTTCGCGATGTCGGAAGGCGAAATGAAGCGATCACCTAGAAACCTAAGTCTTTCCCTAACATACCCCGCAGGTATTCCACAGAATGGTTCAGGACCAATGAAGGGCTTTCGGGCCCCGCGGTTGGCAAGACAATCTGCCCTCTCGTTGCCCTCATGCCCCTCATGACCAGGAATCCACCCCAAGGTTAGAGAGTTGCCTCTACCGAGCCTATTGAGAGTCTGAATGCATTCCATGACCAACCCGGACGACACCTTATAGGCCATTAAGGCCATCAGTGCAGCCTGACTGTCAGAAAGAATGTAGATGCGAGATCTGCGAGTTCCCCTTCGCAGGCATTCCAATGCACAGACACAAATGGCCCAAATCTCCGCCTGAAAAATGGACGGATATTTACCCATATATAAGGCACGCTGGAAGCCTGGTTCGAAGACGCCCGTACCCGTGTTCCCATTCGACTGCTTGGAGCCATCAGTGAACCACACCTTAAACCATCTTCCGGTTCCCAGGATTGATTGGTCCACATGTCTCTGTCAAGCAATCACACATCAAAATATCTATCAAAGATCCACTCCGGTGACACTTTGTCCGCAACCTTAGAAATTGGGTCATCTATTAGGATTCGCGCGATCCTCATGTGACCTCTTAGGTCGCCTCCCCTCATGCCACCGAATTCACTAAGTCTAGAGGAACCCATACTGGCAACCTCCATTACAGAAATAAGCAATGGCGGGATCCCCAGCATAACCCCCAATGCATCCGTCGGGCAAGTTCCGCCGGCCCCTGTAATGCCAACACACGCAAGACGGTAGATTCTCTTAAGAGCATCCCTTGCCTTACTCTGTTCAACTTTTGGCCACCATGCAAGGGCAGCATAGGTGATCATCGGTTTAACAATAGTATTGAACGACCAGTAGACCATTTGTGGCCTTAGGCCCCATGTTCTCCCGAAAAGCCTCTGGCAGGCATAATATGCCCTGGTGGCCTTCTTGGAGACGTGGTCAAGATGTTCGTTCCAGGTGAGGGAGCTATCAAGAGTCACTCCAAGATACTTAACACTGCTAGAGAAGCCAACTGTTACGCCCTCAACGACCGGCATAGACAGGTTAAGTTTCCTCCTTCTCGTGAATGGTACCAGGATTGTCTTCGACGGATTGACAGACAACCCCTTTTCCCGGCACCACGAAAGAGTGAAGTTCAGAGCCTGTTGCATACGCTCGGAGATGGTCCTGTCATCCCAGCCCACAATGGATATGACAAGATCATCGGCGTATCCATAGGTCCTGAAACCCAAGTCGTTCAGGCCCACGAGTAATTCATCAATGACCAGTGTCCATAGTAAAGGCGACAAAACGCCACCCTGAGGACACCCTCTGGTCGCATTCACGGTCCTACAAGTAGTCCCTATTCCGAACGTGATTATCCTAGAGCGGAGCATCTCCAATGTCCAATTAATTATGATTGGAGGAATGCTCTTCCTAGCCATGGATACCCTAATCGCATCGTAGGACGTGTTGTCAAAAGCGCCCTGTATATCAATAAATGCACAAAGGGCAATGTTCTTTGCCTCCAGTGCCCGTTCTATTTTTTGTGACAACATGATGGACAGCAGTTTCGGTAGACTTACCCCGTTGATACGCGAACTGTAGCTCATGTATCGGCTTTCGTCTGAGGTAAGTGTCCCTAATATACTGATCCAAGACTTTCTCCATTGTCTTGAGGAGAAACGAGCTCAGGCTAATTGGTCTGAAGGACTTGGGTAGCTGCTCAGACTTTTTCCCCGCCTTCGATATAAAGACCACTCTTACCTCCCTTCAGGGTCTCGGTACATGTCCGAATAATAGACTCGATCTAAATATCCTAACCAGTTGTGGGACAATTAAGTCCATCCCTCTCTGTAAGAGACAAGGATAGATCCCATCTGGACCCGGAGATTTAAATGAAGAAAATTCATCTATCGCCCACTTTACCCGGTTCTCCTGAAAGATTCCCGCCAGGCGTACGTACCTACCTGTCAGGTTCGGGATTCTCTGAATCACAGCGGACCCGCAGTTGTCAACGCATCCTGGGAAGTGAGTATCGAGCAAGAGTTTACAAGTTTCAGTGGGAGATTCCTTGTATGAGCCATCCGGCCTCCTAAGAGTGCAGAGACCATTTGTATGATCCTGTGACAGGGCCTTTTGTAGTCGCACCGCCTCTGGAAGATTAGAGATCTTCTCACAGTAGTTGCGCCACGTGGTTCTTTTGGATCTGCGTAGTTCTCTATTGTACTCAGTGAGTGCGACCCTATAGGTGACCCAGTCACCTGTTTCCTTTGCCCTGTTGAACAGTCTTCTGGCTTCCTTTTTAAGCTTCTCCAGACCATCATTCCACCATGGAACGTCCCTCTTCGTCTTACTGGTCTTTTGGGGGCAGCTCAAAAAGAAAGCAGAAGTTAGATTCGATTGCATTTCGAATGCCGCATGATCAATCTCTCTAGTGCTCAGAATGAGCCCTTTAGAGACATCTGCATCTCGTTCCAAATTGTATCGGAAATCCTCCCAGTTCGTGCGTCTGGGATTACGATAAACCTGGCATGAGTCCAATGCACTAGCAACATCAAATACCAGATGTTGATGGTCCGACATTGACAGTTCATTGGATACATGCCAGTTTGAGATGGCAAATGACATATCAGAACTAGTAAGAGTGAGATCCAAGACCTCTGTCCTAATAGAATTCCTGAAAGTCGGCTCGTCACCCCTATTCACTATGTTTATATTGTTACTACATATAAATTCAAGTAGGTACTCACCACGATTATTTATATTGGTACTTCCCCATATCGTGTGATGTGCGTTGGCATCACAACAGAGGATCCAACTTAGGTTCCTCATTCGGCAACACGGTACCAACAGCCGAGACCTCAGCTGTTGGTACCGTGTTGGTGTCGCCAGGTAGATACGCGGAGGCCAGTACTACCTCATGTTCCCCAGATAAGGAGGGCACCTTTGCCCAAATAGCAACCAAGTCTCCCAAGACGAATTCTGAAATTGGTAGAAACGTTATATTGTTTCTAACAAGGATGGCCGCTCTGGGCCGACTATGCTGATAATCGTAAATCAGCCTACCTTGATTGGCGTGAAGCCCCTTGATGGCTCCGTCGTGCACCCATGGTTCATGGATGAATACAACATCCAGGGCATCAGTGGTGAACCTTCTGTGGGCGATGTCCGATGCCGCTTTGGCATGGTGAAGGTTCACCTGTAAGCACCTTAGGTGCCTTGGCGTCTTACCTTTTCGGCATCCATCATTTTAGGCGTGTTTTGCGGCACGCTTTGCCACCTTACTACCTCTATTGGAGTTCAGCAGAACCGCCTCTTCTGCCGAGTTTCTCTCCCATTTTCACGGTCTGTTGGGAGCCTTTTGTTTGGCCGTCTTTTTAGCTTTGGGCTCAGAAGAACTAGGCGTTACAAAGTGCTTCGAACAGCCCGGTTTTTCATCCGACGTTGTTGGGTCGGTGGAGACCCTTTTGTCGGATTTAGTCGCAGCTGTCGAAGTATTTGTTTTTTCTTTACCAGGTATGACACGCTCGACCCCATATTGTTGACGGGTGGGTCTTACCAGCGCTGTTCCATACCCGAAGTTCACCCTGTGATTCTTTCGCTTGAGTATGTCAGCTGAGATTGGATCAATGGATAGGGTGAGCTCAACGATACCACCCTTTATGATCCTGTTCAAAACTTTCCAGTACTCAACCGAAAGTTCGCAGTGCTGGCCCTCCACCAGTCCAAGAATCATTTCATTGGACGTGTCCTCTTTCTCGGGAAAGTATCCCACGAACACCTGGGCCTTCGGCACTTCATCTTCCGCCACTACCTTCAACACAGCGTCACTCCATGGCTTTAGAGTGGGGACATGAGTCTCCAGCCACTGCGCTGTGTCCTTATCGCGGCAGACGAAACTGAGCCAACCTGGCTTATAGGAGCAACTTGAGAAGCTGGGCTTAATGGTCCCTTTTCTCAGCTCCGCGATCTTGTACAAGACAGCTCTTTGGATAGAATGTAGCTGTTCATCTGTCCATCTTGTCACCGGAAAATCAGGTGGAATAACACCAATCTTTACTGTGGCAACTGCCTCCTTATAGGACGGTGCCGCTTGCTTTAGCTGCTTAGCTGGAGCCGTCAGGGTCGGCTTTGGCAATGAGCCACCTTCAACCTTGCGAGGTGTACCATCCGCAGCTATTTCAGCGGTCCGTTTTGCAGGCTGTTTCGATCCTGGTGGCGTTGAGCCATCAGATCGTACCCTCTTCCTTTTACCCATAAGAGCTTTGACCTCCATTCGGGCTTCGCGCATTGGTAAGACACACAGTCGCCGCGCTACCTCTAGGTCAATGCCTTCGTCTAGGTACATCCTCAGGCGTTTGCGAGCAGCGCCACATAGCTTTGCTCTCTCAGTCACTGGTTTTGACTGATCGCCTGGAGCTTCTTTTACCTCTTTTGCGGCACTTTTAGGTTGAGAGCTTAAAAGTTCATCTTCCTCGTCCGTAGGGATGTTAATATCTGCGTCTATAGGTGGACCCGAGTGGTCCTCAGACACATTACCAACATCCATAGGCTCGGCAAGGTTAGGACAGAAGATGTCCTTTGCTTGTCCGACCGTTTCGATTGCACCCTCACTGCTCTTTAGGCATAACACCTCTTGGCTGGTTGAGGATAGACCTGCGTCGGTCTTCTCTTGCTCATTATTAAGTTTTTGGTTTTTTAAATCCATCTATAAATAAAGAATAATAAGGAATTAAAAAGAACGCATAATAGCAGAGCCCTGTGCTACCAGCAGGCTAATACAACCAGGGTTCGCCTCGTCCTGGAGGCCACCGTTCGAAAACACACTAACGTAGTGCTATTCATCCCATGGGCACGGTAAGGTAACACCTTGTATTACGGGTTTTTATCGAGTGTCCGCTCTAGATCCGCCATGTTCTGCGAAAGCAGGGACACCTCTAGCCGGGTGTGGTACTGAACCACGCATGGTCGGTCTTTGGAATCCTGATAGGCTATGGCATTATCAATAGATTTGCTGTGTATACGCCTCAAGGACCCCTGCAACACTTGTATTATTGTATCTAGTGATTCAATAATCCGTACTATATTTATTGAAAATCTAAATTTTAAATAAATTTTACTTATACAAAGTAGTAAAATACTAAAATTTTTGTCCGAGGTGTAATTTTTGCATTAATTTTTTTCAACCTATTATAAATTTTAATATATACATACTTTTGACCGACAAAGAAGAAAATACACCCAACTCTTTTTTTACACGGTAGATACGTTCCAACAAAAAACGTGTAAAAAAAACGTGTAAAAAAAAGCACGAAGCCCATACTTAAATCAGGGATGTGTTCCAAAATTAAAAAAAAACGCGTTAGATAAAAAAATTCCTATACGTTGTTTTAAAAACCGTGTAAAAAAATTAAACACGTGTTACATAAATTAAAAAAAATAAATTAATTCATATTTTTATTAAAAAAAGGTAACAGAAAACTTAAATCCATAAGTAAATATTGTACATGAAAAAAATTAACTTGAGAAATAAAAGAAAAAAGCTTTATTAGCAAATAGCATAACTGCTTAGTAATTAGCCATGTTTATTGCCAACTGGACTACTATTGCTTTCATCACTAGATACTCGTATATCTAACATATCTGAGGAGTTTGAATCCATTGATGAGTTCCGTTCCATAATAAGGTCGTCTGTAGTTGGTTTGGTTTTAGTTAGGAAGTCTGTAATCAAATGCTGGGTTTTTGGTTTTTCGAGTTGCTTATGCAGTTCATGGTACCCAGCTGTACAAATCTGGAGGTTACGTTGAAATTTCAATGCATTTCAATATGCGTTGCCAAAACACAAATAAATAAAAAAAATGCAGCAAATTTTGTCGTTTTATCAAATCTATATTTATAAAAATGCACACAAAGTATTTTACTAAGTAGACATTTGATGTAAGGCATCCTGAGAGTTTTTGATTTTTTTAGTTTAAAATTATTTTGGATTCGTGTTAGAACAAATAAACCGTGTAAAAAAGAAGAGTTTGTCTTTTTGTGCACCGTGTTATTTCAAAATCGTGTAAAAAAGACCGTGCAAAAAAAGAGTTGGGTGTACGTCTTTTTTAACACAAATTATAAAAATTTAAAATGTAAAAAAACCTTGAACTTTTTTGTGAAAATAAACCGATAAAAACAAAAATAAATTAAATTTTTTTTTTCTAGAGTTCAGTTTTGAATATTTCAATGCCTATAATGCTATAAACACATAGACCACAGCAGACTGCAGAGCTACACGACTGCAAATGCCGTTGACTGCAATCGTCGCCGTGTGGTCAGCTACTTATTATTTTGGAAACGACAGCAGCATAGTAAACAGCTGATCACGATTCAATTTAAAAATATCAATAGCTGTTTTTTATACAAATCAGGGATGTTAAAGTTGGTACAATTGTACTTTGTTTGGTACATTTTGACCTTCTAAAGTACCGTGGTACTACCGCTACTCATTTGGTACAATTTAAACATTTTTAATTTTTCCCCTTTTTGAATTTTTAGTATAGCAAACAAATTGTTATTGTGTCCTTTTTCATTGCATTTATTCGTTTTATGTAATGAGCTCTTAAAATATATGCGACTATATCCGCAAGATTTTAAGATTTATCATCATTTTAAGGATTTTGAAGAATAAAGTTGGCAATTTTTTTTTTTTTAATATCGATTAAAAATTTACGATTTTTTACAAAATTTATCTGGCAGCTCTTACATATATTGACACTTGTTGCAGCCAACTTCACTTTTATTTTGAATTTATTAAAATTCTGAAGAAGTGAAAATTGATATAGAGATATGGCATCACTTATAACATATGGGAAAACAGTGGACATTAGAGTGAGGTGAGTTTCTAAAAATAGAACTGTTGTGTTGTTGGAGTTGTACTTCTGAGATTATGTATGCAAGAACAAAAACACCGTGTATTGAATAAAACTAGTTTTAATCACAACAAAACTCGACCTAACTATAGCTCAGAGGGCTAAAGCGCTTTGTCTAACGTGTAGTGCGAGTGCATGTGGCATTAGAAATCAGTTTATCTATACCACGGCCAGTGATTGCACAGAAAAATTTCATATAGACGCAATCGAACAAATAAAAACATAACAAATATTACATTATTCAAAAATTCAAAAAAACAGGGTCACTGACGAACGTTCAATACCACAAACTGCGCAGTCTGATTCAGAAAAAATTGAATATTTGCAATGTAGTTATGATTTTTAGAAAATACACTCATTCTTCTCTACCACGCCTTTCACAATTAAATTAAATAAAATTGCATATTAATTATAGTATTAACTGCAATTGTCTGAAAAAGACGTTAAAATTCAAACTCAAACGAAAATTAAATTATTGTTAAAGAAATGAAAGAAAATTCCAAACAATCTTATATATGTTTAATTTAGAACGAGCTCTCAACCTCCGTATATTTACAAAAATAAAGCAAATCAAACATATTAGCTAGGTTAATACTAGTATTTCGATCTGGTTAAAGATCTCATCAGAACCCAATGTTTTAGAAAAGTTATAGCCTCCATAATAGGCAGAACTTTAACAAAAAACCGATTAATCATTAATTTTGCTCCATTCTTGTCTTCTTAGTAAAAATATTACTTGAGCCAGAGCCAACATTATCAAGTCTCATACAGACTAAGGATTGGTTAAGAGCGACAAATTTATGCTGCTATGATGTAGAAATTCCAAATAGTTTATTAACTAAACAAATAATTCCATGATATGGTCTCATATATTCATAAGACTTTTTTATGCCTTTTTTTATTCATACATATAATGTATGTTATTGGAAGGTTTTGTTTTTTTCTGTACAAGAGAATTTTTATGTATTTTTTTTTTTGTTGTTTTAATAAATTTAAAAAAAATGGTACCGTCAACGTCCAAAAAGTACAATTTTTTTTGGATGTTGGTACAAAATTGAAAACTCCATTTAACATCCCTGATACAAATACATTTTTGTTTCAGTAGTGCCAATTACATCTTTTTTTTCTTTATTAAAATAGAACAACATGCTTGGTTGTAGACACGTATATAAAGTTCACTTAAAAATACAATTATTTATTTATAATACATTATTATAACGTGAAAATAAATTTATATAACCCCTCTTGAATATTAATGCAATTATACCATTTGATGTTGCGACGTTTTTTGTGTTTAAGAAAATAAAATATTTTTAAGCACTAATTTGTTACATATTTTGTTTTATTGTCAACACTATTTTTGTTTTGCAGCCAACAAAAATAGAAATTAACCTAAGTTGACTACAGCGGCAAAAGTAGTCGGGTAGCCGTGTAGTTGTGTTGGTGCCAAAATAATCGTTTTCATATAAACGTATGTATTTTATTTTTGACAGGCTGTAGTCGTGTAGCTGCAGTCGTCTATGTGTTTATAGCATAAATGATATTTAAACGAGTTTTTCAAACGTTAAATTTCTAAATATACGTTATTCAAAAGAAAATTAACATGAGTTAAAAAAAGTAATTAGACTATACACAAAGAGAAATAAAATGTCAGCTAGAAGTGTATATTAATGGTAACAACTTATAAATTCAGTTAGTACAACGATATTTACATTAGATTTCTGAATAATTTGGGTGTTACTACTAAAATGTAGTTGAATTAACCAAACTTTGTTGTGAAAACTAATGTTAAGCGTCTTAAATTCGTAGTAACCGAGTTTGAGTCGTAATAACCGTATTTCAGTTGGCAAATAGCAAAATTTTGGGATAAAAAAAAAAATGTATTCACAGAAACTGTAATTTTTCACAAAATCTTCTATCGTGACTTGAATTATTAGCTGTATGTCAATATATTCATACTAAATATTAAGAACACTTCGCTTCATAGTCCGGAATCAAAAAAAGTTCTGAAATCAACGTGCAATTTTTGTAACCCACTCTCAGAATCATTATTTTGTTAAAAGTTTGTGATTTTCGACCACTGCCTGACGTAGGGTGCATATCCTGAAAATAATGAAATTACATTAACAATTTTTTCCACATCTTCCTAAAAATATTGAAATTTGTATTGGTTTTTTAACAAACTTCCAAGAGTATTGTAAAGAAATATAAATATTTTTTAGGTGGCATGTCATAACGTCCAATGACATAATGTCCATGGCCGTTATGTCACTCGAAAAGTGTCATAATGTCCATGGACTTTATGACAATTTTGAAAATGTCGTAATGTCCATGGACATTACGACATTATTTTTTTTGGATATTATGTCACTTTCAAATGTGGCATAGCGTCCAGACTTTTTAAAATAAAAAGATTAATAATATTTAGTATATCAATACAATTTTTTTAAATATTCTTTAGTAGTATATCACAAAATAAAACTAAATTTATAAATCGTGTAATCGCACGCAGAAAACTTTATTTCGCGAAGCCGCCTGCCGCGTTCTACGGAGGAAAAAAAAACACCTAATAGCGGCCGAAGGCCGCCACACAAAACAACTTGTTTTTACAAATTACTTGATGTCTTCAAAATATAAGATTTCAACGGATTCGACATCTGATTTGAAAAACAAGTTCTTCTGGGTGGCGGCCTTCGGCAGCTCTTAGGGGTTTTTTCCCTCCGTAGAACGCGGCAGGCGAAATAAAGTTTTTTCTGCGTGCGACATAAAAGAAACTTCAAAATAACTGATCTGTTTCCACACTGGAGTATAATGTCCATGGACTTTATGTCATTCCATTTGTGGACATAATGTCACATTGGAGAGTGTCATAAAGTCTATGGACATTATGACACTTTTCGAGAGACATAACGTCCATGGACATTATGTCATTGAACGTTATGTCATGCCACCATTTTTTAGCCCAAAAATTAATATTTTTGCATAAATTTTTAAATTTTTTAAATTTAAGGATTTTCACGACTAATTTAAAAAAGTTTGCTATTTAATTTTTTCGTGAAGTATTTTTAACACGGAGAATTTTTTGTTGTAAAATCGAGTAAATAATAATTTTTTTTTTTTTGGTAAATTAACCAAAAAAGTCATTACAAGAAAACAAAATATTTCTTTTTAAATTTAAACAACTCTTAAAGTAGAATCTACTCTATTACTGTATTTATTTTCTTTATTCTTTACCGTTCAACGTAGATTACTCCACGCTAAAAACTTTAGAAATCGTTCCAAATGTACAAAAGTTTCACTCCCCAAAAGATATTTTATACACTAGGTAGTCAACTATGACAACCTATAAGTACATCCTATACAGGGTAATTCAATCACAATATTACAAAAGTTTAACATCTCTTTTACAATTTTCAATTTGATTCGTACTGATCGGATTTGTGGTTTAGAAGTTCTATATTTATTACCATTATTTTTTTTTTACGTACATATGAGTGTTAATGAATATTAATTAACACTCATACGTACCGTAGTACAATACATACTTCCATATACTATTGGCTTAAATTTTACGATGTAGCAGTGGAAGTTTCACTATATGTATTTTGATCAGTAAAATTCTCTTTGCGTATTACAATAATTCTACTTTTTTAATTTTCATTAGGATATTGGTCATTGCAAAAAATAAAAAAAATCATTATATGAATGAACAGTTCATCAGGCTATATAGTGGTAATATTTGTTAACAAAGTCAAATTTTTTTATAAGCCTTTATCTTCGAAAATAATAGGCGTTTGGTGTATCTCGCAAGCCATAAAAATCCTTCTTCAGACCCATTTGTTGGTGGGTAAAATATGTACATTTTTTTCTAATTTAAGAAACTCAAACAAAAATCAGAAGTAAAAATATAAATATATTCTCAAACTAAAAGTCCGTAGTGAAAGGGTTAAAAAAAACCAAACAAATCAGCAATAGCACCACAAAAATATGTATAATATGAACATTTAATTGGTCTAAAACGAATTGAGAATGCATTTATCTAAAATGTTATTACATTTATCTATAATATTAAATATTACCAGTAAGATCCGAGATCCGTACGAACTCGAACTTTATGTGGTACCATTCATCTCGCAAAATGAATTGTAAAACTATTTGTATAAAGATTAAAAATTTGTATGCGTTATTAGTTTAAAATTCATAATACTGTTATGTTACAAACGCCTTAACTAACTTATTCTATGACAAAATATGTGGCGTAAAAATAACCGGAAATGCTTTAGAAAAACACTAAAGGAAGTAAATATTTGTGATGTTATAAAACATACAAACACATACATATGTTGCTGTCTAAGCCAACTGTCCAGCTAAAAAAAGTATATGCTCACTCAGAAAACAATATTAGTTGTGGTCACCGAATTTGTTGTCAACAAAAATGTGGTGGTTACGACAACTGTCTTTATTTTAAATGATATATCGGTTATCACAATTGAAGGATTTGGTAATAGAAAATAATATTTTAAGTTGGGAAGCCAAATAAAAACAAAATTAATTTAGTTGCTATAATCGAATTTTAAAATATCTGCCCAATTAACTATTTAAAGACTTCTTACAATTAGTTTTTGGTTTTTTTATTAAATAAAATATTTTTGCAAATAAAAAATCAGTTGGTTAGACCCTCTGTCTAAGTGTAGTGCGAAGTGCATGTGGCAAAGAAAGCAGGTTCAAGCCACGGTCAGGATTGCATTTAATAAATAAACATTTCATATAGATGCAATCAAACAATAAAAACCATAACAAATAATTACAGTATTGTCAAAAAGGATTACTGATGAAGGTTGTGTTACCAGAAACTGCGCAGTCTAATTCAATAAAAATTTACAATGTAGTTATCATTTTTAGAAAAGTATGCTTAATCTTCTCTACCACGCCTATCTCAAACAATTGAAAAATATGTGCATATTAATTATAGTATTAATTGTACACTGTCTAAGAAGACGATGAATAAAATTCAAAAATCCCCAATAAAATATATCAAAAATTTGCTCCCTGGCAACTCTTCCCTAACTACGTGAATAGCCAAACTACCGTATGTACAAAAAATACATCATAGTTGCGCCAACTCACAAAATGTGGGAAATAGTGCAAATTAGATTACATATGATTTTCTAACAATTGTGAATTGTTGTGGTGTTTGTCTCAGCTATCTTCTGCAATTACAATTAAATGTAAAATCGACCCCGTGTAATTGAAACTGGTTTTAAGCCACAGCAAAAATCGACCTTACTTAGATCAGTTGGTTAGAGCCTCTGTCTAAGTGTAGTGCGAAGTGCATGTGGCAAAGAAAGCAGGTTCAAGCCACGGTCAGGATTGCATTTAATAAATAAACATTTCATATAGATGCAATCAAACAATAAAAACCATAACAAATAATTACAGTATTGTCAAAAAGGATTACTGATGAAGGTTGTGTTACCAGAAACTGCGCAGTCTAATTCAATAAAAATTTACAATGTAGTTATCATTTTTAGAAAAGTATGCTTAATCTTCTCTACCACGCCTATCTCAAAAAATGCTTTTATTCAGAGATTTTAAGTAGTTATTGGAATTTTTTTATCTGTTAAAATTTTGAAAATATTACATTCTTTAATATAAAAAATGTCTTAGACTTCAAATTTATATATTTCACTCAAAAAGGATCTCTTTTTAACAAAAAATAGCTTTTCGTCTGCGGCTTTTTATTCAAAACACATTTATAATTTTAGTTTTTTCATGGGAAGAAGTACATATTTTCAATTTTTTAATTGAAGTTAAACGAAAGCAAATATTGTATATTATTTGTTAATACTGTTTTGTAGCTTTAATGACAAATTTTAATATTTGTTACGTTACGGTCAACCTATTTTTCCAATGACTAACTTTTTTATTTAGAACTATAACATTTACTTGGTTGTATTTCAACATTTTTCGAACAGTTTAACAGTTTTAAAAATAAAATAATGAGATTGTAATTAAATTGTTGGTTTAGAAACTGGGACTTAACAGTTTCACACGATTTCCAAACAATTAATTTTCAGGGTGCAGCAAAGCCAAACTAAAAGTATTTATTCCAATATAAAAGTCATTACTTTTTTTTAATTTATAAAGAGCTTCCAACCTCCGTATATTTACAAAAATAAGCAAATCAGACATATTAGCTAGATTGGTACTAGTATTTCGATCTGGCTAAAGATCTCATCAGAACCCGAAGTTTTATTTTACTTTTTTAAAAAATATTCATGCATATTTTAATAAGTTTGTGTTAGAGCAATAGCTACCCACGTATACGAAATGGCCATAACTGGCGCGGTGTTTAAGACAGTAGTGCATGTACGGCAGTGTGTCGGATTTTTAACTTTTACAGTACTGTTACAGTGTCAAAATGATAACACCAATATACGCTTGGCCTTAGTATCCAACTAAGGCAGAGCAATAGAGTTCAGTAGTTTGCCAGCACTTTAACTGATAATTCAGTATCTAGCCAGTACTTTAAAAACTACGTTTTAGGTTTGATTTTATTTTAAGTGAAAATAAATTTCGATTAAAAAAAAAACATTTAGGAAATTATCCACATTTTCATTTATTAATATATATTTATTGCAGCTTCCGAACTGACATTTCCACGTCATTACAGCCGATATTTGCTCTACAAATAGGTCGTTAGGGGAGATGCAAAACCACAGCCAAATTTTATTCCTTCACATAATTTTGAACTTCCGCGATAAAAATAGCAGTTTAATAACAAAAGTCTTCGCCATTTTGGTTTTTTTTCTTTAATAACTTTGTTAATTTTTCTCCGATTTAGGGGAAATTTCTACTCACTAAACAAAATGTTGAGTTCTTTTGAATTTTGCAAAAACATTTTAACAATTTTATTTTTTTAAAAGATTTTTCTAATTTTTGTCAATTTTACTTCGTGGATTATCAATACCCACCCGGGTGAAACTTTAATAAAATACAAGAAAATTGAACATACAGAAGAATTTTATAACAATTGTTCCATTTGTAATTTATTCACATTAGTAATTATAATATTTATTTTATTTAATAATGCTGATGAGCACTAATGGCATTTTTCACATTTAGTTTGACTGACGCTGTGCTCTGCACAAATGTGCTTCTTATACCTAATGCAAAATTGCCGTGTATTTCTTCTTTGTTTAGAAGAGTAGCACGTATAACATTTGCCTTTTATTTTGATGCGACCAGTTGCATCCCTTTCCAGAGTTTCATCGGCTTCAAAATCATCATCCTGGTCCGTAGCCGTAACTGGTTCACCTGAAAAGTAAAGCTTTGTTATCAATTCTTTTGATTTTTAAGTTTGTTTACCTAAAATGCATTCTATGGCTGATCTGATTGAAAATCTTTCAATGATTTGTGGTATTTTCGACCTTGTCAATATAAGAGGTCGGCATAGGTCCTCACCAAGGCTCACAAGGAACTGCTTTCGTTGCGATTGCTTTACAGACTTTTCTCCAATATTTTCTTTATATATTATAAATAAAGCAAGGGCCGCCGTATCCAAAATATTGAAAAACAATGCTAATGTCCAGCGGAACGTTGCTCGTTTTGTGGAATACTGTGACAACATATTGTCCATGGTGTCCAACCCACCCTTAGTCTTGTTGTAATATAGAATAATTTCTGGTTTATTTTGTGGACCAGGAATAGTTTTGTCATTGTGCATCGTAGACAAGAAAACAACTGATTTGTTTTTGGCTGGGACATGGGAGACCAATGTAACATTTTCGGCGAAACCAAATAGACTTGACGTGACTTCGCGGTCTCGGGACGGCTTGAATTCTTTAGGAACATATCTCTTGTTTTTTTTTTTACTGTGTCTACAACCTATAACTTCCAAGTGGCCAGCTCCTTAGCTAACGGCAATGTTGTAAAAAAATTATCCATGGTGACATTTCTTCCAGTGTTTTTGTACATTCCAACTAAATCCTTTACAACACGCTCACCTTGGTAAGTGTCTCTTACATTGTTCACTTTTCTGGTGTATATTTGCCCCTGAAGTAAATAATACGTGTTTGAATCACACGCCCACCAGATTTTGATATCATATTAAGCTGGCTTGAAAGGCATGTACTGCGTGAAACGTGTTCGATCCCGAAATCCGAATAACTGTTCATCCGCTGTAATTGATTCGTGTGGTCGATAATGCGATTTTAAGTTGGAATTTACCATTTCGAATGCATCTCTGATAGGTGCAGCCTTGTCTTCCTGTTGTCGAGCAACTCTTGTAGCATGCCAGTCAAAGCGAAGGACTCGTAAAATTTCCGCAAATCTGTTACCCGACATGGTTGCACGATACAGTGATATGAATTTTTCTTACAAAGTTCTGAGAGGGGCACCTGACAAGAATTTTGGCAGCCCATTATCAGCAAAAGGTCCAAAATTGCTGTTAATTCCTCATTAGTAATTGGTGTTCAAGTACGTTGTTGCTTATCGGTGTTGTCAGAATTCCATTTGTTGTACACAGCCTCGCCTTTTTTGTTTAAAAATCTTCGAATAAAATCTGTTACAGCATCACTGAAAATGCAGTTGAATGTATCAACCCTGGACATGTTTTTAGTGATTGGATTAGGGCCCATATAAAGTTTATCGCGAATAATATTGACTGATCCTCGACGATTTATATCTGGAGCCTTCTTGTACCATTTCACAGCATCTTTACTCTCGTAATACGTATTATTCGCAAACGACGACGTCGGGTTTTCATTATTCGACTCATCATTATCAACATTATCATCACTATGACTTTCATCGTTTACCTCAACTTCGCAAGGCTCCTGTTCCACATCAGAATAGTGAGCTTCTCCACTAGGCATATAATCATCGTCTTCATCACCATCCCCAAACAAATGCTCAGTTTCATCAAAATCTGATTCAGCGTCAATCAATTGAAGAAAATATTTTTCTCTCTCTTCATAAGATAACCTTTGGCAATATATAGTTGTTATACTTTGAAAATAAAAAATATTATTTAGAAAATACATGTAAAAAAGTTATAGCCCTAATGTGCAGCATTGATGTTGTTATTGTAACAGATCTACTTTGATCTACTTTGCAAAAAAAAAAAGTTGTTATTTATCATAAGTTTAACAACAATAAAATTCTTCACTTTATAAGACAATCCAGGCTTCATCGCCCATAAGCATTTGTACAGAAGTGCATGGTCACCCCGGTGGGTATTGGTAAACGACGTACATAAAAACCTTTGGTAAAGCGAAGTGTTTTAAATTTTCCACGTTTTTTTTTACTTGTAAAAAATAAAAATGCGGTTGATTGATTGTAAAAAACTGAATTTTTTAGAAAATTGTATAAAATAATTCGCTAAAATATTTATCGCCGGTCTGGCGACTAAAACAAAATATTATCTGAAAAATCAAAACAATAACACTTTAAGAAAAATTTTAACTTTCGAAATGACATACCAAAACCACGGAGTACGTTAACTTAATTTTGGGCCGTAGACTTCAGTGGTATACTCCGTTTTAATAGGTAAGGTCCAAATAGAAAGACGTTTCGATTTAAAGTTTGCATTGACTCAAGCGATTTTTTGAGTATATTTTAAGTAAAAAACATCAAAATATTTTTTGAAATGACTTTATTGTTTATATGCCGAAAGTCAAAGCTAACAAAGATGGCCGTTCATTTTAGGACTATGTTTTTAATGAAATTTGAAGATTCGAACCATATGACACTGAACTAACAGATGTCAGTATAAGTCAAAGAACGTTTCTGATTTGTATATAAATAAGCTGTATCCTCCTAAAAATGTATTCTCATCATTGTTATACTAATATTTCGACAAATAAACAATTACTATGGTCTTTTCAAAAAATATGTGGATGTCTTTTACTTACAATACACTCGAAAAATCGTTTGATTCAATGCTAACTTGAAATTGAAATATCTCTTTTTCATGACCTAACCTATTAAAACGGAATATATCACTGACGTATAACTACGAAATAAAATTAGGATTACGTGTCCCGGGGTTAAGGTGTGTCATTTTCTTATACTTTCTATGTAATTATTATATAGTTATAATTTATAATTTTTAATGATCTAAGGTATTTTTTGCAGGCTTTAAAATAATAATATAATCTGCACTAATATAGCACATATACAAATGCAATTTTTTGTGCTTAATTAATGAAAATTCTTAGTATTACCTCTTTTATTTTATTTTCTTTTAGCTTAGCTTAGCTTATTTTATTTTATTTGTTTTAATTTCTGTTTCAAATCTAATTTGTTATCTTTCTGTTCGATAAACAGGAACTAAATTTATGTTTTTTATTTGTCCTGATTTAATGAATATTGTTTAAAAATTTTGGTGCTCGTTAAATTGATTATTTGTTAAACCGGAATTAAACTACATATTAAATAACCAAATTTGAATGAAAATGCTAATTAAAATTGCAGAGAACATTACTGTTTGAGTGGTACTGGAAAATTTAGAAAAACAGTGTCGTCACAGTACAATTTTTTTTTGGTTCCGTGGGCATATTGAGAAAAACAATTTTATTCCAGTACTATGTTATTTGTACCGTGGGCAATATCTACCTGGGTCTGTATATGTGGTGCATGATCAATAAATAATACATACACAGTGTATAAACATTAATAACCAGAGCAAACAGAAATATGATAAATCATGTTTTTTTCTAAGCGTCCTTTTAGAAAAATTTACGAATTTTGGTGTCGATTTGTTAAAGAATAGTTTGCATATTTTGCTCTTAATTGGATATTTCGATCAGAAGAGCATATTTTCAATAAAAAATTAAATTTTTGAACATATTTTGGAATAAAAGCCTATTTTTGAGCACATTTTCCGTTTTTATTTTTTGTTGCTTTTCTTGTTTTTTCTTTAGCAACTTCAGAAAAGTTAGTCCAAATGTTTTTAAGACCACATTTTTTAAATATTAAGAGCATGTTTTGTTTTTTAAGGTTATTTTTATGGACATTAACCGGATTTTTTACAGCATATTTCTGGATGCCCTGGTGATGACATATCATTATTTTTTGAACTAGAAGTAATGACACCAGCTGCATTACTTTAATAAAAATAATAATGACTTGCAAATAACTACTTAAATACAAGAATACTTCATAGAATCATCAGTTAAATGATGATTCAAAATTTCTAATTATTTCTGATATTTTTGAATTTCAGAAAGCCTAAGTTGCAAATGATATATTTTAAATTTCAAAAAAAAAAAGAAAGAAATTTCAATAAAAAGCTCAAATTTATTTGCACAAAGTTTATGAAACTTTTTTATGAAATGAAGAAGATTTATGAAACATTTGGCATATATTTTTATGAAACTCTTCATCATATTTATGAAAACTTCGTAATTATGATGAATAATTGATGACAAAGGGATTTATGAAACAATATCCTCAATATGATGAAACTTTTCAATGAGTGTACCAGCGTTCAGACCTTTTAGCCGTTGCTAATTTTTGACTGGATAGTACTGGGAAAATACTTTTCACCAACGTAGGCACAGTGTTATCAGCCAATTATTTGGCAATGTTTTTCTTTTGCAGACCACCGAAATTATTGTAAACCAAATACTGGCAAAATGCTTTTTGGAAACGCTGGTAAAGTGTCTCACACAAGTGTTCTAAAAGTTAATTATTTACAATTTTTCGGTTAGCCAGTGGTATGCCAGTGCTTGATTTTTTGTACCACTGGCAGTTTCTGACTTGGTAGGTACATTTTTTAGGGGTGGACAAAAACCAGTTTTCTTCTCTATACAAGGTAAGCTGTTATAATGTACTTATAAGAGTTCATCACAAAAATTTGATTTTGGGATATGATCACTTTTTTATGGTTTTTGCATCAATAACAAATTAGTATTATTATTTTTTTTTAAATTTCAACTCCTTCCACATGAACGCCATGGCCAAAAAAGCTAATTTAGGATCCGTTTTACTACAGAGAATAAAGAGGATAATTTATATGAAATTTGCAACTGACATTCGATTCTACGCCAATATTATAAAAAAAAAAAAGTTCCTGGTTTTTAAAGTGCATCGTTTAGTCAATGGTGTGCACAAATGACTGAGCTTTTTTAAAAACTTTTAATTTTTTTTTTTAAACGCACACAATAAAAATGTTTTATCAACTGAGAATAATGATACAACATTTTTTGACGTATCGCGAACCGCTGAAGAGTTATTAAGAATCAGTTTTGTGAAAAATAATAAAAATAGATTTTTTAGCATACGAGTACACAATGAATAAGTATTTTGAGCTAAGGAAAATGTCACAAACATTTTCGATATATCGCGGCCCGTTAAAAAGTTGTAAATCAATAAAATATTACATTTTAGTAAATACAACATTTTAAACACTTAACAATTTTTAACTTGGAAGCAACATTTTTCCATAATTTTCCTCAGCTAAACTGTTTTTTTAATTCTGTGTAATAAAAAAGTACTTTACTAGTTTTCTGAAAAAATTTGATTTTTCCGACCACTCTATTTCCTGAAAGGTGCACTTTAAAAATGGGGAAAAAAGTTTTTTGAAAATAAGTTTCGGTGTAGAAACGAAAGGTGAATTCAGATTTCATATAAATACAGCGCTATTTGCTCTGCAGGAAAAGGGGCACTAAATCAGCGTTTTTGACCGACGCGCCAATAATAACGCCATTTTTTTATTGGTACCACAACACATTTAAAGTTATGATTGAGCTGAAGGCCTTCGCTGTCATTGCTCGGTTAATAATTAACATATAATTTGTAATAAATAAAATAAATAAATAAATAAAGTGATGATATCCCAAAAACAAAGAAACTGAAGTCTTCTGATGAACAGTAGTACTTATATAACCACTTATGTGATAATGCTTTTCTGCACTGGGAGCTTATTTTTATATTACTGTTTTTTTTTTAACTTTTCAAAGCACTTTAAGCATTGTCTCTACTGATATTTTTGTCTTTATAATAACTTTAGCTAAATAACTGATTAATAATTTGAGATAAATTATATGTGAATTTGTCTTTCGGAACATTTCTGATTATACCATTCTTTACCTGGACAGTTGATAGGAAAAGCCTCATATTCGTACATAAGACTTTTTTCTAACTATGTTTGTTACCAAAAAAAAAAAAGAAAGAAAAAAAAGTATTTTATGTAAAACAAATATAATATGGTTTTATGGGTTTTAAAACAATTTATGGTAATGTTAAAATAAATGCATGTTTAACTTTTTCAAAATCGTTTTTTGCTGTATTTGGGTTAAAAATTTAGTTAAAAGTTTGCAATTAAATTTTCCCATACAGATTATTTTAAAATTTTTCAAATTTGCAAACAATAAAATTAGTTTATGCGGGAGAGTTAAAGAGTGCGAGGTATTGTTAAAGCTTTGGGAACAAATATATAGAATAATAGTAGTAGCTATTATTTTGGGTATGAAATAACTTTTTTGGCCTTTTGGCATATTTCGTTTAATTTTTTTTTTCTCTTGTTTTGCCATAAAACTAATTTGTTTGTTAGGCGACCTTCTAACCACAAAATTGCTTTGTTTTCATTGCTGCTGGTACAATTTTATTTTCTAAAAATTTTCACACAAACACAAAAAAAAAAGATATTTAATGAAATTTGACTATGAGTTGCGAACAAAATTTATGCATTTGTCTGTATATTTCTATTTTCTAGCAACAAATTTTAATGCAAGTTTTCACATTTAGGGGTGTTTATAATTTAATACAAAACATTTGTTTAACAATTATCTTTAATTTTCTAAACAAAGTTTATGGATGTAAATAGTTTGACTTTGTTCGTTAGAATATTGTAATTTAATTTACACTCGAAAAAACGTTTTTTAACAAAATATAAAAAACAAAAAAAAAATTAAGTTTTAATTTAAAATTTCAGAGTTTTAACGACATTTTTAAGGAGTTAGGAGAACGGTACGTAATAACGTTTTCAAACGTTTGAAAAAAATAAGAATTTATTTTCAAAATTTAAAATTTTTTTCGCATATATTTTCACATATCGCTCATTTACTGCAAGACTGACATAACTCAAAAAACACGGTTTTGCAGAAAACGAGTTTGAAGTTTTAATCCTTGTATGCCTCGCTTGACCTATATCTATTTGGTCACGTTTTTTGTTTATAAATAGGGGGTTTTATTGTATTTTTCTCTTACTGAGAATTGTGTGCGAATTCGCACAGTTTCTCTATTAAGTATATACTCCTTGCAGCAACTTTAAAGAAAAAATTAAATATATTATCCTCTATCTCGAAAAGTGTATATGATATTAATATGAAATTTTTACACAATATCAAGCATGATATTACTAATAAGTCTGCATCATTAAATCAAAAATCGCTTTTTTTTTGACTTATGACAGTCTTGAAGTAAGTGAGCGATATATGTCGTGAAAATAAAATATATATAATTTTTTTTGAAGAAACTTGAATTTTCATGAATCGTTTTAATGAACACATAAATACCACTGTGTAACAATTTTTGTGTCATCGAATCTTTCCCGAATGAAAGCAATGGGAAATGTAAATATACTATCAGTACATCAAAACCCCCAAAGGGTTTTAAAAATTTAGCTTGTGTTGTTATTTTATAGCATTTTGAATTTGGGTTATTTTGTGTTTTTATATTCAAATTAAAATTGCGCTCTCTACCGTGAACAAGGTGGAGCAACTTTTTATAAAAAATGTTTTAAGAAAAAACCAACTAAATTTAAAAAAAAAATATATGGGCAGTTCCAGAAAAAGGTCAAACCCGAGTGAACAAATTAAAAGTGCTCAGAGCTTTTTATTTGTTTTTAATAATAAAGCTTAAAGTTCCATACTTTATAAATGTAAAAGCATTTTTAATATTTCTCATTTCTTGGCCGAAATATATAACTGCAAAAAACAATTTTTTTTCTGAGCCTTTTTGCGATTTGTATCAATTTTTTTATGTGTGATTAAAGTAATATTATTTTTGTTCTTGTAATTTAGACATTTCCTACTAACAATTACCTTATCTCAACAAACATTGTTCTCAAAGATGCTTTATCGTTTTATCAATTATCAATGTGCATGGAAAAACATTGATGGAGTTAAGCTTTTTTATATATCGACAGAGCAAATTAAGGGTTCTTCACCGGAACTGGCTGATCTGTGGCAGAATATTCCAAATATTAAAGGGATTAAGAGCATGCATTGATTTTAGTATTTCGACAACGAAACCATTGAGGTTGCTCGGACCTCTTATTCATTAAAATCTATAATTAAAATTAACTAAGAAAATCCAACTTTATTAACGATTATATATCCTAGAGTACCTAATTGAGCATATGGAACATTATTTCCATTTCATTTTTGTTATTATTACCTTTACTTGAAGTTACCTTTATGTTATGGTTTTATTTAGTTTTTTTTTTAGTAAAAGTTTAATTATTATTATTACCAAATTGGAAAAAATTGTCGCGTCCGTATTTGTACTATTCCCAATTTAAAAAAATTAAAACAAAATTTCATATTTCATAAATCTGCACATAAAAAATGTTCTTTCAACGTAATTTCCAGATTCACAAACAGTTTTCGTTGACACAAATTTCGTTGACTTATGTATATTTCTATAAGTGCAAAAAAATAACTTCTATATTTGATGCTTCCGTTTCTCGCTGATATTTGCTTATATATTTTCACTACATTACTGATTCTGCCCAATGTTTTTCCTCAAATTTAGTACTCTTCCTAACTTCAATACACTGATGATATATGCCACATATTTTCATTATTTTACTTTTTTTTGGCTCAACTAAAAGTGTGTGAATGTCGCGTCCATCGCCCAGCAATTGTCTATATGCAAAAGTAGTGCAAAACTCGGGTTCGAAAAGCTGTAATTTTTGATATAGTAGAAATTTTTGAAATAGTGAATTCCGTAAATGTTATGAGCGAAAGAAAAATTATGGGTGATGTATATGTAAGTGCTCGAAGTGCTCAAGTTTCATTACAACATTTAGAAAACCTTCCAGTCACAAAGCTTCCGCGCCGTTACGTGAAATCAGGAATAAACATATAACTGATTTAAATGACGCTTTTCGGTCAAATGATCCTATTTGGATTACCCAAAACCAACAAGAATTTATTGGCTAGATTTTTTATTTGAATCATCACTTTGCCTCTGGGACCAAAATTTCTGCAAATAGACATCGCCAAGCAACTCTTCAAAAGTTTATATGCGGATGAGTGTAGACTCGTTATTTCTGACAGTGTAGAAACTAAAGAGACGTATGAATTATTAAAACTATTCTCAAAAAAATAGACTACAAGAAACCTCAAAGGAAAATAAGCTGTAACTTGATAGCAGTATACAGAGAGAATTTGGTTGACGAAAATAATGAGAATTTTCAGTAAATTATTCAGACATTTCTTATCAAAATAACCGAGAAACCAGTTTTTAATTAAACTTCTTCATTGAGTGTCGGAAATAAGATATCTTTCATGAAATGTTATGAAAGTTTAAATTAAGTTAATGGAATGTTTAAATGTCCAGTGCCACTTCATTGATCTAATGAAAAACTTCACTAATAGAATGTAAATAATTTTTTTGACTTGTATAGCAATTCTTCGTAGGTAACAATTTGTATACATTAAAAACATGCGTTTTTTCACACAAGGGCGTCGTCATATATAATTCAGACGAGAAAAGACATCGAACTATATAGCGTAGTTTTCTCTTATATGAAGTAAATATAAAAAATCAGAATTAATTACGAACATTTTCAAAAATAAACCTACTACTCAAATAACGCTAATAAAACGACATGCTAGTTTTTACGAGGGCGGATCAATAAGTACGTGACTTTTCGAACTTCCCTTGTAGTTATATGATATGCAACACTGTTCCCATCAAGTACCACTTGTTAATAGACTACTGTCGAATTTTGACCTAGTTCCGTCCTTTACTTTGCGTTTAGCAGCCGTATAAAACATACAACTTCGTGGATTATTTTTTAGATGGAAAAAAGTGAATTTCGAGTGCTTATTAAACGTAATTTTTTGCGAAAAAAAAACCGTCAATCAATCCAAGGAAAAGCTTGATAAAGACTATGGGGACTCTGTATCATCGATTTCAATGGTAAAAAAGTGGTTTACTGACTTTCGTTGTGGTCGCACAAGTGCAAAAGACGCTGAACGTTGTGGACGGCCAATTGAGGTCAATACACCCGAAAATGTCGAAAAATTCCACGATATGGTGTTGGCCGATCGAAGAGTAAAACTGTGTGAGATTGTGGATGCCATAGGCATTTCATATGGCAGTGTGGTTTCGATTTTAAATGATCAGTTGGGTTTAAGAAAGCTGTCTGTAAGATGGGTGCCGCGTTTGCTCTCAATTGACCATAAACGTAATCGTGGCCAATTAGATGATGGCAACAGTTTTTTGGGATGCACGCGGGATAACTTACATCGATTACTTTCAAAAGGGAGAAACAATAAACGGCGAATATTATGCCAATTTATTGGACCGATTTAAGTTAAGATATGCCTATTTTATGAATCTCGAAAAATAATATTTTGTGGAAGGGATACAAAAATTGGAGAAACGTTTTACTAAGTGTATTGAGCTAAAAATAGATTATGTTGAAAAATATTTTTTTTTTGCAACAAAAAAACTGTATTTCATGCAAAAAGTCACGCATGTATGGATCCGCCCTCGTATAATGATAATTTATAAAATTTTTCGGCAAAAGTTTGAAAAAAAGGCAATCCAAAATGTCTCATTCTAAATTTTGACTCCATCCACACTTAAAAAAAATAAATATTTTTTTTTCTATAATATAAAATTTAGTAGGACAATACGACCAAATAAGTTTTGTACAGACAAATTGAGTTGTCTGTTAACATATTATTTTCGCAACAATGAAAACAATTTTTAAAAATAAGCCAACTTCAAGAGACTATAACTTCGCAAAACCCTTACACCCATATTCATAAGTAAAAGTTAGCAAGGAGTTAACAAGTATGGTATTCATAATACACTTGTCATACTGTTGTTAAGTTCATGTTAACGAGCTTCTAAACTGTTGTTAAGAGTTTAAAAAACAGCTGTTTTCTGTCAAAGTGACTGCGAATTATAAAAAATAAATATACATTTTTGTGACCAAAAAATTTTTTTTAATATCTAAATTATTTGAACGATTAATAATTGAGAATCATTGGACGTTTTATTAAACAGAGCCCGTAATCGTGCGGTTAAATTTTATACAAAGAAAAACACAATTTTTTGTTTATACTGACAGTGAATTTCGTAAAAAATTAATTGATTCGGTCAAGAATGAACTGAAAGGAAAAAAGAACGGTGGACAGATTCCACCGTATCTTTAAGTTCTATAACCGTCAAGGTGTTGGGGCCGCAACAACGAACATGAAGATTGCGGTGAATTTCATGGATTAAGTCAACCTTCAATGAGGCGCATTTGTGAAAAGGTAGCCGGGACGTTTCCTAAAAAAGCCATATTAAAATGCCTACTGCAGCTGGCATAACTAGTCTATTTAACAAATCCTGTAAATACATGTTGAAAATAACATAAATGTAAAATAATGATGAAAAATAAATATCTTATATTACCTTTTCATCTTGTTCTCAGTTAACTGATCTTTTTATAGCTTCTTATTAGATTTTTCCGCTTTTTATTTTAAGCACAATTTTTTTTGTGGGAAAAACACAATTGCAAACGTCAATAATCAGAGTTGCTTTGCCAAAAAAGGGGCAACCTATAGAATTACACTGTGGCATGATAGAAATTTAGGGTTGATTTTTCAAATTTAAGTTGACAGATTAAAATGTATTATCAATAAACTCTATGCTAACAAGCTTCTAAGCAAAAAAATGCATTCTAGTAAGCAGCTCGTTGGTTGCGATGTATAAGTTACTGCTAACTTATACTTATGAATATGGGTGTTGGAGTTTTTTGATATACTAATGGTATACTTTCATTTTCCGTTGGACTTATTCAAGAAATTTTTTCTTGTGGCACAGTGTATTTTTGTCCAAATTTCAACTATGTTTTATAACCTTTTTATGTTTAAGAACAGTTTTTCTTTCAAAATCTCTCGATTTTTATTTCATTATTTTTATAAATCCTTGCAAAATCTATCTAACACTGTCAGCAACGTCTCATCAAAAAATCTCATCATTTATTTCAAATTGCCTAGTTAATATCCCCTTTTCTTTATTAAGCCAAATTGTAATTCCCTTAAAAACGATTTAGAAAAAATTAATACCATTAGTAAACATTTCATCAAATCAAAATAGAAATCTCTTTTTGTTTTGTTTTGCGAGTTTTACATCCAACCGACTTAAGTATTGTGGTGGAATTGAATTAACAGCTTAAGATGACAAAGTGATTGCCACAAGTGTAATATACATAGTTAAATATATGTGTGTTTTTTTTTTGTTGTTGTGTGCATTAGTGTGGCTCGTATAAGGACTTTGAAGTAATTTCGCATATGACTGGATAGACATGTTGTGAATTGATGTAAAAAATATTTCAGTTCCTTCAAAGACATTGGCGCTAGATAAGGCAGGAATTTTGTATATTTCACTGGAAGTGGCAACAACGTTCTTTGGCTAGTAATCTGAAATTTTAAATAAGGTCCGATTCATATTTATTACCCTTGTATGAATTTTTGCTTTGCAGCTCTGCAAAATTTAAACTAGTTAATCAAGTTACCTTTTGGGTATACATTGTCAGAATGTCAGTTATTCAAATAATTATTTGGTTTGAATGAAATGTGTATTGTTGTCAGCAATGTTGAGTATTTTCTAAAGTCCTGTTTTCCCCTCAAGTTTCATAGCATATTTTTTTGTTTTTTTTTTTTTTAATAATTCTCCATTTTTAGCGACTTTTTTAAAATCAGTATTTTTATTAGTAAAATACCAAAAGAAGATTTGGAAAAAGAAAAAAAAAATTCTTTTACAATCCAAAAACTATCAATTTCCAAAATTTAGAGATGGATAATCGCCAATTTTTTTTAATGATAAGATAAATTATAGACCAAAGAGAAAAAGTGGAAGAAAATACAACCATATAATTTTTTTCATATTGTAATCATATATTTGGACTAGAAAAAACTAAATTTGTGAATATAACTCCCATATATGGGCAGGTGCTTCAAAGTCTATTTTGGGGCTTCTGGACCGTGTGCAACGGAGAGCGTTGATGCTTATCAACGACAGTAGGGTTTCGAACTCTATTGACTCGTTGGAGCATCGTCGGAATGTGGGTTGTGTGACTTTGTTCTATAGATATTACCATGGGAAGTGTTCTGCTGAGATAAGCCGACTCATCCCGAGGGACCGGGTCTCTGTTCGTACTACCCGCTTGTCAAGTAGATCTCATCCGTTTGTTGTCTATAGCCCGGCAAATCGCACAACGCATTACAGAGAAAACTCGTTTTTCAGTCGCACTAGCCGTATGTGGAATTGTCTCCCTGCGGAAGTCTTCCCTGCAAATTACAATTTAGAAAAATTCAAGTCAAATGTCCACAAACACTACTCCCTCTTTCCTCCTCCCCATAACCTATTTTCCTGATATCAACACAATGGAATGCATTAGTAGGGGCATCCCCTGAGTGTTGGTTCAAAATAAAAAAAAAAAAAAAAAAAAAATAGGTGTGATTATACTGTAGTATTACAATGTAATTTGGTGTAAGTTTCACGAGACCACCCGCAATGGAAACATGATTTTCATGCAAGACAATGCAAGAATTCATACAAGCAACGAAACTAAAATGTGGTTTCGCTAAAGAAATATTCCACTTCTAGAAGAGCTTAAATCCGCCATTTTAACAGAGTAATCAAATTTGGACTTTAATTTATTACAAAACTTAATCAGTTCTATGCATAAGAGATTATTTGAGCTACTAAAAAATGAATTGGTGGTCAAATTAGCTATTAGAAAGTAAAAAATTAGGGGTTTTTTTTTTTAAATATGATATGTTGACAATAAAATAAACAATTATTACCTGTTGTAAAAATTGAAAAACCGTCTTAAATGTAAATTTTATAGTGAGTCAAATTATAAATATGAAACGGACATTACCTGTTTCCAGAATATGGTATAATAACTTGGTTAGATATCTAAAATTCGAATTGATATCTAATATCTGCAGTTGGATTAAGAGAGAAATAAGATACATTGGAACTTTTGTCAAACCTTTTTGGCTTTAAACGTGACATTTTTAATATCTGTTCTTTGGAATAGGGCATTGGTAAACTTTCGAATTCTTTTAAATGTGATAATGATAGTCTTTCAGCCTTTCTTCTTAAGAAATGCTTTTCTTCATTTATTTTACCCCTCAAAATAATTTTTAAAAAATCTTTACGAGCTGGTTATTTCATTCAGAAATGGAAATTTACGACTATTTTCCCAATTCTTAAAAATGGTAGTAGGAGCAGTGTTACTAATTACCGTCCTATTTCCAAATTAACCAATATTTGCTAAAATTTTTGAGCACATCGTGTTAGTTAAAACGATATATATCTGTTTCACAACATGGATTTATGGCTGGGAGATCAACAACAACTAATTTATCGGTTTTTGTTAATTTTTGCATCTCTTGTTTTGAAAAGGGTGTTCAAATTGACACACTTTACACAGATTTCGCCAAGGCTTTTGACCGAGTCCCACATGAACTTTTATTATATAAGCTTTCCAAGATTGGCATCCATTCAAATATGCTTAGTTGGTTCCGTCATTATTTGATTGGCAGAATCGCAACAGTATCTGTTGATGGCATTTGTTCGGACTATTTTATACCAACGTCAGGTATTCCACAGGGCAGCATGGTCCTTTATTATTTAATATTTTTATAAATGACATTAGCGATTGCTTTAAAAATTCAAAATTTTTAGTCTATGCTGATGATCTCAAAATTTTCAAGCCAATTTTTTCTGTAAGGGACGTTTTTGACCTTCAGGAGGACTTGAATAATCTAGTTCATTGGTCAAATTGTAATGGTTTACCCTTTAATATTTCTAAATGTTATAGTATGTCTTTTCATAGACGTCGAAATATTATAATTTCTGATTACAGAATGTTTGGTAATGTATTGTCATCTGTTGATGAAATTTTGGACCTTGGTGTAGTTTATGATATTAAATTATCATTCACCAGTCATTTAAATTTTATTGTACCGAAAGCTTATTCCCTTTTAGCATTTATTCGACGTAATTTGGATAAATGTTTTGATCACATAACGAAGAAAGTGGTTTATACTTCGTTTGTTAGATCTAGATTGGAATATTCTTCATTTATTTGGAGTCCTAATGCTGCTCTTCATATTGGTCGTATTGAGAGAATTCAAAGAAAGTTTGTCAAGTTTGCCCTACCATGTTTTAACTATCCGAATCATTTTAACATTCCTTCTTTTTCTAGCCCTTCTTACGCAGATAAGTGTGAGTTTATTTCTTTAAAAACTCGGGAAACTCGTCGTATTATTGCTAGTTTAACTTTTTTACATGGTATTATTTGTGGTGTTATTGATTCTCCCGAGCTATTAGAGTTAATTTCAATATATGTTCCACCAAGAAGTTTTAGAAATATAAGTAAATTTTTTCATATTGATATACACTCAACTGAATATGCATTAAACGAACCACTAAATAGATCTATGAGATTATTTAATATTTATTGTAATAAGTTAGACATAAGTGTTTCTCACTCCCAATTTAAAATTTTGTTAAATAATTTATTTTAAATATCTTAATTTTTATATGCTAGTCTGTAAGGATATTGTATCCATAGACTTAAATAAATAAATAAATAGGAGCTAATACACTAATAAATTTTTTGACTGGAAAATGATCAAAGTATTAGTTCTTGGATATGTTACAATACTCAACAGTTTTCAACTTTTCGCCGAACCTGTCTTTGAAATGTATATGTCTTAATGGACTTAGGCACGCTGAATTCAAATGTAACAAAAACATTTTTTTCAATTTATAACGAGCTTTCAACCTCCGTATATTTACAAAAATAAAGCAAATCAAACATATTAGCTAGGTTGATACTAGTATTTCGATCTGGCTAAAGATCTCATCAGAACCCGAAGTTTTAGAAAAGCTAGAGCCTATATAATAGGCAGAACTTTAACGAAAAACCTATTAATAATCAATTTTGCTCCATTCTTGTCTTCTTAGCAATCAACCACGTGGTTAGGTCTTTTCCTAACAAGCATCATGACGTTACTAAACTTTGAAGACCAAAAATGTTCTATTTATATAAAAAATTTTTAGTGTGTACTCTGGCTCAAGTAATATTTTTTTTTTACAGTTGTATTAGTTTTTTGTTTTTATATACATCGAGATTATTTTTATGTTATTTTCAATTTATAACGAGCTTTCAACCTCCGTATATTTACAAAAATAAAGCAAATCAAACATATTAGCTAGGTTGATACTAGTATTTCGATCTGGCTAAAGATCTCATCAGAACCCGAAGTTTTTTGCTCATTGGCAGTTCTAGACAAAATGCGGTTTACATATTTTAATCACTCATCCTTTATTTTCATATATATTGCTTAATTTTTCGAAATTCAACCGCAAAATCATGAATATATAAATATAAAAGCCGCAATATTTAAAAACAGCAAATGTGAAACTTTTTTTGGTATATTTTTATTCAGCGTACTCTCTTTTATTCAGCGTACTTATAGCTCTATTGAGTAGTGCTATTTGACACTTATTTTATTTTAGCAAATAATTTAAGAATTAAAAATTACTAAATCTTTTCAGGAAAAAATATTAAATTTAGGAATTTTTGGTTTATTTGTGCACAGTAGGGCTATAATAAAATTTTAGGCATATTACAACGAGGTGGGCAATGTTATATCATTCACGGAAAACATTATTTTGCGGCAAATAGCAAAAAAAAAAACTTCACCCACCAATAATTTTTTTTTTTTAGTTTATTAATTTATTAACAAAAAGTTTATTACAAACTTAAGTTTGCCTCAGCGTCATATGACATTGTTGAGGCGAGTTGGCATTAAATTTTATCAAATAATAAATTTATTATGATAATATTCAAAATTTCATTTAAAGTTTATATTAATTAATTTTTTTTTTTATAAAATTATAACATTAAAAGCATTTCTAAATTGTTTAACAAATGCTCTTTTAAAGATGATTTAAAAGCTGAAATTCTTCCAATATTTCTTAGATTTGGGGGTAAATTATTTTATTCCATGCACCGAATATATTCGATTCTCTGCTTTGTGGTTTCGAGTCTACATCTTGTCACTCTTAAATTTGAGCTAATTCGTGTGTTGATGGCTGTTTGATTTCTTCCAAAAGATATAGTATTGTGGCCAATATTCTGCAATGCTTTAAATATAAACACTAGCAATTGCTTTTTATAAAGCCCATATAGGTAAAATATTTTTTGAAACATTTTTGTATAAAGAAAGTGTGGAATACATTATTGGTAAATTATAAACCGTTTTTAATGCTTTGTTTTGTACTTTTTGCAAAGCTTTAAGTTCAGTATTATTTTTTTAATCATATACCAATACTAGATAATTTAGATGGCTTTGAATTAATAATTGATAAAGTAATAGTTTTGTTTTTTTCATTAAATTTATTTTAAAATTTGTACAACAATCCAATAACTGGATATATTGTCGATTTCAATGAATGTGTATATTCCAAGACAAATTATTTTGTAATTCCAATCCTAAATACCTTATCGACTGACTTTCAAACACTTCTTCACCATCCACATATATACTAAAACTACCAGAGTTGTTATTCAGGTAGGGTTTAAATCTTTGAGCTTTAATTTTCTTCGTATTTATGGGTGAATGCAATAACCCCCACTGAAATATCTCATTTTTGGTGGGCAAAGTTTCATTTTAATACGTGGGTATTATTTCATTTTATTACCCACCACAATTGGTGGGGGTTAATTCATTTTCATTGGTGGGGATTAATTCATTTTGGTGGGGTTTAATTCATTTTAATTCTAATATCAATTCTTGGTTTTTGAATTAATTCCTACTTTTACAGTAGTAGTTTTATTTTGTAAAGGTGAATTAATTCCTACTTTTACTGTACTAGTTTTATTTTGAAAAGGTGATATTAGAAAGTACGAAAAAAAAATACGTTATTTCAATTAAAAAAACACATTTCTTCTTATTAAAAATCCATTCGTGCCCATATCACCAGGTTCCTTAGTTGGTAAAAAAACTAATAATTTGCCCTTTAACAGAATGTTGACATAAAGGTGTATCCATATTTTAGAAGGACACGGTGGGGTCTAATAACACCAACTGAAATAAAACAAAAATGGAAATGAAGTCAAATTCACAGGTTGACTTTATTTCCAACAAAAATGGAAATAAAACCAAGTTGGCTATATTTCCTTTTAAAGAATATCGTGTTATCCAATTTAAATCAATATTCCATTTATTTAATCTCAACGTGAAAAAAAAAAATTTAAAAAAAAATGTTTATTGTTTTGTGTCGCGGGCAGGAAAACTTTATTGAGTGAAGCCACCTGCCGCGTCCTACTGGAGGAAAAAAACCCCTAAGAACGGCCGCAGGCCGCCACACAGAAAAACTTTAGCTTGCGAACCCATATTTCATTATTTGCCTCGTATTGACAAAGTGTGCCAGCTTTGACCCCTTATATCTTCTTTATGTAAATAATTTATTTATCTAAATAATGTAAAGTGGGTGCATGAAATAAAACGGGTGCATGAAATAACCCCCACCGTCGAAATGAAATAAGCCCCACTGAATTTGTGCCCACCGAAAATGAAATAAGCCCCACCGAATTTGTGCCCACCAAAATGAATTAATCCCCACCAAAATGAATTATTACCCACCAATGAAAATGAATTAGCCCCCACCAAATTTGGTGGGCATTAAAATGAAATAATACCCACGTATTAAAATGAAACTTTGCCCACCGAAAATGAGATAAGCCCCACTTTACATTATTTAGATAAATAAATTATTTAAATAAAGAAAATATAAGGGGTCAATGTTGGCACATTTTGTCAATACGAGGCAAATAATGAAATATGGGTTCGCAAGCTAAAGTTTTTCTTAGGAGTTTTTTTCCTCCAGTAGGACGCGGCAGGTGGCTTCGCTAAATAAAGTTTTCCTGCCCGCGACACAAAACAATAAACATTTTTTTTTTCACGTTGAGATTAAATAAATGGAATATTGATTTAAATTGGATAACACGATATTCTTTAAAAGGAAATATAGCCAACTTGGTTTTATTTCCATTTTTGTTGGAAATAAAGTCAACCTGTGAATTTGACTTCATTTCCATTTTTGTTTTATTTCAGTTGGTGTTATTGGACCCCACCGTGTCCTTCTAAAATATGGATACACCTTTATGTCAACATTCTGTTAAAGGGCAAATTATTAGTTTTTTTTACCAACTAAGGAACCTGGTGATATGGGCACGAATGGATTTTTAATAAGAAGAAATGTGTTTTTTTAATTGAAATAACGTATTTTTTTTCGTACTTTCTAATATCACCTTTACAAAATAAAACTAGTACTGTAAAAGTAGGAATTAATTCAAAAACCAAGAATTGATATTAGAATTAAAATGAATTAAACCCCACCAAAATGAATTAATCCCCACCAATGAAAATGAATTAACCCCCACCAAATGTGGTGGGTAATAAAATGAAATAATACCCACGTATTAAAATGAAATTTTGCCCACCAAAAATGAGATAAGCCCCACTTTAAATTTTTATAAATTTGGTGGGGCTTATTTCATTTCGGCGGTGGGGGTTATTTCAGTGGGGGTTATTGCATTCACCCCAAAAAAACGTGCAATGTAATTTATTAATTAAAAATGTCTTCATCTGCTCATGAAGATTTTATATATATGGGGCGTTTGATCTCAAGTGACCCAGCTTTTGAAATCGATGTCTTCCGATCGGATTGTCAAAAAAGCCACAATGAAAGGCATATACAAGACTCAGAAAAAATGTTTTGGGGTGGAAAAATGTTGTATGTTTAACATATTGCGGGTATGACAGTATCAAGGGTATGAAATTTTAGGTAGGTATATTACATAATGTCGGAAAGGTTAATTTGTCTAGTTTCTCAGCAGAATTATTATTTTTAAGGTTTTAGAAACACTTACACACAAATAGGAAATAATTCAAAATAGTGCATATGGTAAAAACTGAAAAACCTTTATCTTGAGTTACAAAACATTTATTTAAATAGATATCCTACACGCATCCCACTACGCGACCTCAAAGCTCTTAAAGGAAAAGACCTAAGCTTTCGTTTGAGCAAAAAAAAAAAAAAAAAATAGGTATATTTTGAAAAAAAGAGTCAAAAATTTTTGATTTTAAAAAAAATAATCAAATTTTTTTTTTTTAAATATTTTTTTTCGAAAGATTGAAGAAATAGCTATCTAAACTATTTAGGACAACTTTTGCTTAGAACAATAGGTAATAAGTTACATGGATGAGAAAAGAAAAAATACATGTTTGGCCATAATGTCAAATATTGACCCCCTCTAACTAAAAAGGTTCTTCACTAAACTACTATCCAATAGCAGTAACCTTGGTGCAAATTTCATCCCGCTCATAAGACATCGATTTCAAAAGTTAAGTCACTTGAGATGAAACGCCCCATATCCTTATATGTTTCATTTCGCGTCGCCGAATTTCCTTAGCGGACCAATGTAGAAGGGACAGAAGATGTGTTGATATTTTTCCATCAAAACTTCATAATTGGGCACTTCCTATGCCCCCTCTGCATTTTCATGTAGCAATAATATATAAATATGGAAATTTTTATGAAGTACGATATTCTGCGCATATTATCTCCGAAACTAAACTGAGTTACAAGATGATACTTCCTGAGTAGACAAAAAAACATGTAATCTTATTTATATTAGACCTATCCCTCGACTAACACGATACTTTGTTAACACGATTTCACTTTTATTTGATTTTTTAATTCTAATGTAAATCGAGGGATGTGAAAATTACATCGATTTACACGATTATGATTTTTGTTAAATATTTTCTTTGTCTTTTGGTAACAAAAATAATCGAAAATTTGTTACTGTAATAAAACAAGATTAACTATGTCAAATTCCTTATGATGATAAACAGTTTATGGTTGGAAATAAACCTGAAGTTCCTTACCAGCTTTTGGAGCAAAACATTTTTAGTGGCAAGTTCCTACGATTTTCTTAAGAAATGTGTTCCATTATTCAGAAAAAATGCACTGTTTCTTGTAACTTATTGCAGCAATTGTTTCAATACATAAGACAAAATTAAAAAAAATTCCGTGTTTAAAGTTACGAAAATGATTAAAGACTTTCAGCATTTTTGTTTTACATTATGGCTTTAAAATTAAAATCAATACAAAATTAAGTGAATAATTACTTATTTAGAAACTCAACATGTCCCCATTCTGTTACATTTTTTAAAGGAACGCTGCGAATTAAAATAAAACTAGGTTAAACAACTATTTTACTAACGAATTATTTATATTTACTAACAAAATTAATCCAGAGAGAAACTTATGAATTAAACAACTAAAGTCTACTGAAAAACGTTTTATAGAAAAAACGTTATATTTTACACTTCCACTTAGAAAAAACGATTGCGAATGGTCAACTTTAGGGACAGAAAGCAAAAATGAGTTAATTGGAAGTACATGAATATTTATTAATTTGGTATTTTAATGAACAAACTGACATCTATTGTTCGGTTTTTTTTTCAGATTAACGTTATTTCCTTTTAAATACTTTATTATATTAAAAAACTATAATTTTATTGATATATTAAGCACATTTTCGATTTACACAGTTGTTCACACAAAACATTTCGTATTCCATTTACACGATTTTTTTATGAACGTATATATCGTGTAAATCGAGGGAAAGGTGTATATAGATGTGGTTAGTTTTATATTATACTAAAAATTCGGAACTAGATCTGAATTAAAAAAAAAATATTTTTTTTCAATTTTTCATAATAACAATACTACGAGTACAGTCACAACTCTAAATCGCATGTATTTATTGTTACTCTGGCGTATGAGTGTTATTAAAAACAAACGAAAAATTGTGTATACGTAGTGTAGGCCAACTATGTATATTTTATATTATTATATATTCAACGAAGTATGGAGAATTTTTTTGATAGATCTATCATCTATCATCCGAATAAGCGATTTTATTTTTTTTTAGTAAACAATACTACAAGGTTATCCACAAGAGGTGTACTAAATGTTGTATTGTCGTATCGAAAATAGAGATGGTAATGTTTTATTTTAAAATTTACAACAACAGATGATAGTACGATACAACTTTTTCACCTATGTTAAGTATACTATGTTCAAGTGTGCTAACTGAGTGAAACCCCGGCCCAAAAAAATCCAAATCTTCGTCAAATTGAAATTAAAATTTTACAATCTCTATTTAAACAATGCAACATACAACATATAGAACACTTATAAGTAAGGTATCCCGATCCGAACTCATGGATTTTATTAAACTTTGGATATATTGCAAAGGAGCAAAACAAAAAAAAACAGAAACGTATTTTTTAGCTGTTCATTCTGACGTTTTAGGGTTTAAAAGTGGGGTTAAAAATACATTTGGGTTTTTTTTTTTTTTTTTTTTTTTTATTAATTAATAATCATATAATTACAAATTATATACTATTACCCTAACCGAGCACTAGCTACTATGGCCTTCGGCGCGTTGCAGCGAAAACAGACCAGTGCCTCTGGTGGGAATCGAACCCACGACCCCCGCACAGCTAAGCCAGCACGCTACCAACTAGCCTACCTTAGCGCACACACATTTGTGTTTGTCTGAAAACTTGTCTTTAATTTACAAAATGATTGTTGATCGTATTATCTTCACTTCAGCAATGTATTTCTTCATAGCTTTAATGAAAATTGTCACTGAAACTGGTCCATTGAAACTTTTCATAGAATCTATAAAACAGGTTTTATTAAAGGCAATGGTTATGAAATGTTTGTAAAATTAGTGAAAATCAATGAAAATGAAAATTATTCAAGTTAGAGGCCATACTCTATATTTCTTTATTAGGATATTGTCCTAACAAATAATCTATAGAGTTTTTTGTTTTCAAATTTATTAATTAAACCCCTTCAGGAATGTGTTGACAGATCTATTTCGGGAATTTTCTAGCTTCCATCATCAGAATACGTTTTGAAAGAGGTAACAATTTCATGCAAAACATCAAGCATTCATATAAACTGGTTTTCACACTACATGAGAACTAATATTTGAGCTCGAAGTTAAAGATTATCACCATTGATCAAAAATAAATTAAAAACTTGTTGTTTGTGTGTAAACAAACAATTTTACGAAAAAATTACGTGTTTGAAATATTTTAATAGCTGTAAAGAAAATGTCATGAAATTTATGAAGGGGTAATTTATGAAATAGATTATTTTCTAAATTTTCTAATATTTTCTAAAAGTGAAATATTTATAGCATAGTTATCACGGATTCAGCTTTTTAGGCTTTTATGACTATTTCTAATTTAAATTCAGTAAAAAATACATTTATTTAGATTTGCTAACTTATCTTATACACTGAAAGAATTATCTTCACCTCAGCAATAAAGTTTTCATAGAATCTATTAAACAGGTTTCATTAAAGTCGATATTTATGAAATGTTTGCAGAATTAATGAAACTCTTTATAAAACTAATGAATCATTGCGACAATAAAGCGTTTATTTAATATAAAGCGTCTGTTTAATAAAATTTTTTAATATTAAGAAGTTTTGTAAAATTACTAAAACTCTTTATGGATGTTTCGACTGCAATGGAACTAAGCCAATCAACCGCTTCGTTTGATTTTTAAGCAATTTCATTGAAGCCCAAAATTAATAACATTACAATACTACATCGAGATTATTTCTATGTTGTTTTCATTTTATTCAATTCAAAAAACTACTAAAATTGTAAAAAATATTACTTGAGCCAGAATAAAAACTAAACATTTTTTTTATATAAATAGAACATTTTTGGTATTCAAAGTTTGCTAACGTAATGATGGTTGTTCGGAAAAGACTCTAGCCACGTGCTTGATTACTAAGAAGACAAGAATGGAGCAAAATAGATGATTTTTTTTGTTTAGGCTTTTCTAAAACTTCGGGTTCTAATGAGATCTTTAGCTAGATCGAAATACTTGTATCAACCTAGCTAATATATTCGATTTGCTTTATTTTTGTAAATATACGGAGGTTGAGGTTGAGGTTAAGTAATTTTTATTTTTTTTTTTTTACAATCTATCTTAAAAATTAAGATATTAAGTAACATAAGATAACTGTAGCTCATTAAAAATAACAGAAGAGTTTACCACATTAAGTAAAATTACTAAATAAAACTAAATAAAAAAGAAAAAATATATATAATGCAATTAATTTACTTTTTACATTTTTTTCAAGACTGTAATAAGTCAAAAAATGCGTTTTTTTAACTAAATTATGCAGATTTATTAGTTATGTCATGCTTTATATTGTGTAAAAATTCCGTATTAACATCATGTATACTTTTCAAATAGATTGTAATATATTTTATTTTTTCTTTAAAGTTGGTGCAAAGAGTATATACTTCATAGAGAAACTGTGCAACTTTCGGGTCTCTCGATAATTAGCGAATTCGCACACAACTGGTACTAAGAGAAAAATACATTAATACCCCTTAATTATAAAAAAACGTGGCCAAACAAATAAAGAAATAAAGAAAATCTGCAAATTCGAGTTTTTTGAGTTATGTCAGTCTTGCAGTAAATAAGCGATGTATTATTTTTTGTGTTCTTCCTTCGTTGGTATCATCCAGTATACATATTGCTAGAACATTCGGGTGAAAGCTTAATCTATCGAGTTATCTCCGAGATTACCGGCGGAATTCCTCTTTAACTGTTGGAATATTAAGGTCAAGATGGATTGTGTCATTGGTAACGTAATGGGGTGCATCAAAGATAATTCCAAGTGTTTTTGATTTAAATCTCTGAAGTATTTCGACATTTGAATTGCTCGCTCCACCCCATAGATGAAATTCATAAACCCAAATTGGTTTAAGAATGGCTTTGTATATACAAATTTAATTTACAAAACTTATTTGTGATTTAGGTTTTATCATCCAGTATAGACGTTGTATCTTTTTATTTAATTGTTCACTTTGATGTGTTGGTGCGAAGTCAGTCTTCAGTCCATATGAATACCAAAATATTTTATACACGTGGTAACAGGGATTTCTACATCATTGACTTTAACAGTTGAACTATTACCTCTCCACATACTGAAAGTCATGTGATTTGGCTTGGCGGAATTTACTAGAACGTCATCATTAAGGATATTCACATCGGATATGCTGGTTAATGATGACGTTCTAGTAGGTACTTGTGCCGATGACACGGCAATACTGTCTGCTAATGCTTCCAGTATTAATGCTTCAATCATTTTACAAAGCCAGCTTTTCAAAATAGAGTCATGGTTCAAAAATGAATTTTCAAAGTAAATTCCACCAAATCCAATCACATGACATTTAGTATGTGGAGAGGTAATTGCCCAACTGTTAAAATCTATGATGTAGAAATCCCTGTTACCACTTGGAGGTTCTAAGACGCCCCCCTGAGACACTCCTGCTGATATCTTATTTAAATCCGAAACGATTATATAGATAAATAGTAAGAAATATGGAGTAAGCAAAGCTTTTTTTATTTCATGTAACTACCCAGGATGCCACACTCTCTCTCTTTTTGTACATCAAAAAAGTCTGTCGGCGATATAATCAACAAAATTGTGGCATTGTTCAGGTAGCTGTTCCATGTTTGTGAAGAAATCCGAACTGATATTCGAGAATTATATTGCATTTTTCAACCAAATGTTGCACTCTTCGCAATAGTATTCTCTCAAAATTTTTTGAGTATGCAACAAACAAGCTTTTACAGTTATATTAGTTTTTTGTTTTTATATACATCGAGATTATTTTTATGTTATTTTCAATTTATAACGAGCTTTCAACCTCCGTATATTTACAAAAATAAAGCAAATCAAACATATTAGCTAGGTTGATACTAGTATTTCGATCTGGCTAAAGATCTCATCAGAACCCGAAGTTTTGGAAACGCTAGAGCCTCCATAATAGGCAGAACTTTAACAAAAAACCTATTAATAATCAATTTTGCTCCATTCTTGTCTTCTTAGTAATCAAGCACGTGGTTAGGTCTTTTCCTAACAAGCATCATGACGTTACTAAACTTTGAAGACCAAAAATGTTCTATTAATATAAAAAATTTTTAGTTTGTACTCTGGCTCAAGTAATATTTTTTACAGTTATATAAATTTTTTTTTTTTTATATACATCGAGATTATTTTTATGTTATTTTCAATTTATAACGAGCTTTCAACCTCCGTATATTTACAAAAATAAAGCAAATCAAACATATTAGCTAGGTTGAGTTCGGTATGATGTGATGATACACTCAAAATTTTTCATTTTTAAGCATATATTATATTAAAGCTTACAGCGCATTATTTCAAATCGTATAATAAAAACTCTCTACTTACACTTAAAAGACTTGACAGTATGTGCACTGATGTGGTGCCAACAATATCCAAAATGTTATATTGTGGTAATTGCTTGAATTAATTTTTCGATTTTTACTTTTTCACAGTTTTTGGCCAGCAACTGCGACTATTCCCGTATCGAAAACTTAGAAAGTGCTAATAAAAAACCTTAAAATTGTGCGCAGTTTAGTGTATGTCGCGAAAATGTGTCCTAAATATATAATTTTTTTGTTAAAAGTGGTCCGAATATGGTTTGATTACAAAAATTAACCATTGTACACATTTTTGGAAAAAAAGCTCTTAAATTAAAAAATTGCAGTTCCATCAAATTGATGCATCAAATCGTAAGTTGGCTAGAGAATTTCGTGTTTCCTAGGAAACAATTCGCAAAACCTTACTCCTAATGAACGTGATTAACTACCAGAGGAAGACAGTACTCAAACAAAAAACAATTGGCGAAAATACCATGGGTTGTCAACATCAAAACTTAAACTAATACTACGTCGCTTATGTCTGTTCCAAATTTCATTGCAATCGGACCACTAAGTAAGAAATGGCCGAAAATTTTGTTATTTATCCCATTGTGCACTGTAACTTACGCTGCCATAGCACACATTGACGCACACGAACAGATTTAAGTTTATTATATGTAGCATTTCAAGAGTTACTAAGCATCATTGATGTGCCATCAAAAATTTTTTTTGCTTTTTTAAGCCCCAAAAACTAAAATATTTTGACAAATGTGCATATAAATGCTTGATAAATTGTTTACTCTAATCAAAACAAAATTTTCTCATCTTATTTTTTACCCTAAAATGTAATCCAAAAATTTTGTTACTTATCCCATTGTGCGCTATAACTTTCGCTGCCCTAGCACAAATTGATGCACACAAACTGATTCTAGTATTTCAAGAGTACTAAGCATCATTGATGTGCCATCAACAAATTTGTATTCTTTTTTAACCCCAAAAAATAAAATATTTTGAAAAATGTACATATAAATGCTTGAGAAATTTTTTACTCTAATCAAAACAAAATTTTTTCATTTTTGTTTTTCATTTTTGTTTTTACCCTAACATTTAATCCAAAAATTTCGTGATTTATCCCATTGTGTGCTATAACTTCCGTGGCCCTAGCATAAATTGATGCACGCGAACGGATTTATGTTTATTATATCTAGTATTTCAGGAGTAGTAAGCATCATTGATATACAATCAACAAATTTTTATTCTTTTTTTAACCCCAAAACCTAAATTATTTTGGAAAATGTGCATATAAATAATTGAAAAATTTTTTATTCTATTAAAAAAAAAATTTCTCGTTTTAGTTTTTTTCCTAAAATTCAATCACTTTTATTAATTTGATTTATATAAAGCACAACACTTTGAATATAAGTATCAAACTATTGAAATTAGTAAAATGTTCAGTAATTAGTTTTTCTGAAATCAATCAAATAAATTGTTATTATAATTTTTTTTAATTAGAATCTTCAAAACATTTCAATTGAAAATCTCATCCTTAGAAAACTAAAAACTATAAGTATAATTGGTGCTTTTTGTTAGTAAATTAAGTGCAACAAGAAACACTTGAAAATGCAACATAACACCATTTAAACTTTTTTTCCTTCCACTACTACAACTTACATTAGCAGCACTTTTTTTTGCTGCTCATCTACTACTCGACTACACTTCACAATTGAAAAACAACCATAAAAACTCATTCAGAAAAAAATAGTAGAGAAACTTAAAAGTTTCCTGGAAAATAAAACTCTAATATCTTTTACGTTTTTTATACGTTTTAATCAATACCAAAATGAAAAAACAAAATGAAAAACGAGCAAAAAGGGGTAAAGTTTCATTATAGTGCGGAAAAAAAAACAAAAACTATATTTAAAAGGATGCTATTGATGCAGCAACAGTAACGGCAACTTTAGTTGCAACTTTACAGCTTAGGGCAGCATAATTAAAAGTTGTGGTAGCATGACTTGAAAATAAGCGCCAAAAACACTTGTGGAGCAAATAATAATTAATTTAAATTGAATTACTTGGCACCGATTACACACAATTTTTTTTTTTTGATAGTTTTGTTGTATATGTTGTTGTATTTTAAGTGATGAAATTATAAGTAGTAATTTGTGTAGAAAAGGATTTCGTTTTTTGGGGAAATAGGATTTCAGGGCTTTAAAAACTCAAAATTAATTTTTATTTGTTATAAAACTAATAGTTTTTTTCTGAAGTATAAATGTGGTGTTAACTAAAATTTGTGTTACTTCGCACAAAAAAAAAATGGTACAAATACATTTAATGTAAAGGGGTTTGTGATAGCGTAGTAATAGTGGTAAAGTAGTGAATTATTATTTTTTTCAATACTAATACAATTTGTTAGTAAAACTTGGTATCAAAACTATGGGGAACTAGGAGTCAATTGACCTAAAAGTGACTGGTTAAAGAAGGACTTATCACAGGACTGGTATAATTTAATACTGAAGTGGGTTAAGCAGTGTCAATTGTCCTAAAAATACCAATCCTGTGACTGGTAAAGGGAGGACATACACTCAAAAAAATAAGTTAGTACAAAAGTTAGTAAAACGTCTTGTAAATCAGGTATACTATTTTTTAGCAAATTTTTTTGCTAAAATCGTGTTTTCAGCTAAAATTTTTGTTATCCTTATTCAGCACTTAACTGTTTTATACTAATGCTTTACTAATATACTAATGTTTTACTAATTAATTTTGCTAAAAAAAAAATTGTGCTGATAAGCACATTAATAGTGTGGACGACAACCAGATTGAAAGATATACGCACAATGAAGCAGATGTTGCGGCATGTCAAGATGTAGTAGAGAAGTGGAAAATGATACTAAAAAGTACAACTCTAATAAGACATATAAAAAAATCAACCATGGAAGACTTTTGTATCTGTTTTTCATACATAAAACAAAATTGTGGATTAAAACAACTTAAATTTTGCGTTGTCACCGGCTTGTGAAAATAATTGTCTATTAATAAAATAAAAGACAAAAGAAAATATTTAAATTTAATATGTATTTCTATAATAAATGTTAATAGATTAATAATCTAGTGTGGTCAAATTGCAAACAAACAAACATATACAGACATGTAGATAGAGTAAAGCGAAAGACGAAGACACACATCTTAGGTAGATTTTTATGGTTCCTTTTTCTTATTGCAAAAAAGGGTTGTTTTTTTCGTTTCGCTTGTTTTTGTTTATTTTTTCGTTTCGTTTCTATAATTATCTTCGGCAGTTGCGTCCTTTAAACGATAGCATCATTTACACTACCATTGATGTAAGTAGTTGAAAGAAAATTTTTGTTATGTTATATATATTTATTTCTATATATTTTCAGATATTAAATTAATTCATGTCGTCAGTGTGGGAAAATGAAAATTTGTATATTTCGTAATTATTGTAAATTATTTTTAAAAGAATCACAAAAATATGTTATATGATTTTCAGCAAATATATTAACTAAATTACAATTTTTTTAGAATTTTTTTGCGTTCTTTTCAGTCTACTAAAATTCAGCAAAAAATTTATTAATTTTTACCAAAGCTTTTTTATTTCTAATCTACTAAGTGTTAACAAAACTTTTGCTGAATCTACTAATTTTGTTGCTGAAAATCAGCGAGATTTTGCTGACATTAGCAATTTTTTTGCTAGCACCCTCCTGACTTAAATTTTGCTGACTCAGCAAAATTTTTTGCTGACTTTACAAACTTTTTTTTTTGAGTGTAACATTTAACCAGAATGCTTATTAACAAGAAAAAGCCAGCTGGCCAGAATTATACCCACTGAAAGCTGTTTAGTTTTCGTTTATTTTTTTAAACTAAAAATTATTAATTTTGTTTTTTTTTTGTCGATATTTATGTTTTTTTTTTGGGTTTATTAAAAAATTATTGGCATGCGAAAATTGACCTAAAAGAACCTGTACTGCTGGAAAAAGACTTATCACAGGACTAGTATTATTTGCAATTGATGTGAGTTATGTAGTGTAAATTAATCTAAAACGACTAGTTCCGTGATTGGTAGAAGCAGGACACATCACCTAACTGGTATACCTATTGACTAGAAAAAGCCAATTTCTACCATTTTTTTACATTAAAAATTATTAAATTGTACGACATGACCCTTTCAGAATAGTCATGTGGTTAGTCCGTTTTGGTTAGTCCTCCGACATGCCCCTTTTGCGACAGTCTTGCGGTATGCCCATCTTTGGCTAGTCCTGTGGCATGCTACTATGTGGTTTAATGCAGGACAAATGACCCCATCCTATGACAAGACCATGTTAAAGTTGCCAGTTGTTTACATAGGGTAGGGTTTAGCAGAGGACCGGTCTCTGGCACGAAAGGACCGATCCTGTGGCACACGCAGGACCAAACTTAGTTGTAAATAGTTGGCCTTTATTAGCTGTTTAAAGTTGGTGTTTTTAACAAATGTGCACTCAAAAAAATGTTTTTGAAAATTTTGTTAAAAGTCTATTTAAAATATTTTTTTTTTTTATTTTTTTTTTTTTTCAATATCTTTATTTATTACAACTAAGCTTTATGTTTGCTTATCTAGTAACTTATATTTACACAATTAAATCACGTTTGGTAAGGAAATAACCCAATGGTTATCCCTTAAAGGCATCTACACATTATTCATCAATCGCAGATCAGATGGTAATGTTCTTCTTAATCTTATGTTTGCTATTGGATTATTTAAAATATTTGACTAACTTACAGCAACTTTTTTTTGGTAAAATTTAGTTTTCCGCAAAGAATTTTGTTAAATGGTGTTACTAAACAACTAATTTTGAACTAATGTTTAACTAGTATTTGCTGCTACCAAAATTGTGCTGTTAAACACATCCAAAGCACGGAGAACAACCAAAAAAACGTGATATAAATGTCGCAGCTTGTCTAGACGAAGTAGAGAGAAAATATAAGATTCAAATAAACACAACCGAGGCAACCGAGGTTAATTTAATTTAATTAAATTTATTTTTTCTTTTGTATACATAACTAAAAAATCGATAGGAGACTGTAAAAATTTCATTATGTTAACAATGTGGAAGTCCTGATTTTTTTATATAATAAGTATATAAAAATGTCACAAACAAACATAGTTTTAATTTTCTGCTAAATAAATTAACTAAATTAAAAATTGTATACTAAGTTTTTTTTTAGTTGTTTGTTCAATCTACTAAGTTCCGGCAAAATTTTTTTGTTGATTTCAACAAGTCGATTTTATATTTGCATTGAACTGAGTGCCAACAAAACATTTTGCTGAATTTACTAATCAGCTCACTGATTTTCAACAAAACACATTTTCAGATATTCGTAATTTTTCTGCAAGGATCCTCCTAGCAAAAATTTTGCTGACTCAATTAACTTTTTTGCAAGTGTGTGAAACTTTTTTGAGTGTGAAAGAAATATAAAATTTTTTAATTATTTAATTATTTGGTGTCCTTTTAAAGATCAAATCCCACACAAATTTTTTTTTTTTCGCGAAAATGATCACGAAATTGAAGGAGTGTTCATAATGTCTCAAAAAAGCCATAATTATTTAGAATTTACTCAAAGTATCATTTACAACTAAGGTTTGGGGTACGGGAATTCCCGAGAGAAAATTTCCAGGAAATATTTTTAAAATTCCCGGGAAAACGGGAACAATCATAATAATTAATTAATGCAGAAATATATTAGTTCTCAGTATTTTTATTTGGCTATGATTTATTAATTTTTAAAGGCAAGAAATGCTGATTATTTTACTTAGCAAATTAAACGCTCTAACCGGCAAGGATTTTATAATAAGAAGTTAATGTCTTTCGATAGAAAACCGTGTTTAGAAAATATAATGAGAAGTAATTTTTTATGTGCAGTGAACAGTTTGGATGCGAGAAAGTGTTTAAGTTCAAATTTTGTAAAAATTCAAAAATAAATATTGAAGCTTAAGCATTTAAAAAAAATCTCTTTTTTTTGGTCTAAGGACATACGGGATTCCAACAGGATACCTCTAAAAGACATCACCTTAACTTGAAAACATATGAACGCATTTTCATGAAATTCTGCAGAAAAATTGTATATGGTACTTTTACCAAAGCCTTAAAGTTTGAGTACTCATTTATATTCTTGAATGCTTCCTGAAGATTTATAATGACATCAGATGCAAGAATTTCCGGGCAGAATATAGCGGTGTCATATACAAAAATCTATGTTTTGCACTCTTTCAGAACTGAAAAGTCTGATGTATATATATAATACAAAATTAGCGATAAACTTAAGCCCTGTGGGTATCCTGCTGATATAATTCTTTGCTGAGAGAAGGTAGAACCTATGAATACCTTAAAATATCTGTCGCAGAGGAAGCTTTGAATAATTTTGATAGTTTCAATTGGAAAGTTTAACCTTGATATTTTAAATATGAGACCGTTATGTCACACTCAGTCAAAGGATGCCTTAATATCAACCAATATCATTCTGATTGATTTGCCGAATTGATAGGTTTTCAGTATTTTGTTTGTGTTTATAAAATCGGTTAGTTTATCCTTAATTACTTTTTCCAAAATTTTGCTTACAGATGAAAGTACAAGTGTCATCAGATGGTTTACTAGGCTTAAATATTAGAACTACCTTAGAATTTTTCCAAGTTTGAGGAAAGTAATATAATCAAAGACAGGCATTATTAAGTTAAATATTTTATAGCTTTTATTGGCAGAGTTTTTAAACATATATTGTTTATTCAGTCTATGTCTGGAGATTTTTTGGCTCTCAGTTTTTTAATTATGACTTTAATTTTATCAGTGGAAACTAACGAAATATTTTCTGGATTAGAGTTAATTAAGCAGATATTACTGACAACATTGTCTACCTCAGCAACAGTTGCAGGATCACTGAGATTTGCAGAAATTGTATGATTAAAATTAAAAGTTTTAGCCAGTATTTCTCATTTTTCCTATTAAGTAGTGTATACCGCAGTGTTGTCCTTTAAAATTGGAGTATTTTTCGACTTCTTTGAATTTTTTGACACATTCCAAAAAGGTGAAGAGCCTTTGTCCAATGTATATAGCATAGAATTCCATGATCTGTTCTTAAATTAATTTATCTCTTTGGTAATAATGTTATGTAGATGTTTTAGTTGTAAAAAGTCTGGGTAAATTCTGTAATGCTTCCAGTTTCGCTTATAAAAATTTCTTATCTGTATCAAATATACTAATCGAAACGGAAATATTTTTCGTTTAGTTGTAAACTCGGTTTTAGGTACACTTTGATTTAATGCAACTTTTATGGTATCATTAAAAGAAATCAATAATATTAACACAACGCTTGAAAAGTGGTCAATTTTCTTTTTTTAAATTATTGTAATTCGAATTTACAACAATTTTGATGGGAATTTGATTGGAAGACAGATCGTTAATAACTTTTGCTGAAGGCATATTGTAGCTTATGTTTGTTAAGAAAAAAGTTAAAGTAGAGGATTGTCTTCTACGATTTTAAGGCACTTACAAGTGGTATATTATTTGTAAAATTTCTGCATAATTCATATAATAAGTTGCCCCAACAATTATCTCTTATACAACCCCATAAATTATGAAGACAATTAAAATAAATTTGTAAATTAGAGCGTGATAATTTTCGCAGGTCCGAAGTAAACTGTTGTTTGCTGCTGTTATATTCACCTGGGTTACCTAAGTAGCAAGAATAATTATGAATATATTCATTATTATTTAAATGAAGTTTAACTTCTATATTTTTAATGATATTAATGTTAAGTATTAGTAAAAGAGTGTGTGATATATTCTTTCTAATAAGAATGGCTACATCACCTCCCCCTCTTTTTTCGAGATCATATCTATAGCAGTAGTAATCTTGATGTCTAATTGAAATATTGTTATTAACCACGTCGCCGATAGAAGGCAAACATGGATGCTGTTAATTATTAAAAGATAAAAAAGCTCGTATTTTTTACGGCGTACACACAGAGACAAATTTAGCTATTCGCCAAATGAAATTCTGTTACTGCGACTCAAAATCGGTTATTACGGATTTCAGTCTGTTAGTAAAACTGAACATTAGTTGTCACAACAAAATTCGGTTAATTCAACTGAATTTTAGTTGCAACACCCAATATATTCTAAAATCTAATGTTAATATCGTTGTAATAACTGAATTTATAAAATAAAATATAATGCACTTTTCAGTACTGTTGGCACTTTATTTCTCTGTGTGTATGCTCCTGGCGTTCCATGATATTATATTTTATTTTATTTTATTTTATTGAAGTTTTAGCATAAAATACAAAATTTAGATGCTAAAAAGAAGTATATAGCTATAGCAACTGGGCCTTAAGCTAAGATAAACTTAAAAAGAGAGTATAATATATAAAGTAGAATTCAGTAATTATAATAATAATTGATAATATTCATATTTACATGTTTTTTTAACCTTATTTCTAAATCAGATAATACAATTTTGTTAATTTTAAAAATTTTATAATATTAGATATCGCTTCGTTACTTGGAGAGGATAGGGATATCATTGGATAAGAATTATTAAAAATTTGAATTCTCTCCTGAGAGTATAGGGGGCATTCGGAAAAAACATGTGCAATACTGATTACTGTCGTATAATCGCAACTGCATACAGGGGGATCACCTCTATTGACCAAATGTCCATGTGTAAGTTTCGTGTGTCCTAGTCGTAATCTAAGAAATTTTATCAGATCGTGTCTCTTTACAACTACATTTGACGTCATCCACTGTTGGATGTTGATTCTGTCCGAGTTCAAACTTCTATACCATGTATTTGTGCTATCCCAGATGTTATTGTGTTTCTGAATTGACCTTCTTCTGAGTACTTTTCTGATATCATTCACATTCAAATTTCTAGTTTTCAGAAGCGGGGACTTCGTGCCCTGTTTCGCAATGAAATCCGCAAATTCGTTTCCAGGAATTCCCATATGGCCTGGTACCCACATCAAAATAATTTTTGGGTAATTCCCAATCAAGTTGTTCCTTATATTGGTTGCATAGAAATTGTTATTGCCTACATTTGAAATGGCGTCTAAAGCTGATAAGGAATCCGTACAAATGACATATTTTTCCCTCCTGCTCTTTGCGAACTGTACTGCCTCATCAATTCCGATAATTTCGGCAGAAAAAATGGAACTATAATAGGGTAGTGTGGAAACCTTTATAGGTCTGTCCTCAAAAGTAACTGAAAATGTAGTGTTTTCCCCAAATTTTGAACCATCAGTATAAATAAAAATGTATTCCTTCAATCTTTCAGCGGTATTACGAAATAACGCCTGGTACTGGATTGGTAAAGTATTATTCTTTAGGTGAAAATGCAAAGAAGAATCAATTAAATCTTCACTGAAGTTCCACGGAGGATTATAGAAGGACGGTATCCTTATAGGGCTAATTGTAAGATCCAAATCAGCGCAGATTTCAAACACTCGACTAATACTAGGTGGAACTCGCAGGGTTCTCTTACGTTTGCCATAGTTTTTAACTACAAAATGTAGTGGGCTATTATTGCTAAATATAAGAGATTTTACTAAATTCCCTGTGATGGAATCACGTTGAATTAGAATGTCGTTAATATTAGTTTCATATAGAATATTGTTGACTGGTGTAGAACGGAGGGATCCAAGAGAAGAACGAAGAGCAGTATTTAAAATCGAAGTAATTTTTCTAAGGCGAGATTTAGGAGAGTTTCCAAATAAAAATATTCCATAGTTTATTTTGGAAATGATTAGGGATTTAATTATATTTATTAATGAAAGGATGTTGCAATCGAATCTTGGGCTAGACAAGCATTTGACTATATTCAGTTGCTTGTTTAGCGAAGAACTAAGATAATCTATATGTGTTCCCCAGTTGTATCTTTTATTAAGAATGATTCCAAGGATTCTCAGGTTGTCTGTTTCAGAGATTTGCATTAGGTTTGTTATAATTGTGCATTTGCAGTTATGTTTTCTGCAAATGTGAATATATTTACATTTACTCTGGGAGAGAACGGCACCGGAATATTTGCACCAATTTATAATGTCTTGAAATAAACTAATAAGGTTGATTTTCGGATTTTTCTTCCTATTTGATCTTATTATTATATTAAAATCATCTGCGTATGCACAAAAGTTTAAATTTTTATGTGAGAGAATAATAGCGCTGAGTTTATTGTATGCTATAAGGAAAAGAACAACCGAAAGAGGAGATCCCTGAGGAATACCATTATGTAACGTAAGCAGGTTAGAGAGACTATTTCCAACACGAACTATAATTTTCCGATTAGACATGAAGTTTATTATATAGTTAATCACCTTCGGACCTACACGCCACTCAATGAGTTGATCGATTATAGTATGTAGGCCTATCTTATCGTATGCCCGTTCAAAATCTAAGGAGAGAATAGTGAGATGTTGTCTAACGGACAGAGAGCTTGTTGCAAGGAAGTCAACATATAATAAAGTATCAGCCGTAGATTTACCCTTTCTAAAACCCATCTGGTTACTATTTAAAAGTCGGTTTGAGTCAAGAAACCACCATAGTCTATTAGCGATTACCTTGTCTAAGACTTTTGCGAAACATGAATTCAGGGATATGGGTCTATATGACTTGATCAAAGTTTTATCAGCTTTGGGTTTTAAAATGGGAACAACTATACTTGTTTTGTATTGTTGTGGAATATCAGTATCAAGAATTTTATTGAAAAAGTCAAGCAATCTCATTTTAAAGACATTAGGGGAATTTTTTATCATTGTATAGGACACTCTATCTAAACCCGGTGATTTCCCCCTTAATTTGGACAGTGTTGATAAAAGTTCCAGCCGATTCACTTTCTGTTCTATTTTTACTGCATTACTGTTAGGGTTAATGTTGATGAGCGACTGTTGGATAGCATTTTTGCTTATTCGAAACTGTTGATGGAAGTTACTATCATCTGAATTGGAAGACCAAAATGAGCAAAATTCATTAGCAATTTCCACACGATTAGTGGACATTTCACTAGTGGAGTTGCCTTTTTGTATACCGTGAATATTGTTACTAGTTCTGTACCCACAGAACGTTCTTATATTCTTCCAGATTTTGTTAAGAGATGATTGTGGATTTATTTCGGACGTTAAGTCAGAAATTGCCTCTCTCTTGGACTTTTTTATTTCGCGCTTAAGAAGAGCGTTGGCTCTTTTGTAGTTCAACATATTTTCCCTGTTTATATTCCTCCTAAAAATATACCAATATCTAATTTTCTGGTTCTTTAGATCATTGAGGTGAGAGTTCCACCATGGAACCGAAGGAGAGGTTTTTGTTCTGGCCGAATGGGGAATAGATTCGTTCGCAGCCTGCATAATTATTTTTCTAATACTGGCAGCCTCTGAGTTCACATTAGGTTTTACTTCCCTCAAGGATTCATATCGTGAACATTTTCTATCAAAAAGTAACCAATCTGCTTTGTCAGTTAAAAATCGTGATTTAAGATGCGTATTTACATTAGGTTGAATAGGAAAAATTGAGATAAATATTGGAAAATGATCACTACCATTAAGATCATCATCTATGTTCCAACTTGCATGAATAGTTAACTCAGAAGAGCAAAAGGTCAGGTCTATGTGGGTAAGTGTACTATGGGTTGAGAAGTGAGTTGGAGATTTGTCATTAAGTAACGTAAAGTTCGATTGAGTAATGAATTTATTAAGAATTTTACCTCTTTTGCAGTTTCTAGATGATCCCCAGTTCTTGTGCCAACTGTTGAAATCTCCCATTACCAAGGTGGGAGTATTCGTTAAACTAAATAAATTTTGAAGATTATATTCATTAAAACTGGTTGTAGGTGAGATGTAAGCCGAGAAAATATTAAATTTAATCTTCGAATGGACTTCACATGCAACAACATCGAAATCCGTATTAATAGGGATATGTCTGTGTTGTATTGAGTTGTGAATTAGTATAGCTACTCCTCCAAAGGAGTTGGAGTTATTGTAATGATAAAAGGAGAAATTATTAGGGACTGGAATGTTTGAGAGATTGGAACTGAGGTGAGATTCTTGGATTGATATTATTTTTATATTGTGTTTTTTTATAAGCAGAATTAGTTCATTATAGTTTATAAGATATCCTCTTAAATTCCACTGAAGAATTTTTAATACCATAAATATAAAAATATAGAGAAAAAAAAAGAAATTGAGATAAATGCTTATATTTTCGTTATAATATTGGACAAATTGATAAAGTTTTAATCTAAAGCCATAGCTTCTTCATCAGATTCTTCTTCTTCAATTGTTTTTACTTTGGTTGATGTAGATTGTATCTGTTTGTTGTTGCGAGTATTTTGTCGTTTAACTGCCGATCTGGCCTTATTTGAGGTGTTTCTTGGGAGAACAATAACTTTTTTTTTTTGTTCAGGTGGTTTTTCTGATGTAGTAGGATTTATATCTGCGTAGTTCACTATTTCTCTGGGTGAAGTTTTCTCCCCAATTATTTGTTTGGTTGGTTCATTGATTATTTTTTGTTGGATTAATGATGCATCACTGATAGTTGAGGCATAAGTTGATTTTTGTTGGTGACGATCTTTATACGTTTCTGTTGCCTTTTTCCTGTCAACTTTCTCTAAAGTTATAATTGCTTGGATTTCTTTTTCCTTAAGAAATATGGGGCATGTTTTATCGTATGATCCATGTTTGTAGTTATCTTGGTTATTATCTTTACAGTTGATGCAAGATTTCTCAAACTTGCAAATTTCCTCTTCTTCTTCCTCAATGTGGAAGTTTTTGGCACAGTCAGGGCAGATTTTGTTGTTTTTACAAGTAGTTGAGAGGTGTCCAAAACGGAGGCAGTTCTTACACCTAAGCGGTAGGGGAATATACGGACGAACTTTGACTTTTTCATATCCAATATTGATTTCTTCCGGCAATGATATTGAAGAAAATGTTATTATAATTAATCCGGTTTCTTTAAGAATTTTGTCAGTGTCTTTCTTGAGGATTTTTTTGACTCCGCAAATATTTTGTGGTTTTAATTCTTCAAGAATTTCTTCGTCATCGATTTTTTTTAAGTCGTACGAATATATTACGCCTTTAGAATAATTAAGAGTCGAATGCTCCGTAATTTCGACTTCAATTGAAGGTGACAATGCCGTTAGCGTAATGAGTTTTGCTGCTTGGGTGAACGATTTTGATTTTATCAAAATTTCTCCACTTCTTAGTTTTTTACACAGTTCAACTTCACTGCCACAAAGAGAATCAATAACTTTCTTTATGAGAAAGGGGGAAACGTTAGAAAGGGTTTCTTTACTATTAATTCTCTTCATAATGAGATATTTAGGACCAATTGTTTTTATATTTAAGAATTTACTTTTGTCCGTTTTAATCATTATTCTTTTTTTAATTTTGTTAGTTAATAGAGTTTATGATATATGTATCACTTGCTTGTTTTTTGTTTGTGTTTTATTTAATTCAAGCAGACAAACAAGTGGATTAACTATGACGTATTAATCCTACTTCTTTAAGTAAGAAGTATTAGTTGAACACAAGAATTACAATGGGTTTTTGTTTTTGCTTTTAACAGTTTATTTGGTTGTTTTTATTTATTGATTTTTCTCACAAAAGAGATAATGTATTTTACACAATTGACTAAGCGTAATGCGTTTGATCAATTAGACGGTCAGATCAAGACTGATTATATTTACATTAGTCATTAGTAGAGGAATTTACAAGCGAGGCCCGTTATGACCTCAAATAGATCTGCTCGAGCTTTACAGTATTTTTATACTTGTAATTAACTCTATAGAGAGATCCTTTATATCCTTTATCGACATAAAATTATTATTTTTGTTGTAATTCGGTTCTGTATTCCAATTACTAGCATTCTGAGTGGTATTTTGGTTCAAATTATTGGGAAAACTTACATCATACTGAACAGGTTTGTTATGAGTGTAATTTGTACTTTAAAGAGAGCTCTGTCTCATCTGCAGATATTTTTCCTTGTTTGGACATTCAGGGAACATAGCAGTATGATTTCCACTGCAGCTTGCACATTTCTCAATAGTTGCATTACATTCAGCAGATTTGTGGTTACCAGCACATTTGACGCAAAAAGTTTTCTCTTTGCAACGGCTGGATAAACTGCGTTTTCGCAGTTTATTAATTGCCCTACATGCAGTTCCTTCAGGGAATTAGACAAAAAAGTAAAGTCCCTATGGATTTAAACCAAAAATTTAAGTATGTGGGGAATGCATTCCCTGAACAAAAGTTAAATTATCTTGATTTAAATGAATTCTCTACGGAACGAATTTCATAATTTTCTTGAAGAAATTTAAAAAAATGGGAATGAATTTCTTCAAGACAAATCGAATGAAAAGAAAGAAATTCATTCAATTTCATAATCAGGAAATTCATTCCTAAAATTAAAAAAAAAATGGGAATTAGGGAATGAATTCTTCAAAGCTCTGATTTGTAATATACAAAAGAAAAAATTAAATGAATAAAATCGATATCGCTTTCATTTTGTGTAATTCTTATAATGGTTGTGTGTGTTTGTATATTTTCTTGTTTCTCTACTTCGTCCATACAATCAGCGACTTGTTATCCATGCTATTAATATGTCTATCAGCACAATTTTGGTAGCAACGTAAATTAGTTAAACATTAGTTCAAAATTAGTTTTTTGATTAAAGCGTTTAAATAATTTTTTAGCTAAAAACGCGAAGTCAGCAAAAAAAATTGCTGAAAATTAGAATTAACTTATTTCCTTTCCTCTCTCTTATATACAAATAAGTATCCGCAGAACTTGTTTTAAAACCAAGATTATGCAAAACTAAACATTCGTGGATTCCAGTATCTAGTCGCTTTTTTCAAACCACACAAGCTCTTTTTTCAAAAAACAAACTCGGTTTGTACCATCGCTAAAACCTTCAGGCTGTGTCATATATATAGTTTCCTCAAGTTCACCATAAAACATTTATTGACATCTTGGCAACTGGACTGAACGTTTGGCCATAGTCCACCCCTTGTTTATGCTTAAAACCTTTTACGACAAGCCTCTCTTTGTATATGTCAATGCTGTCGTCAGCGTTTGTTTTGATTTTGAAAACCTACTTGCTTGGAATAGCATTTGATTCTGTTGGTAAGTCTGCAAGTATCCATGTTTTATTTTCCATCAACTAATTTATTTCGGACTTCATGGCAACATCCATTCGTCCTTTAAATCCCTCTCAACAGCTTCTTTGTAAAGTGCTGGCGTTTGAATTCGATTAACAAATTCTTGAGACAATCATTATGAGCGGCATTTGCAATGATTGTGTTATTATGTAACCCTTTGTTACTTGGTTCATCTTCATTGGATTCATCTTAATCTTGACTATTGCGTTTGTTGTTATGCGATTCGGCATCTTGCACCGCCTCTTCCAAACCATGTTCGATTCGGCATCTTGCATCTCATTTTCTTAATTAGTAACAACATCTGGGTATTTAATTACAGGGCAATTGCTTAATTACATCCAGTTAGTAGACGTACTAGAGTAATGGACCTGAAATTAAATACTCAAAATGTTATTATTATGTCCCATGTTTGCTATTGACAAATTTAATATTTTCCTAGATAATTGCAAAATGTAATTGACATCGCACAGACCTGTTAAGGAGTGAGTAATGAGTTAATCATCCCAAAGGTAGAGTATTTAAGTGTAAAAATCATTTTTTTTTTATTTAAAATTTTCTACATTTACAAATAAAATAATTTTTAAATGCTTTTAAATTTATTAGATTTTATTTCCTTTATCAATTTTTTTTATATTTTATGACATGTCTTTGAAAATGATGTCACAATATGTTGCCCCTACAACATTTAACGTTTATAAGAGTGTGAGATTTTTTTTTCTCCATTATAACCATTTACAAACAATTTACCGAGATTTTTATGAAGTGTTGCCTGTCACAGACATTTTATTAGAGCTATTAATTTAAGTGGCATTGACGTTGGACACTTTTCAAAATAAAAAAACATAAAAAAAAAATAAATACAACTCCAATGTTTTTATATGTATGCATGTGTTTGTTAGCAAGCAAACAAGGGACACTGAGAGCTAACAAGGATAGTTCGTTCACGGGTTCCCCCCGATTGCGATGAAATTTGGATATGTAATAAAGAACAACAAATTTATTAGCTGCCCAATCTCTCATTTAGGGGTTAAACATTTTGTGATACAATACGCTTGCGAAACATGTTTTTGGCTTTTATCACGTTTATATTTGTTAAATGTGTACACACAGATAAAATTTTTTTATTTGCCAACTGAAATTCTGATAATACCACTAAAATACTGTTATTTCGAATTTCAGTCGGTTGGTATAACTCAACATTAGTTTTCACAACAAAGTTCGGTTAATTCAACTGAATTTTAGTTGCAACACTCACAATATTAAGGAATCCAATGTAAATACCGTTGCATTAACTGAATTTATAAGTTGATACCATTAAAATACACTTTTCAATTCGGTTGGCACTTTATTTTCTATGTGTATAGTATTATATATCGTTGGAAAGCTTTTTGAAATTCGAGTAATAAAATCGGATTGATAATATATATTTACATACACGCAGTAAAAAAATATTTTTGCAATATGATTGCGGCCACAAAACTATGTTTCCTACAGTAAAAAATGGTTGTTTCAATTAAACTATTATTGTATCAATCATATTTCACCAATAATAATGCTGCTTTTTTCATGTTCCAATAAAAATTTCTCTTTTTTTCAGTTATCATGTTATTGTATTGCCTACAATCATACTATAGTAATAATTATCATATTATACTCTCTAATTGCAGCCATATTAGAGTTGCGCCAACTATAAGATGATCAGTCGGGTTTTTTTTTATGAGCGTCTTCGCTCTTTCAGTTTCCTTCTTGTTTGGGATTTTGTGAAAAGATGTTATGAGAAACAGTCAGCCCCAACAAATTAAATAATATTAAACAAAAAGACATTAAAAATTTACAAACAAAGTTATTAAATAAAGTTATTGTTTATTATAAAAAAGTAATAAAAAAGTGCTTTATTTTTTAATTGTTTGTAATTACGCAAAAAAATATTTTTAAGGAAAAAAAATGTGGAAGCTAAATTTAAACAAAATGCACGAGCTTTTATGTATGTAATACGAAATAATCATTATATTTTTGCAATAATCATAACATGACAATAAATGATGACGAAATTATATTCCATGATCATAATATGATAAGTAGGACTATAATATGGTTATAATGCAATCATTATGATTGCTGCAAACATGGTTTGATCATTAATAATGTATTGTGAAATTGTATTTTTTACAATATTTTTATGCGTGCTTTATTCTGTAATCACATGTATAGCTTATTCTTCAGTGGAAAGACAATTTGAGTACTTAAATTATTTTAAATCTAAGTTTATTTAAATTTGTGAATTATTAAATAAATATACCATTAAAAAACACGCAAATCTTTTTTATCCAGCTTCAACAGAATGCTGGGAGAATACTGTAGGACTCATATTATGATAATTCATACAAATTTCCAGAACCATAATATGATAATATTGGGATATATTTGGAACCATAATATGGTAATCAAATTATGATATTATGATACAGAGGCAGATAAGAACATGGTTGTCACAACCATAGTAACATGGTTGTCGCAATCATAGTAACATGGTTGTCGCAATCATAAATCCAAAAATGTGTAATGCTTTTCGAATATGTTTCCATCAAACATGTTTTTTCTTTGCGTGTACAAAAAATAAAAAAAAACCTGTAAAACACATTATTTTCACAAAATGTTGTATGGAGCATGTCTTAAAACTGCGACATTGAAATAAGTTGTTAATTTTTTTGCCATAGAGTTGCCACCCTGTGTCAAAATATAGTGCATCGGGAAACTTCGTCTAAATTCTAAACGTGTACGAATTTCGAATAAATAAAAAATACGAGTCCACTAAAACTTAATAGAGAATAATATAGGTGAGTTTGGACCTGTTCCGCCAAAACCCCCCAAAAATTTATATGTTTTTTGAATGCCACGAAAAGTTGAGCATGCACGGACATGCTGTTATATATTGGTGATGCGTATTTAAAATGCTTTTTATTAGATTTAATTTCTTTTTTGAAGAATTATATAAAAAAAATCGAAAAAACCCGAAAAATATGGGTCTCTTAATTTTTGATTCGTTATAATATATACAAATGTCTTTGCAATCGGAGGGAACCCATGAACGGACACTCCTTGTAAGCACAATAGAATCATTTTATGTGTCAAAATATACAAACATGAACAGTACGTAGCTGTGATATTATGAATGGTTGTAAGTTTTTAATATGTATTCTTTTAATCAAGGTTTTTAAAAATCTCTGTTCAAATCTTGAAGCTATATATTTTGTCAGCTTCCATAAAGCAATGGTGAGAAACTGTTCACATAGTCACTTAAAGGTATATTTTGTTGGTAAGAATGACAATAGCGTATAAAAAAAAAAAAAACAGAATATATGTATGTACTATATCAGTATTAAGCTTATCATGAGTTAAATTGTTTAGACTGATGTTATAAGCTTATAGTTATGAGCTTATAACTGGACAATATACTTTATTACAAACAAACACATACGAACGCACACCAACACTCACAAGGGAAGTCTCCCGATGGGTTCCCTCCAATTTTAATGAAATTTGGATATGTGATAAAGAACAAAAAATAAGGAGCACTTTTTTTATTCCCAATATCACGTTTATGGGATTAAAGGTGGTGCCAAAGTTTTTACATTTGTGTAGAGAAATTTGTCTAAGACTAATGAAATTAAGTTTTTTTTGAACGCAGTTTTTGAAGTAGTCGAGAAAACAAAAAATTTCATATCAATATTGCATAGTGTGTTATGGTTGCCATTTACATAAAGTATTTAAGACATGGGTTAAAAACTTTGCGGAAAAAGTAGCATATAAGCCGAACAATTTCGAGTTTCGGTAAAAGCTCAGACACCCCTTCGATTAAATTTGATAAGCATAAATATTAGAGTTCGTCACAAAAATTTGATTTTAGGATATCGTCACTTCATTATTTTTTTAATGGCGTCAATATTTTTTTAATGTAGATAGAGGGGATAACTTATATGAAATTCGAAAATTACATTCGATTCTACGCCAAAAATTATTTAAAAAAAAAAACTTTTTTCAATTTTCAATAATAACGCCATTTTTTTTTTATTGATGCCAAAACATTTTAAAATGTGATGATATCCCAAACACAAAAAGGTTTATACTTTTCTGACGAACTCTAAAAAATATGCATGTCTTTTTAGCTTAATCTAACTATAATCCTTTAACAAAACGCCAGTCTTAATATCACTTAAAACAAATTTTTTCGATTAGGAAAAAGGTTATCAGCCATGTTTCGTATACCAGCTAATGAGCATTTAAAAGCTATTTCAATTGGTACTCCATTTGTCTAAAATTTCTTTGAAACAATTCGAAATTAGCCGACAATCGAAAAATGGGGTCATTTGTGACCCCACTTATTAACCCCCAAACATGAGATTGGGCGGATAAAGAAAATGCGTGTCCTTTTTTTTTGTATGTGTCTAAATTTTATTAAAATCGGAGAAACCCCATCGGGAAACTCCCCTTGTCAGATGGACAGTAAAAATCTGACTTACAATGTTAACTAAATTTGATAAGTATGAGGTAACACATGTTAGAACAATGAATGAAGACTAAAGCTCTACACTATTTTAAAAAATTTGCTGTGTTTTTTTTTTTTAATATTGTCATAAGTATGATAGAGGCATAAATAGAAGTAAGTAGTACGCTGTAGTTATTTCTTGTTGTAGAAGATCAAATAATTTGCTATACCAAAAGAATTAGGTTTGATAAAAAAAAGTCTTACATCTATGCTGAAATAGAAATTTCTGTCAAAATTACAGAAATATCAGTAGTTTTACAGAAAAATTACCTATTTTTATTCCAGCAAACCATTAAGCTATTATTAGTAAAGTGAAAATAGTAGGCAATATTATTAAATGTTACTCAAATTAAGTATAATTTAGAAGACCCTTCATAGCCATCACTATGAAGGGAGCCAGATAATTTTTTTACTAAAAATAAGTATTTTTTTTCAATAAAATTTATTTTTATTATCCATTAGCATTTTTTTTTATATATGAGATTATAAAAATTTTTAACTTAAAGAAAACTTTGCTCTCGACTATGCAAAAAGAAAATTTGCTTTGCTAATTTTAGCAGTTTTGTAATAAAAAATTAGTGAAATAAAAGCCAAAATCAGCAATGAGTAAAAAGTTTAGTAATTTACAAATGTAAAACATGAAAAAATTTCACTAAAAGTTAGTAAGGAAATGTTCACTAATATGACCTGCATCGAAATGTTTACATAGGTTTTGCGACATCCTCCAGTTCCAACATCGTTTAGGTTATGGCAAAAAAAGAAGAACTGCGATTTCACTTTTCGTGATCGCGAAAAAAGTCCACACATCAAATTCATTGAATTTTTGTATATACGTTTTTTTTAATATATAAACCCATCCGGTTAAAAATCAACATATGATGAATTTCATATCAAACCCTATTAACAAGGCACATGTTGAACCCGACCCTCTCAGATTTTGATAAAATTCTGCATACAGCTACATTTTACCTATACAAACACAACCTCATTTTTAGAAATTGCATTTGCAAAACATTGTGGGCGTGGCAAGGTATTGAAATATTTGAAAAATGAAGGTAATAGGTATTTTAAACAGCGATTACTACGGAACGGCTCAACCGATTTCAAAGATCTTGGTCCCATTAGGAAGGTATGGAAGTCAGCTTTCGAAAACATACTGAACTTTTCACACTTTTCTATTGCACTGAAAAATTTTTTTTGGTAAAAAAAAAAACTTTAAACTGGGAAAACATTTCAAAGGCCAAGTATTTTTTTCCAAAAAAAATGTTTTTGGAAAGGTCTATTTAATATATATAACATATTTAAAAACTAAAATGGCGTTTTTTTTTTTCTTTTTTTTTAAAAAGTAAATGCATCTCTTGTTAACTTCCTTATATTTTGATATCATTGTGTGACAAAAAAGAATAAAGTAGCTATACTTTGCAAGTTATACAGATTTTTTTTGTAATTCCAATAGATTAAAACAAGAATCGTACACTTAGGAAATTATGTTGGTAAAGACGACTGCAATTGTAGTCAAAAACAAATGAAATTTCATTTAAAAAAAGGACGACTTACATTTCATTAAATTCAACTAACATTGTCATTTGTTTTTTAATGTTCAAAAAATGACTAACATTGTAGTAAAATGAACCACATGGTAGTAAAATATAAACCAAATTTTTTTTTTTTATTTTTTTAAATAACAAAAAACAACTGTAAAAAATGAATGTAAAATCATAAAACAGTCATTTGATGTGAGTTGTTTTTTTAAATGAACTACAATGTTAGTTAAAAATTTTATTTGTTCTACAAATGACTTACATTTACATTAAAAATAATGAAACTGTATTACAACCCAAACAACTACATATTTTTAAAGCAGAAGTTCCCTGAGTGTATTATCAAATTTTTCAGACACCCCCAAAATATGGGCTTAGCCTTGATACAGTTTTTTTTTATTTTTAGAGCAAATAAGATATACACTTGTGCGCAGGCACGTAGCTAGGAATTTGTTTTGGGGGGGGGGGGGGGTGTGGCTTTTCGATTTTTTTTTTTTTGATTATATATTTTTTTTTGCACACTAAAGTAACAGCTTTTTCTTTTGTTTGCTAAATTTTTACCTACACGTAATGGGCAATCATGTATTAATAATAGAAATAGCTTTCTGATTTCATTTTGAAACAAAAACCTCCCGCATAAAGTGCATTTCCTTAAAATGCATTTTTTTCATTTATTACTTATTGTGTTCATTATTTTGCGAATTTTGATGTCTATATTGCGAAATAACGCTTTAATCTGTTTGATCACAAATTTGAAAATGTTTGTGTACTTTAAGTTGGATATGCATCGTTATTGTCTAATTACGTTAAATTTTTAGCTAAATATTAATTTTTAGTTTAATTAAATAAAAAAAAGGATTATGCGGAAAACTTTTCGAAAACCACGAAAAATAAAATTGCGTTACTTTATATTTTTATGTGCTAATATACGTCTAGGGTAGCTAAAACTTGATAAATGTAAAAAAAAGTAAAAAAGTTTCAACTTCTAATAAGCCGATTAAAATTAATATGATGCTTTATATAATCATATGAAATTTAATATGAGTCTTAATAAAGTTTTATCCGAGAAATGGGCATAATAATTATATTTGCATTAGTTTAGTTTTAATTTGATAATATCAGATTAAATAACATCCGAATAATGACGCGATACAATTTAATACGATTTTATACAGCGGTATAAATTTATATGTGAACTGATACTGAAATATACAAAATTAGCTATAGTTGTGTCCGGTTTTTGACTTTAAAACTTCATGAAAATCCGAAATATCTATTAATCCTTTTAGACTTTAGCCACTTGCAAAAGGTTTACAACTTTAGCATTTGGAAATTTCATTATATTCAAAAATAAAAAAATATAAAATAATATAATGAAAATGAAGATTTTGTGGTATTTATTAACTTACACCATTGAATAGCAAAGACGGAAAAAACGTTGAAACTAAATTTAGAGTTTTAGATTGAAAAAAATCTTAGACTAAATTAAGAACTCATAATGTTAAAAATGAAACAAATTCTTTTTTTAGGGTTAAGAACCAGAAAGAAATCAATTCAAAAGACAAAAATTGGTGTACATTTTGTGTATAAAATTATACACAAAATGATGGAATTAATTGTATTGTATTGATGTAATACACATTTACATCCAAAATATAATTGCCAAATTTTCTAGTGTGACTCTGCATGGGGTAATATGCAATTTTATCTAAAATAAAATTGTGTTTTTTTGAAATATGATATAATATCAAAATATATATTATTTTGCAATGTCTAGATATATAAATATAACGTAATTATTAATTGGATTAGTTTTAGCGTATTCTAAATGCAATATACAATAATTATACGCAACTATATTTGACATTATATTATATTTTTTCTACGAAATTAATTTTATATATGAATTTATATAATTATGTCCGGTTAAATGCACTGGCAGAAAACCTTATAAGTGCATATAAAATAATGTATTATTTTATGCAAACGTTTTAACTCGGGAAATTAAAGAATTATAACCGTCCAAAAAACAAATTAAAAGCAAATATCCTATATAATTTGCCTGAAACTTATAAGGAAGCTTTTCCGATGGGTTTCCTTTGAAATTAAATTCGGATAGGTGATAAAGCAGCAAAAATATATGAAAAACGTATCTATTTTTAAAATTGGTGGTGAAAATTAACACATTTTTGTATGAAAATATGTTTAAAGTTTAGGAAATTTAGACTTATTTAAATCCTCGAGAAAACACACATTTTGAAAACCATTTTGACACTATGTCGTGGACCCCCGGCTGCCACTTATTTGAATTAATTTAACAAATTATTCACTATTTTTCCCCCTTTTTCATATATCCGACTTCATGTATTGTATTAAAAAAATCGTAAATTTTACAAGCAAGCGTGATTTTAGTCTGAAAGAAATAATAAAGAAAAAATATAAAATTGGAAAATTTAAAAATATAACTGACATCGCCTAGGTCTTATTTCCATCGCCTAGGTCTTATTTATTTCGTATTTCCAATTCACTCTGATTTATATTTTGGACAATTTCAAACGCTTTTCAAATTGTCTTTAATCAATTTTTTAAATAAAAACCCTTTAAAATGTCTAAAAAAAAAAACTACATCGTTATAACTGGTTTAGCTGCTTGATTTTAAAATGTCGCATTTCAAGCAGCGCCGATAGAAATTTGTTTACATTTAGTCTAAAAAGAAATTGAGAAAATTTGAGTCCCATTGGACCACGTTAACATGTTATGCATATCGATCAAAGTTTGTGGCTTAAATTTGTTTCAAAAAGTTAGAAAAATATGAGATATCGAAATATATATCGTAAAAAAAATACTGAAAACTATGTTACCAGATGCGTGCGTAGCAAAATAAATTTACCAAAAAGATTGCACTGTAAGTAAAGTAACGACTTTTACGGCACAAGTAAACTTAATTTTGAGTCTTAGTGGTATCTCCATTTTAAAAGATTATGTCAAAATACACAGAAAAAATCATTGTCAAAAAAAAAGTTCAATTAAACTCTTGTTCGATTTCAAACTTACTTTCAATTAACTGTTTAATTGAAAATGAATTTGGTATAAAAAAAATTCTCAGTTTTTATAACGTTGAACGACATTGAAACAAATGCTCTAGCCCCCAAGCCCCCCCCCCCCCTAGCTACGTACCTGCTTGTGCGCATATAATTAAGTCACTCTAATACTTAATATGAAACAGCAAAATTTAATTATCAGTTTTACTTTACACTTGGTTCTTTTTATGAAAAATTTGTCCCGTTATATCATAAAAAATAATGAAAAAGAGGCGCTCGGAGTTATGGCATTGCAAAAAAAAACCAAATTCAAACGGCGAAAGACCTTTATCATTGGGCTTCACAAACTTATAAGACCTCCATAGAAGTTGCTTATCAAGACGCTGACGACTATAACAAAACAAAAGAAGAGCTATTTTCAAGGTATAAAAATGCTAAAACTCAAAGCTTCCATTCTTTTATACCGTTAGATGAAACTTCACTAAAAGTTAGCAAATATTCCGAAAGTCAACAGTATGAGCTGCACAAAATTATATATTAAATCTAAAAATAAAAAAAAAAAATTTACCAAGGGTAAGTCTATATTTTGTGGGTGTCTGAAAAATTTGATAATACAATGTAAACAAATATTTGTGAATTTTCTTATTATATAAAATTATATCTGAAAAATGAGAACATCTTATTGAATCATATTAAATCTAATCTGTTGATGCAACAAAGAAATGTATCAAATTTGATATAGCTTTATACCATATTAAAATAAAATTTGATCCGAAAATTGGTGGATCGTTTTTTATATAAATGGATTATATTACATTAAGTTTAAAAATAAATTTTAAAATTGAACACTTGTGGGGCTAGACAGTATGGTCCCATTATTAAGAGCCCAATTTAAATTTAACGTACAGTTAAATTTAAATTTTATATGCTTAGCAATCAAAAATTTATATGTCAAACATAACATTTTTGGAGTTTGATATTTTAAATTGTGATGTTCATTCAAGATAATCTCAATAGATATTTTCAATGAAAATGTTCGATTTGTTATTAAAATTTTGACTCGGATGTTATGGATTGCATAACAAAAACGTCGCTTATCCACAACATATTTTATTTTTTCATTTTTTTTACATGGGGCAATACATAAAGGGTGTCCCAAGAAGAGCGCAATTTTTAAATTTTAAATAAAACACAGATATTTAAAAAAAAATCGTGAAACCTTATTATATCGTAAAGTAGACAGAATGAGGTTATGTATGGAACAATATATCGTGCAGATGGCCGCCGCGGCTTTGCTGACATGCACGCGATCTTTTAATGAAATTTTCAATGACCGTTTTGCATGAATGCTGCGGTATTTCATTAATGCAGCGTCCAATTTCCTCTTTTAAGGCTTGAGTCGTCGTCGGCTTATTAGCGTAAACCATTGACTTCAAAAAACCCCAAAGAAAAAAATCTAATGGTGTTAAATCGCACGATCTAGGCGGCCAATTCTGATCTCCAAAATGCGAAATAACACGACCGGGAAATGACTGATGCAGCAATTGAATTGTTTCTCTGGCTTATGACATGTGGCGCCGTCTTGTTGGAACCACATGCCCTCCACATTCATTTCTTCAATTCTAGGCAAGAAAAAACTGGTTATCATTTCACGATACCGAACACCATTGACTGTTTGCGCTTGACCTGCCTCATTTTCACAAAAAAAGGGTCCAATGATTCCTCCAGCCCAAAAATCACACCACACAGTGACACGTTGAGGATGCATTTGCTTCTCGTGAATCACTCGAGGATTTTCCTCACACCAAATGCGACAATTCTGCCTATTGACGAAGCCATCAAAATGAAAATGGGCCTCGTCACTGAAGATGATTTTTGCGAACTGTAGCCGCAAAACTTTCACCATTTTGGTAAAACAATTTCACAATGAGAATGCGTTGTTCATTCGTGTAGCGCTCCATTTTTACTAACCTCGTACCTTCTACTATCAAACAATAACAATTGTTCAAATGTCAAACAATGACACTTCGAATGTTGCCAGATTTAAAAATTGTGTTCTTCTTGGGACACCCTTTAGTTTTGTTTAATCCCATATATTAATTTAATTCTGCCAATCGTATCAAATATTTCCCGTTCAATAACGTATTTTATAAAATATTGTAAAAACAAATAAATATTACATTTTACGAAAAATTATATTGGCAAGTAAAATTGTATCTTATCATACATGATGTCGTACTTAACTATATTAAATTGTACAAAACTGGATCACATTATACAAGATTATATAAAATTATTTTTATTCGGGTATATTTATATATTTGAGATATAGTTTTATATAATTTTATATGAATTTACGTTTTGTAATATATCATTACAAATAACTGTATTAAGTACTATATAACTATATCAAAACTTTTTTACTTGGGAAGTGATATTTTACTTCAAATAACTTATTTTTGTGGTTTTCTTATATAATCGAACTTAAAAAATCCGAACCCACCATTTTGAGACGAAATTTTGACCAATTTGCTATATTATTGCATTTTTTAATAAAAATGTGTTGGTATCGATTTGGAAAGTTTCATCGTATAAGTCTTATTAGTTTTAGAGATAATGTAGATTTCTATATATCTGTGTATAATTATATTATATGCACACATTATTTATCACTCATACGCCTACGTACCTTGCATAGAGTTAACACAGAAATATTGAAACAGTGTGTACGAATATGAATGACAATACTCAAAGAATACTTTCACCAATAATACACTCACAATATATATTGCGTTACCGATTCAGTTTTTTTTTTTTTTGTATAAAATTATACGTAACGTTTGTTTTCAAACGAACAGTCAATTTAAATACATAGAAATATATTTTTAAACTTTTTCTATTGGTAGTTTAAAAAACCACCGATAGAAAAAGTTAGTTAGTTAAATATTGGCAGTTAAATTATGATTTTTTTTTTGTTTTCACTTTCAAAAAAAAATTTACAATAATTCCTAAAATATTTTTTACAAAAAAAGTTTTGTTGAAATGCAAAATTATTATACTTAATTTGCAGGATATTCAAAAATGTAATCATAACAAACATAAAAACGAATAAAAACGTTGACTTGTGTTTGTGTTCTGTTTTGTAATCACAAAAAAAAACTTTTAAATTGAAAAAATAGAAAATATTTTTGATTTCCCGCCTTTTTTAATGTATATGTATATAAGTTTTTGATTATTAAAACAAGCTTTTCAATCAAATTATAATAATTGTTCCCTGAAGAAGTCACCCAATGTGGAGACAAAATATTGGAAATAAAAATTTATAATTAATAAATAAATGATTGTGCGCCCCGGTAAGCTAGTTGGTAGCGTGCTGGCTTATCAGTGCTGGGGTCGTGGGTTCGATTCCCACCAGAGGCACTGGTCTATTTTCCCTACAACGCGCCGAAGGCCATAGTAGCTAGTGCTCGGTTAGGGTAATAGGATATAATTTGTAATTATATGATTATTAATTAATAAAAAAAAAAAATTATCTTAAGCTCGTTTAAAATAAGAAGAATTAAATAAAAGAAGATCAACGAAAATTTAGCATTTAAAAAAAAATTAAAATAATCTATTTTCTAAGTTTTGTCCGTTAAATATTGAAAGTTGTTTTTAAAGATTTTCTGTTGTTTTTACTACTTTTAAAGGTTATTTAAAGAATGTTAAAAAATAAATATCAAAATGGTTTGAATATAATGGAAAATCAGTAGTCCTTGGTTTAGTTGTGTTTTCAGTTAATTTAATATGTATTTTAGGTAGTTTTTTAAATTGATTGTCGATTTTAAGATAAATTGAGTTTTGTATTACACTTTAAATTCGAAACTAGTTTTGATTTTTGTAAATTTTTTTTTTAATAATTTCTGCATATAAAAATGCATTGATTTATTTAAATATTAAATAGCATTCTCAAAATTCAGTTGAATAATAATAAGAAATGAGAGCAAAATTTGTCAATAATAAACCGCGCCTACTTCGCAAATTTCTTGGATAAAAAATTGGCCCGTTTTTTTCGTAAAAAAAACAAGTTGTAGAGCATTTTCCAATTTGGGTTTTTTGTGAACGGTAAGAAAATGTTATTTACAATTGTAACTAAAATAATTTATTCCATAAAAAAAACAATAAATAAAGCAAAGATGAGAAAAATTTAATTTTCATTATGTTCCCTAAAGTGGAATTTTGATATAATTTTTATTTTTTTTTCGATTTTTTTGATATCGGTCAAAGTTATCGATTTTTAAATTATATTTTTCTACATTTTTATGCATAACTTTGGATTCCGTGAGAGTTCCAAATTTGTCTGCGGCATAGTGTGGCCCTTTGTTCCCAATAGGAACCACAGGACTTAATATATATAGTGGAATAATTTATAATTAACATATTTTTTTTTTAAGAATTTTAAAAAGCCAGTTTTTTGAAATACACTGGTTTGAAAGGTGAATTTTGAAAAAAATCATTTTATCCTCAAACAATAATTTGTTTCTAATATTATTTGAACTACGATAACAGTAGCTTTAAAATAAGAGCGCATTGCTTCCACCGTTAGAAAGATAAATACGATTTTATACGACTATTTTTGTGAAATTTTCAAATATTTTTCATATTTATTTTGAAACACATTTTTTTAAGAACTCCTGGGACTAGCTTTCCTAAACATTCCTCTGTATCAAGATTGTTTGAAATTGGAAAGGGGTAGAGGAAATCGATTGGTTGATTTTATTTGCTTTCAGTCTATGGGATCACCGAAGAAAATAAAATATTAAGTACAAAAACAATTTTCTCCATCCCAAAGACTTGACCTGGCGCAACCACTAATTTAGATCTGGGCAGATCTGATCAAATCTGTGCTGATCTGATATTGTTATATTTGGAGAGGTTCAATTATTTTTAAAGTTTTTTAGTTAAATGGGCTTGGCTGTGGCTGCCGAGTTCATCTCATAGTGTATATGTAAGTATTTATAAAACCTGATTAATACACCGAGCAACCACCGTAATCGCCTGCTACGTGTGATACGGACATACATTGACACAGAATATCAATTTCCTTACTTGCACTTCAGTAAATCCAAAATTAAATACACTTTCTTAATAACACAAGCAAAAAAGTTTTAATATAGTTATATGTTACTTCATACAGTTATTTATAATGATATATTGCTAAATAAATATTCATATAAATTCATATAAATTTATATCATAAATATGTAATTATATATTTCATTATATTACACTTCATACAGTGCAATCTACAAAAATATGTAATTAAATATCGATCTATATAAGATCACATATCTCACATGTAATTGCATATATTTGTATACAATTGTATATAATTAGATGTAAATTTATAACGTTATATATAATTTGATTCATTTCGATGAAATCAAAATTCTGATATAATTGCATCAAACTATGTCTTATTTTATTGAATTAGATCTACTTAGACCAAATATTATCAAATTGTATCATATTATATCTAATATGATACAATAAGATGTTCTCATTTATCGGACATAATCATATATATTACGAAAATTCAGAAAATATTTGTTTTACAACGGTAATATATGACTTTATTGTACGTTACTTTTACACGCAGCAAAAAAAAATTGGATGAATATTATCGAAGTGCTTAGTAGTTATTAAACTACATAAGTTTGTAGTTTGGAAATAAACGCATATTTTTAATGAATATTTTTGAAAAAAATGTACAGTCAGAGAAATAAAGTCCCAACCGAATTGAAAAGTGTATATTAATAGTAACAACTTATAAATTCAGTTAGCACAACAATATTTTCATTAGATTTCTGAATATTTTTGGTGTGGCAACTAAAATTCAGTTGAATTAACCGAACTTTGTTGTGAAAACTAATGTTAAGTTGTGCCAATAGTCTGAAATTCGTAATAACCGAATTTGAATCGTGGTAACCGAATTTCAGTTGGCAAATAGCTAAATTTTTCACTGTGTGTATGTACGTACATTTTTATTTTGATGTCGTTGAAAGGGCTTAGATCTGAATAAAGGGATTATGATTTATTTTCAGATATCAACTAATCTGGCATCAGATATGCTCATATCTGGACACAAAAACTACACAATTTACCAGATCCCTTCAGATATGAACATATCTTGTACTAGATCTGATCACCTCTGTGCAGAAAGTGTATCACAAATGCCATATCTTATCATATATCAGATATGGTCCCAGAATCAAAATTCAGTCTTATCTAGTTAGATCTGATCTGACCTGATTAGACCTAATCTTTTATACTATATTAAAATTTATATTAAAATTTACATATTATAAAAGCTTCTTCTGTTAAATTTTTATTTTGGCTCTAACATCTTTTTTGCGAATGGGTCTGGAAATGTTTAAATTTTTTTTTTGTTTATTCCAAACTTATTTTAAGGTGGTATAGATATAAATAATTCAGCGCGAAAGACTTTGATGCCTCCTCCTGTTTATTTAGATAACGAATTTTTTGTAGATGTATTGACCAGAGAAGGCAAATTTTTTGATCTGAGTTTTTTTTGTTGTTTTTGCTTTTGGATTTTTCCGATTTTGAGCTTTAAACTAGCTATTAATTAAGACTTATGTACTTCTATTTGCTTTTTTGTAAAACATAAAATGCATTGTTTTATAAAAAATTTTCTTTTTTTTATTAACTTTTATTTTTATTGTTGTTTTTTCCTAGTTTTTATACATGTTAAGTTAAAATAGTTGATTTTTGATTTTGATTTTTTCTTCTGTGCTACAGACAAGATACCTTTAACAAACTGCTACGTGTAGTGTTTACGATTTTTTTGAAATGTTTTTTTCGCAAAAGTTCCAAAGTTAAATTTTTTTTATGGTGTCCAAATCTTATGGCCTAAAAAGATAACAGTGCCTGCAGGCAGCCTTATGCATTAGAAGGTTAATATCTGAATATGAAATTTTATTTTCAGACTCGATATAACAACTATTTATAGCTTTGTTATTTTTTATTTTTTTTTTTTGTATGTAGACAAAGGCATTTTTTTTTTTATAAAAATAATAGCTGTTTTTATTTTGCAACATCCGTTTCCGTTGAAAAAAGTGGTTCTGTAAATATAGTTTTAACTAAAACCAAGCATAAATTAGGTTAACGTAGCTTGTAAACCAAAAATTTTATATATATTTTTACTTTTGAATTGACTTTAAGAGGCAATTTGATGGTTGCATGCTTATAATTTCGACATGCATACATATGACCTTCAACTAACAAAGAAAATACGCTTAACACAGATTATTAATATTTTTAAAGTCATTGCCTTAAATTATTACAGCATTATCAACAACGTCAAGATACTTAAAAGACAAAAAATCTTTTTTCTAGCATATAAAACACGTAAAATATACGCTGTGCATAAATATAACAACGATGTAAAAACCTACGACAGCCTGCTTGATTTTTTTTTTATATCTTTTAAAGGCTCATAAACAAATTGAGTTCATAAAAATCTGTTTTTAGACTTTTATATACATTTATATACATATTTGCTTCTATTACCAGCTTTACGACTTCATTTAATATATTAAAAGTATACAGACACACACATACAGGGAGTCTCGTACGTGCTTATAAGGTGTGTTTCCTTTTTAAATTCACTACAATGAAAGACGGGGTATAATAAGTTTATTATCTAATATAGAATGTTTAAGACTTTTCATAGTTTTTTTAAAGGGACATTTAAAAATGCTTAATAAACTAAAAAATATGCTTAAAATTCCTAATTTTAAAAATAAATTAGCTTTTAAAAGCTTATGGATTTTAAATTATCTTTCAATGGCATTTTAAAGAAGAGTGTTGCAAATTCGATGCAACTATTGGTAAAATGCTTACTTTTTCATATTTTTTGTCTGTAAATTTACCAGCAAATATTGTTGTTATTATAGTGACACAATTGAATAAATTTAATACATCTTTTTTTTTTTTTTTTTCTTAGATACTTTTGTAAAATATGAAAAAAAAAATAATAAAAGAAATTTTATAATAAAATATGTTACACAATATAGTAGATACATACTTACGCATATATAGTTTTATATATGTTGCTTTCCAAACCTACTGTCCCGATACAGGATAAAGTACATCGCAGGAATGTCAAACTAATAGTGTTTGTTCTTCTACGCTTAGGGAAAAAAAGTTTCATCGTATTGCTGAAATTGTTTCATAAATCGTTTGCCATCAATTTTTCAGCATATTAATGAAGTTTTCATACATATAATGAGGAGTATCATAATAATGTATAACAAATGCTTCATTGACTTTCATCATTTTATAAAAAGTTTCATAGACTTTGAGAAAATAAATTTTTCCTGCGCGCCTCGGTAGGCTAGTTGGTAGCGTGCTGGCTTATCAGTGCGGGGGTCGTGGGTTCGATTCCCACCAGAGGCACTGGTCTGTTTTCGCTACAACGCGCCGAAGGCCATAGTAGCTAGTGCTCGGTTAGGGTAATAGTATATAATTTGTAATTTTATGATTATTAATTATATATAAAAAAAAAAAAAAATAAAAAAAAATAATTTTTCTTTTTTAGGGAAAAATAGTGAAATTCAGAAACCATAAATTTAAATATTAATTTTTTAGTTGATATATGGAAATATCATTTGTAATTCAATTTTTTAAATTATTTAAAAATCTGAAACATCAATTGAATGTTATTTAAGGTGATCATAATTCTAAAAAGAATTTTTTGAATATAATTTAAAATTTCGGAATTTGAATTGAGGTTTTTTTAATATAAAATTACATTTTTTAATTATAAATTAAAACTTTGAACTTGATATGATGTTCTTAATTTCTAATGATGATTAAAAATTCTATACATATATATTAGTGTTTTTTTGATTTTTAGATGTTGGGATATCATTAGTTTTTAGAAGGTTTTTGTGTCAATAAAAATAATGGCGTTTTTATTTTTGAAAAATTCCAACTCCTTCAATTTCCGCTCAGCGGCTAAAATCGCGAATTTTGGGTACCTTCTTTTGTAGAACAAAAACCGCTATATATATTTAAATTTTGACTTCACGAATCGATTATACACGAAAAATTAGGCTTATAAGCAGTTTTTTACGATTTTACATTGCACCAGATATTCATTAGAGTGGTCGGAAAAAATTGATTTTTTTTATTCATTAATTTTTTTTTTTTTTTAATATACACTATTAAAGAGGATTCTTTCCTGAGAAAATGGGCATTAGGGTGGGTCAATTTGTTCGGGACAGAAAAACATGACAAAGCGTATAGCAAGGTCGTAATCTACGGAAAGTTCTAAGAACTTTCCCCAAAGAAACCATGGTTCTAAAATCAAAGTCGAGCTTCCGGTTTTTTAAGAGAAAATTTGGTGCTCAGGAAATCCGAAAATAATGCTATTTTTTAGGAAATATTCATTGCAATTCATTGCAATTGGTGAACAGTTGACCTGTATCGCTGGAAGAGCGCTTATTTAAAAGGAAATTTTCTCAGCTTTCTATATCTGTCCTCATTTATAGAAAATTATTTACCCAAATAATGATTTTGGAGGTTTATGTTAAAATAACAATAGTCAAACTGTTAAAAACTTAAAACTGTTACGATTTTTCTACCTAAAACTAAAAAAAAAAAATTATTTAACTAAATTGGTATTCAAAATTGAATTAAAAAAAGTAATTGAACTTAAAATTGGTTAAAAGAAAATTTATTTAACAAAACCTAAGTCAAAACTGAAAACGAAAAAATTAAAAACAAAATATATATTTTTTTTTAAACTCACTTTTTTATTTAAAAAGCTTTTTATTTAAAAAACTTAAAAAAACATAAATCAAAAAATAATAATGAAAAATGTATTAAAAAAAATTTATACATCGGCCAAACCGGGAATCGAACCCTGGGATCCTTTGTTACAAATCACGACATAACCACTACACAACAGCACTTGTTAACTAATGCGTGCCGGCTGCCTAGGTTCGAATCCTGGCGATGCCCATCAAATTAATTAATTTTTTTGTTTGGGCGAATTTATTCTCATTCGCCCAAATGCGGCAATTCTGTTTATTGACGAATCCACTGAGGTGAAAATGTGCCTCATCACTGAAGATGATTTTCTTCGAAAATTGATCATCCACTGTTGCCATTTCTTGCCACCATTCTGCCCATTCACGACGTTTGGAATGGTCAAGAGGCTTTAGTTTCTTGAGCCAATTGCACCTTGTAAGCGTGTAAATGCAAATCTTTATGCATAATGTTCATCAACGACGAGCGTGAGAGGTGCAATTGTTGGGCACGACGACGAGTTGAGGTGGACGGCTCTTCAGCCACACTATCGCGAACAGCAGCAATATTTTCTGCAGTACGAGCTGTACGAGCATGCACTGGTGTTCTCACATCTTCTACAGACCCGGTTTGCTCGAATTTTTCCACGATTTTTGCGATTGTACGCACATTTGGACGATCAAATTGACCAAAAAAATCACGAAGTGCACGATATGCATTTTGATTTGAACGCCCATTTCCATAATAAGTCTGGATAACTTTAACACGTTGTTGGATTGTGTATCTCTCCATGGTTCAAATTGAGTAAGTCTGAAATAGAGAAATGTCAAATAAAATTCGGAAAAAAAGTTGGCGTTTAGGTGTGGTTCACATTCAACATCGGCCCTTACAATTTAACCACCCTTTATATGGCTTCACATATAACCGTATTAATTTTATAACAAAATTTTTTGCATAATTATTTGTGATTTATTTTATACAATTAAAAAAAAAAAATTTGACAATACCACTTACTTAATAATATTTTTGAAACACTAAGTTTCGCTTTTGATAATTTTTAATAATTTCGTTTAAAAAAATGTTGGTCTTTCAAATTATTGATTTCTATTTTAAATTTAATACTCTTAAGCATAACTTCAAGTTACGAAAATCACAACTATCGCCTAAAATTTATAAAATCAGATGTATTTGTATCTAATTAGATATAATTTATTGTCCCGGATATGGGCAAATCTCGAATAAAATTGTATCAAATTATATCTACTTTTTATGTAATTATATACATGTAGATCAAATTTTATGTGTTTATATATGAGAACTTATCAAATGAGATTTAGTTTTATTACACTCCATATTAAAATTTTTACCCCGGAAGGTATTTTTTTTTTTTTTTAAATTTAATTTTAATAATAAATTAAGTTCTGCAACTTATATGTTGCAAATAAAACATGTAAAATGTATAACATTGAAATTATTTAACTCATGTAACTTTGTAGTTTTTAGTTTTCAATCAAATAAAATTTATTATAGTGAAAAAAAAAGAATTAAAAAACAGTTCGCATTGTTTTTGGAACTTATGCAAAGAAATTTAGGGAAAAATTTAAAAAAATTGTGTAATATGTAATGTTCGATTTTTTTTATATCATTATTTGATTTGTTTTAAGAATAGTTTTTTTACTATTTGTTTTTGTTTTGAGTGTAACATTTTGTTATATTGGAAAAAAAAAAAAAAAACTTTATTGCAGTTTATTATGGTAAATTATGATTTACATAAACATTTTGATAATTATCCGTTTAGTACACTTTTCAATTATCCAAATTTTATAAGATGATTCATAAATGTGTATAGGCACTTATAATTATGCACTTTAGCACGTTCACAAATTAGTTTTCCCTTTTTTTTGTACCCAAGAAATTCCCCCATATAACAGTCATAAAATAAGTTCCATCACTGGTGATATTGTGGAATGTTAGTGGTATATATGCAATAACGGCTATCTACAGTTTGTAGAAATTTTTTTTTTTATGGCAAACGATTCGGATTTAAAGTTCTAGTCAGGGAATTAGGTTTTGCACTTGGAAATGGGAAAGTGAAATTATTTAGGAGTTAACTGATTGCTACATTTTAGTAGATTTACTATATTCGGGAAAAGTTAATATATGTCATTTGTGATGTATATTTTTATTTTTTGTTTAAGTCTGTTGTTTTTGTAATAGTGATGCAGGTTTGAATACACTCATAGAATTTGAACAGCGACTAAGTATTATTCTTTTTTTTATTTGCAAAAATAAAACTAATAAACCATTACGGTTTATTTATTTAACTTGGAGATTAATTTTATCGATAAGAATTTTTGGTAATTCCGTTCTTAGTAAAATTTAATTTTTTTGTAAATAGTAACTTTTTACTATTAACCCATAATATTTTCTATTACACTTTAGTTAAATTTATTTTGTATCTTCTTTGCTCGATACCGCATATCATGTAGATTTCATGTATATTTTATACATGATGATCGAGAAACAGGCGTGGTTATATTTATTCGTTAAGAAGAGCTTTCGAAAATAATATCAGGCCAAAGAAGAATAGATAAATCAAAGGTTTGATGTTTGCATAATTTGCTAATTGCGTTCTTTTCTAATTGTGACATCGTAAGAGGTAAAAAGTGAAATTTATATTCGGAAAGAAGTAAAATTAATTATTAAAATTGAAGCGTGGTTAAATCGTTGTGTAATTAATTAAAATTAAACAGATCGATATAAAATTTGCGGAATTTTTATATTCAATCTACAAATATCTCGAATAATTTTTATTCACACTTTAATACTCCAAAAGGTAATATTTTATTTAAGAAGTTTTTTTTTCGTATTTGGTGTAAAACAAATTTAATTTTTTTTTTCCTAAATAGTTGTCGAACTAAACATCGTGTCACATATTCGAATTTGCTGGAATTGCTAAAATATATTGTGTGTAATACTAGAGTGGGCACAGCTTTGCTAAAAGCTTGAGAAGAATATTACTTGCTGAAGTAAATTTTAATCGGAATCCATCTCCATAGTGTACTTTACGTCTCTCGAGTGTTGTGCCGTCCATTTGTACGAAGCTGGTACAGCTCGAGGTCTTACATCCTGTTGGCCACTCGAGAGACCAAAACTTTTAGTACGATTTCGGAAATTGGATTAGAAACTAAAATCGGGAATCGAAATTATTGTACGGTGATTCCGAATAAAAAGTTTCCTAGAATTCAGAGACGGCATAATTTATGGTTTACACGGATATACTCCCGATATTCGCCATGTTGAAATTTGAAGCATTATGCAATCAACATTTTCTACACGAGGCTACAAATCTCATCTTCAATTAATTAAATATTTTTTTTTACCCTTCTAACACATTAATATTTTTTTTGAATGTTTTTGAATTATTTAACCCGTTCTGCACCAACCCGGGCAAGCCTATTACAATTAAATGGCGCCCAACGTGGGGCCCGAAAACGTAGGAATTTTCAAATTAATATTTTTATATTAATTTCAATATTATTACCATTACACCTGGGTAAGATTTTTTTCTTAAGTTTTTGGGACCTCACTATTAACATCTTTAATTTCATTTTAAGATAATTAGACATAGAATAATTTTTTGGGATATTATGTTACAATTGTGTTGTCATTATTTTGGTTTTAGACCAAGAATGTAATAACTTTTAGACAAGGCAGGAATTATAGTAGTTAGAAAGTTTTATTCTTTTACTATCCTCTTTGGACTATAAGTCTATTCATTCCTTTTTGTTTGGTAAGATAATGTCGTAAATTTTTTTTCGAGGATATGTTTCAGTGTAGTGATTTAAATATTGATTTATTTTGAGGAGAATTTTTGGAATTTCGATTATGAGTAATTGTGATTAATTTTCTAATCGACCACATTTGAATCTTTATTAGTCAATGTTTTATCATTATGGTGGGCATGACCGAAAACCCAATTTTTATTGTACACAGACTTTATTATTATATTTTAGCATAAGTTTTATACTCAACCTTTGCTGATGACCAAAACAAGTTTTACAGATTATATTATAATTTATTATACAATATTTTTTTTTAAATAAATATGTCGGTTACTAATAGTAATGAGCATATTCCACTTCGGGGGAATCCAAGTTTACCTCAATGTTCCATTTGTAAAGTAGATTATGAGATAGACGATATTATAGTTTCTACTCCATGTAGTCACGTATTCCATAAACAATGCTTAGTTAAAGCATTAAAAGAGACACCAGCTTGTCCAATTTGCGGAAAAGCTTGTAGGCAAAATAAATTAAAGTCACATGATATTTTTGCTGACGAGGAAGGCGCAAGTGCAGTTACACCAGCTCCTTTAGATAACAACACCAAACGCGGTGCTGTTCCTAAGGCTCCTAATCCGAGGAAACCACTAAGACGTAACTTGTTAGATTGGACAATGTCCCAAACACCCAAGGAAAACCTTCGGTCTAATTCTTTGGATGATTTAATGAATATTTCTCCTCATAACACAAATTCTGAAAATTTACAACAGGATCATGATTCTCATAATGTTAGTGATAATACACTTAAAAATTTAATTGATGAGGCAATTCGGGAACGATTAGCTTCGTTAAATTTAAATCAGAATTCAAATAATGCAAATGTTGTGGAAACACGAAATATCAATCAAAGTTTTAATCGTAGAAACAGTATAAATACTGTAAGATTTAATCCGAATTTTAATACTAGAAACAGTAATCGAAATCGTGTCAGTTTTAGTAATAGTAATTTTGAAAATTTGAACAATCGAAATTTTGATAATTTTAACCATCGAAATTTTGAAAATTTTAACAATCGTAATTTTGAAAATTTTGATAATCGGAATTTTGATAACCGTAATTTTAATAATTTTGGTAGTCGTAACAGTTTAGGAAATGATAATTTTGATAATGATTTAAATAGGAATTCTATTGGTAGACATAGCTTAGGACCCACTGTGAATAATAATATACAAACTTTGAATTTAACTGCTGATAAAGTATCTTCTATAATATCTGGTTGGCATTTGAAATTTGGTGGTCAAAATGAAGAGGGATTATCTGTTGATAACTTTATTTATCGCATACGTGCTCTAACGGTTCAAAGCTTGCGAGGAGACTTTAATACTTTGTGTAATCATGTTCATTTGTTATTTACTGGCAAAGCGTTAGACTGGTTTTGGCGTTTTCACGGAAACACCTCTAGAGTAACTTGGGAAACTCTGTGTAGCGAATTGAGAATACAGTTTAGAGATAGTAGAACAGATTTTGATTTAAGAGAACAAATCAGAGCTAGAAAACAGAGAGTAGGCGAAAGATTTGATGCTTTTTATGATGCAGTTTTGCAAATTTCAGACCGTTTACAAACTCCTCTGGATAATTTTGATTTGGTGGAAATTTTAAAACGTAATTTACGCCCAGAAGTTCGTAAGGACCTTTTGCATTTTAGAATTGACTCGATTTCAGAATTAAGGGATTTTGTTAGAAAATATGAGAATTTAGATGAAGAATTAAACAGGTATAGGTCAAATAGATCTTTTATTCCACGTAAGGTTGTATCTGAGATAAATACTGAAGATTTTGACGAGGATGAAATTGTTATAGAGGAAATTAAGGATATTGTTTGTTGGAATTGTTCCGAAACTGGCCATAGATTCGAAGACTGTTTAGCTGAGCGAACGATTTTCTGTTATGGGTGTGGTTCCCCTAACATATACAAACCAAATTGTACTAAATGTAATAAGTTTTCAAAAAACTACCAGAGCAATCCTCCAAGGAGGCAATTTCAGTCCAAAGCGACACAATCCTAAAATCTTCGGAATGCCAAACTGATTTAGTATCTACTAATTCTAAAACTAATTTTGAAAATGAATTTTCCAATATGAATTTTGTACCAAGGCACTTAAAGCCATATCACGTAAGATTGAAAGAGTATAAGGATGCTAGATTAAGAATTTTTAATGAAGAAATAGTTACAACAAATGTGGATAGAAAGGTAAAAAGATCAACTAAAAGGCTAAGAGAATTTTGGAAGGACATTTTGGAAACTAGGAAGATTGTTTGTTCCGCTATAATTTTTGATAGGAAAGATTGTTATGATATAAGACCTTTTACAACCGTGAAATTATTTGATGAAGATGTTGTAGGTATGATAGATACAGGTGCGTCAGTGTCTTGTTTTGCTTCTGATTATGCTAGAAAATTTTTAAATGAAAATAAACATCCTTATAGGAAATTTAAAATAATGTTGAACATAGCTGATGGAAGTCCACATCCCACCGTTGGTATGGTTAGCACTGTCGTTACTTTTAGAGGAGAATCTAGGATTATAAACTTTTTGATAATACCAAAGTTATCTCAAAACCTGTACTTAGGGGCAGATTTTGTGAGGGCTTTTGGTTTAGCAAAAGATTTATTTTCTGATGATGTCACAGTTAGTAAAAATAAAAGTTTGAATGAAATAGATATTGACGATAATATTCACAATTTAAGTATGGATGAAAAAGTTAGGCTTAATGAGGCAATAAATGCATTTCCGTCATATTCAAAGAAGGGTTTAGGAAGAACTTCCTTGGTTACGCATGTGATTGATACTTCTGATAATAAACCAATAAAACAGAGACATTTTGCAGTATCACCTGCAGTAGAAAAATTATTATTTGCAGAAATAGATAGAATGATTCAGTTAGGGGTCATAGAAGAGTCCCAAAGTCCTTGGTCATCGCCTGTGGCTCTGGTGCTTAAGCCTGGGAAGGTGCGACTGTGTCTGGACGCCAGGAAGGTGAACGGTGTCACGGTGAAAGACGCTTATCCCTTGCCCCTAATCGATGGAATTCTCAGCAGGCTCCCAAAGGCAAGATTTATTACAAGTCTTGACCTGAAGGACGCCTTCTGGCAAATTCCATTGGATGAAGGCTCAAGGGAGAAGACGGCTTTCACTGTGCCAGGTCGTCCACTTTATCAGTTCGTCACCATGCCCTTTGGCTTGTGCAACGCCCCACAGACGATGTCCAGACTTATGGATAAAGTCATTCCGGCACATTTGCGTACAAAAGTCTTTATTTATTTGGATGACTTACTCCTAATAACTGAAACTTTCGATGAACACGTTTTACTTTTACATGAAGTGGCTTTACATATGAGAAAAGCGAACCTGACAATAAATATTGAAAAAAGCAAATTTGTGCTTAAACAAGTTAAATACTTGGGTCACATAATCGGCCATGGAACGATTAAGACAGACCCGGACAAAGTTAAAGCTATCCGAGATTATCCGTTACCAATGTCCGTCCGTCAATTGAGAAGATTCTTAGGAATTTGTGGGTGGTATAGACGTTTTGTCCGTAATTTTGCGACCGTAACATCACCTTTAACAGATATGTTAAAGAAAAATAAAAAGTTTATTTGGTCCGATGAAGCCAAATTGTCATTTGAAGAACTTAAAAATTCTCTTTGTTCCGCTCCGGTGTTACATAACCCGGATTTTACCCGTCCGTTTTCTATTCAATGTGACGCAAGTCAATATGGAGTTGGGGGCAGTACTTGCACAGAGAAATGACGAGGGAGACGAAGTACCTGTAGCTTACATGAGTCATAAACTAACATCTGCTCAAAGAAACTACTCAGTTTCAGAACAAGAGTGTCTTGCAGCTGTCATGGCAATCAAGAAATTTCGTGCCTATATCGAGGGTCATGAATTCGAAGTGATTACTGATCACGCCTCACTCAAATGGCTAATGGGTCAGACAGATTTGCACGGCAGACTCGCGAGATGGGCATTAAAGCTACAGGGATTTAACTTTACGATACGACATAGAAAAGGTAGTCAAAATATAGTGCCAGACTCGTTATCTCGTATGTATTCAGAAAATAATGATGAAATAAATTTTAAAAATATTAATAAATTTTATGTAAATGAAATTGATAGCTCTGTTGAAATTGATTTAGAATCAGAAGAATTTAAATCAAGTGAATATTTGTCTTTGATAGAAAAACTTAAATCTAAACTTAAATTTTTACCTGATATTAAAATTGATAACGGTTTTATATATAAACGTGTCGAACATGCATCTGGTGATGAAGTTCAAGAACAGTTGTCTTGGAAACTTTGGGTTCCACCCTCTTTAACAACTGATTTAATAAAAAGAGCCCATGATCATCCACTTTGTGCTCATGGAGGTTTGGGAAAGACTTTACGTCGTTTGAAAACATTTTTCTTCTGGCCTAAAATGACAAAACAGGTGTCAGAATACGTTTTATCTTGTGAAGTTTGTAAGCAAACTAAAGCTACCAACAAAACTTTAAGACCACCAATGGGTCAACAGTCCACGTCCGTCCGAGTTTTTCAAAAACTATATTTAGATTATTGGGTCCATACCCAAGGTCCTCGTCCGGAAATGTTGGTATTATAATCGTTTTAGACCATTTGTCTAAATTTCATTTTCTAGAACCAATTAGAAAGTTCACGGCTAACGTTATTGTTGAATTTTTAGAAAAACGTATTTTTCATATCTTCGGTGTACCCGAATCCATTACCACAGACAATGGAGTTCAATTTAAATCAAATTTACTTAAAGAATTTTTAGAATCATATTGTATTTTTCATAATTTAACTGCAATTTACTCGCCACAAGCTAACGCTAGTGAGCGTGTAAATCGCTCAGTCTTAGCTGCAGTTAGAGCTTATGTTAAACCCTCACAGAAAGATTGGGATGAAAAGCTTTCGGCAATCAGTTGCGCATTGAGAAGTTCTGTTCATGTTAGTACGGGCTTTTCTCCGTATTATCTTCTGTTTGGTCAAAATATGTTAATGAATGGAAAATCGTATAACCTTTTACGCAAATTAAATTTATTGGAAGATTCAAATATTGATCTGAAAATGGATGAAAAATTAGAATTGATTAGACAAAAGGCTCAGGAAAATATTAGAAAATCCTACGAAAGGAATACTAAAACTTATAACCTTCGTTCTCGTCCAGTTAATTTTGAAGTTGGTCAAATAATATTTCGTAGAAATTTTGCTCAATCCAAAGCAGTTGATCATTTTAACAGGAAGCTTGCTAATCAGTTTGAAAAGGCTAAAATTGTTGCTAAGCACGGTTCATGTTATTACGAGTTAGAAAATATGTCAGGGAAAAACCTTGGTAAATTTCACGCCAAAGATATTCGAATTTGACTTCAGCTTTTGTTTCATTGTTAGAAACAATTCAACACAACCTGTTTTGTAATGTTCGATTTTTTTTATATCATTATTGATTTGTTTTAAGAATAGTTTTTTTACTATTTGTTTTTGTTTTGAGTGTAACATTTTGTTATATTGGAAAAAAAAAAAAAAAAAAAACTTTATTGGCAGTTTATTATGGTAAATTATGATTTACATAAACATTTTGATAATTATCCGTTTAGTACACTTTTCAATTATCCAAATTTTATAAGATGATTCATAAATGTGTATAGGCACTTATAATTATGCACTTTAGCACGTTCACAAATTAGTTTTCCTTTTTTTTGTACCCAAGAAATTCCCCCATATAACAGTCATAAAATAAGTTCCATCACTGGTGATATTGTGGAATGTTAGTGGTATATATGCAATAACGGCTATCTACAGTTTGTAGAAATTTTTTTTTTATGGCAAACGATTCGGATTTAAAGTTCTAGTCAGGGAATTAGGTTTTGCACTTGGAAATGGGAAAGTGAAATTATTTAGGAGTTAACTGATTGCTACATTTTAGTAGATTTACTATATTCGGGAAAAGTTAATATATGTCATTTGTGATGTATATTTTTATTTTTTGTTTAAGTCTGTTGTTTTTGTAATAGTGATGCAGGTTTGAATACACTCATAGAATTTGAACAGCGACTAAGTATTATTCTTTTTTTTTATTTGCAAAAATAAAACTAATAAACCATTACGGTTTATTTATTTAACTTGGAGATTAATTTTATCGATAAGAATTTTTGGTAATTACGTTCTTAGTAAAATTTAATTTTTTTGTAAATAGTAACTTTTTACTATTAACCCATAATATTTTCTATTACACTTTAGTTAAATTTATTTTGTATCTTCTTTGCTCGATACCGCATATCATGTAGATTTCATGTATATTTTATACATGATGATCGAGAAACAGGCGTGGTTATATTTCTTCGTTAAGAAGAGCTTTCGAAAATAATATCAGGCCAAAGAAGAATAGATAAATCAAAGGTTTGATGTTTGCATAATTTGCTAATTGCGTTCTTTTCTAATTGTGACATCGTAAGAGGTAAAAAGTGAAATTTATATTCGGAAAGAAGTAAAATTAATTATTAAAATTGAAGCGTGGTTAAATCGTTGTGTAATTAATTAAAATTAAACAGATCGATATAAAATTTGCGGAATTTTTATATTCAATCTACAAATATCTCGAATAATTTTTATTCACACTTTAATACTCCAAAAGGTAATATTTTATTTAAGAAGTTTTTTTTTTCGTATTTGGTGTAAAACAAATTTAATTTTTTTTTCCTAAATAGTTGTCGAACTAAACATCGTGTCACATATTCGAATTTGCTGGAATTGCTAAATATATTGTGTGTAATACTAGAGTGGGCACAGCTTTGCTAAAAGCTTGAGAAGAATATTACTTGCTGAAGTAAATTTTAATCGGAATCCATCTCCATAGTGTACTTTACGTCTCTCGAGTGTTGTGCCGTCCATTTGTACGAAGCTGGTACAGCTCGAGGTCTTACATCCTGTTGGCCACTCGAGAGACCAAAACTTTTAGTACGATTTCGGAAATTGGATTAGAGACTAAAATCGGGAATCGAAATTATTGTACGGTGATTCCGAATAAAAAGTTTCCTAGAATTCAGAGACGGCATAATTTATGGTTTACACGGATATACTCCCGATATTCGCCATGTTGAAATTTGAAGCATTATGCAATCAACATTTTCTACACGAGGCTACAAATCTCATCTTCAATTAATTAAATATTTTTTTTACCCTTCTAACACATTAATATTTTTTTTTGATTATACACTAAATCTAATTCATAAAGTTATTTATTAAAAACTATCAAATATCTAAAAAAATTTCATATCAAAGAATTAACAATTTTTATATTAAATATCTAGTTTTCTCATAAAATGGCTAACAATTTTCCTTATAAAATTCTAACAACTTTTCTTACTAATACATAACAATTTGCCTTTAAAATTTCTAACAATTTTTATAGTAAGTTCCAAACTAATTTTTTTTATTTTTTTTTTTTAAATTTATAACCTCATTAAATTTTTTTATTTTATTTTTCTACTACTAAAGTTGATTACTTAAATTAAATTTTTAATTATGTTTAAAGCTAACTATTTCTTTTCTCATATTTAAGACTAAAACTATTAGTTATACCTAATATTTTGCAACAATTCTAAATTCAAATAATAATATCTGTTCTAAATTATATTTTTAAAGATCAATTACTTGGCTTTACAACACGCCATTTAAATATAATTTGAATTTCGAACAGTTGGCATAACTAAAATCTAAAATTTATTATAACATTTTCAAATTATACCACTTTGGTATAAATCGATAAGGATTTATATTAAGCTATAATTTGCTATTAATTGATTTTTTTTTATTACTACTTACAATATTTTATTTTTATTTTATACTAAAAATTATAGCAATTATTTTTGTTATAACGTCGCTTAAAAGAATTATAGCACTTCTTGTGCAAAAGTTACCTAAAAATTTAATTTATAACGACTAAGTATTTGCTATAATTTCATTCACTATAAACCTAATAACAAAAAAGTATAACACCTAACAAAACATAAAATTTAATTAATATAACACTTTATTAGCATCATCGACAATGCAGGAGGCCTTCATGCAACGTTGGAATCAATCGACTCGTAAGTCTTTCTTGTTAATTTGTTATACTTTTCTAGTTACACACTAAATTCTTCTTTATTTATTATTGTTTTTATTAACGAAGAAATTTTATAGCATGATATATTTTTTTTTGTATAGTCAATAGAGAGTGGTAAATGGTAGTGTCATACATAAAAGCTCTTTGTTAATAGTGTTACGATTATTATATTTTTTTTGTACTTTTAAGAAGATTAAACCCTTAAACGGGACTTAGTTATTATCGTGATCAGATCATAATTAAATATTATCGTTATTTTAATATTAGTGAGTTGTTAAGGAGTTTTTATAATATAAAAGGGAAAGATGATCGGAATTGTAATAAAATGAAATACTTATAAATTAAAAATGGAATAATTTTCTTATAATGTAAAACTTTGAAAGGTCTGAGGTAAGGTTTAGAGTATTTGGGGTTTTTCATAAACTATTTTTGCCATTCGAAAAACCAAAGGATGGGAGGGTATAGAGGCATTGAGCTTTAACATCTAAGCTCACTCTAAGTTCTGTGCCCGTTAAAATTGGTACTGTTTAATTTTTCTTTGTTCTTTTTGTTATCAAACATTTATTAAGGGCATTCTAAAACGCACGTGAATAATTTTGATTGTGCGGCATGGTCAGTCAGTGGAACAAGATCCCCGCCCACATCTCCCGAACTAGCTAGCTTGCAAGCGCGTGCGTACCGTTCCAAACTGTGACCACAGGGTTCTTTTAGTGTTAAATGTTGTCGCTTATTATAGGACAGCCGATAGTGTGCGTATGATGACATCAAATAGGGTTTTTTTTTTATTTAAAATTTAACCCATAAACTGACACTTAAATTTTTTTGTGAATGTTTTTGAATTATTTAACCCGTTCTGCACCAACCCGGGCAAGCCTATTACAAATAATTTATTAAAATTTTTAATAATTATGATGTGAACAAGATTATTCAAGTTCAAGATCGTTTGTTATAATAACAAAAATCTTGCTCACATCATAATTTATGATAAACGATCAAAAAATAAACTTTTGGTTTTAATTTTTTAAAGCTTAAAAGTAAAACATATGAAACTTATGAAATAGCTTCATCCTACTTCTGAAATGTTTCATACTATTTATGAATCACTTCATAAAAACTTATGAACCAAAGTCATCATATTTATGAAACATTTCATAAACATGCTTCTTCATGCCATAAATTTGCTCTTTTATGGAACAGATTCATCATATTTATGAAGTGCTACATTGAGCGTAAATAAATGGAGTTTTTCATATAAAGGGTCCGCCCAAATAACTTTTTTTTTGAAAATGCTATAAAAAAAACTACTGAATATTTTCTCAAATTTCTTTTTTTATTTGAAAGTACAATCCTTCCGGTTAATAATGGAAAATAATTTCATTCAAATGGCTGCCACGGCTGGCCATGCAGTAGCCTACACGATCGGTCCAATTTTTAAGCACATTATCGAATTATCGATTGTGTGCAGCTGTATTTCACCAATGACTTCACGAATATTGTCCTTTAAAGCGTCAATTGTCTCTGGCTTGTTGGCGTAACACTCATCTTTGACGGCACCCCACAAATAATAGTCCAACGGATTCAAATCGCAGCTCCGAGGTGGCCAAACGACATCAGCTCTGCGGCTGATTTGAATTTTCGCACACATTCTGCAACATTACCATGATTTTCAAAGTAATGTCGCAATATTTCCCAGCGTTGTTCAAGCGTATACACAACCATATTCGTTCAGCGGAAGGATAAAACTAATTATCTGTCAAATCAGACATGAGCTAAGTGTTACCATTCACGAAATAAGCACTAGTTGAAAAAAAAAGTTAGATGGCGGGCCCTTTATATGATGAAGCTTTTTCCCTTAGTGTATAAGAGACAAAATAACAACGGAACGATATTTTCACAATTTTTCAATATTTAATCAATCACACTTTGCCCAGTTTTTCGGAAAATTTAAAAAGTTGTTCCATTTTTTTTTTCTCATATAGAATAACAAATATTGTTAGTTTGGCATTGCTGCAATATAGTTTATTTTCGCTGGACAGTTGGCTTGAAAAGCAACATATGTATGTAAGGTTGACTGTTTGAAAAAAATTCTCTTTTATGCTTCAATAAAAATTCAATTCAATTCGTTTCAATCAATTGTGGGTTGAAATCATAAAAAGCGGAAAAAATAAAGGTGACAATTTTTATTACATTTTAAAAGGTTTCAGATGAAAAAAATGATATTGTGAATATTAACTTAAATAAAAGGGTGTTTTTATTAAACAATCATGATACAAAAAACGAATGTTAAAAAAACACTGTAAATAGAACACTGTGTTTTTAAAAGATCACTTTTCTATTTAAACATAATGTTATAAAAATGGTTTTTAACACTTAAAACTCCAAGACTATAAAGAAGTTTTTATATAAAATTAATTAGTCACTTTAGCATGGCATTGTCATAGGAGGGGTCAATTAACACATTTAATACAGCTTGTGACTTTAAAGGTAATGTACCGTCTTCAGTTATATTTTTAAATTATTTCAAAAATGCTACTTGTTCTCAGGGCTCGTTCACAGAATTTTCTACTGACAAAGCAAACGCTCTACCGTCTACACTGAAAGAATTAGCCTTCATAATATTAATGAAACAATACTATACTAACACATTTTCCATAAGCTTTTTATCATACAATTTCATAGTTTTTCAAAAAAAAAAAAAATCATTCGATTTCACAAATTATTTAATGAAAATTTTCGTTAGGGCTATGAAATTATTTTAAAGACTTCATTTTTATTTTTTCATAAAATTTCATAATTTCATTAATTTACATACATTTCGAACATTAGTTTTAAGATTTAATTCACAAGTGTTCAACATATTTTATAAATTATTTCAATGTAGCCATTTATATAGTACTTTACTTTAAATTATGACAAATCCAAAATAATAACCATTTTGCTATAAATTTAAATTTATAAAAACTAAAAACAAAAAAGTAAAAAAAAAAACATCTTAAAAAAAGTAAAAAGCCGATCTTTTGATCTTGGGTTGAACTTGAACTTAGGTATCGCTATAAAATCATATATGTCTATTGTCGATCACAAGTTTTGTTAAAATCGCCCTACAGGTTTTACAAAATGGCAAAAACTAAAAATGGGACATATATCAACCATTCATCGTCAAAGGGTTAAGACATTCATGAAGAGTTTTATTAATTCAAGGAAAATTCTTAATATTAAAAAATTGTATGAACCAGTTTCATAAATTCTATAAATGTTTCATTGTCGTCTTGATTCTTTAGTTTTATAAAGATTTTCATTGACTCTACAAACATTTCATAAACATTGACTTCAAAGAAAACTGTTTCCTAGATTCTATGAAAGTTTTTAATGGACGAGTTCCAGTGACAATTTTCATTAAAGCTATGAAGAAATTCATTACTGAACTGAAGATAATTCTGTCAGTGTAGCAAGGGAGGTATCCCAACGGGGACCCTCACATCTTAATGGACTTTGAATATGTTAAATTAATATTACATTCTTTTTAACCTGTCCCATCTCACTAAGTGGACTAAAATATAAGGTCATTTTCTGTTTCATCGGACTATTTCGTTATAAATGGTGGAAACGAAAAAAATTTCACATTTTCAAATGCGGATTGCACAAAAGCTATAGAAGAGAATAAATTTAATTTTTTTTAGATTCTCTAGCGTATATTAACCTTTTAGGCCTTAATAGATTATGTTTTCTTGGAAACAAAAAACTTAAAAATTTCGAAAATTATATTTGGACATGTTGAAATAGGATATTTTTTTTACAGATTTATGAAATGAAGAAGGTAAGTTGAGGAAACAAAAAAAGGTGATAGAAATTCATGGTAGTTTTATAAAAAATAAGAATTAAATGTAAAAGAACTTTCCGGCGACGTAAATTGGCTGATTATTAAGGAATTTTTTCGTGGCAAAATTTAATATTTTGAATCCCGTTTAACCAAAAATTTTAAGAAGAATTATCAGACATGCAAAAAGGTATATACATATATGTCTATGAAAACGAAGATATTTTATATTAAAAAATATATGGTCTCAAATTCATGGAGTTGGTTATAGTGTCAGGTAGAGCTAATAAATATTGTGCATTTCAATTAGTCATAATCTTGTAGTGTCTTTTAAATAGACAATAAACCAAAATATAATTGGAAATTAAATGAATTGACGAAGTTATATTTTACATTGTTTACTTTGTAACTTTTGTAACTTTACATACAAATAATTTTATTAATGACGAACGAAATCTGTATTTGCCAATAAAATTGGAGATTTGGTTGATTCAAAGCGATATTTTATGCACAAAAATGTTAATTTTTTAAAGTTTATAAAATCGCAATGAAATAGCTCCCAATGAAATAAGTCCAAAGAAAGAACAAAAAAAAAAAATAACTCCTAAAAATTCCTATACGAATAGGGAGTTATTTCATAATGAAATAACTCCCAATACGTCTGGACTTTTTTAATTTATTTTATTCTGCAGGCAAAAACAATTTTCAAAAAGAAATAAATCCACACACAGAAAAATAAAATGCCAACCGAATTGAAAAGCGTATTCAATTCGGCGACAACAAATAAATTTGTTTAGTACAACCATATTTAAAAGTGATTTTAGAAAACTAGTGGTGTTTCAACTAAAACTCAGTTGTACAATATTACCTAAATTCTCTTGTTATTCAGTTGAAAAAATGGATTCCAGTAGTAGGAACAGAATTTCAATTTGTAAATGGCTAAATTTGTATCTGTGTGCATAGAAGTTTTTTAAAAAAAAGTAAAAAGCACTATTTGGTTAAAAAGTTTTTGAAACTTCTGTGTATGTAGTTATTTCTTTAAGAAAAATTAAAAAATCTTTTTTAACAAAACATAATTTAAAAAAAAATTTCCATGAAACTTTATGTATTAATGTGTTAAATAAAATCAAAAATCTAATTTTCTGGAAGTTCTTTAATTTTTCTTGGGTTATAATTCATTGGGACTTGTCTCATTGTGTGACATTCAGTCACATTCATTTTTTTTTTAAATTATTTTCCATTTTAAATACATTTGGATTTTGTAATATTTTTTTTATTTAAAAAAAATATGCTCCAGTAGAAAATGCATCAATGCATCCGTGAAGCAAAAGTTGGTCGGATCTGTTGCTATGTATATACATGGCTTTAAACTTTCAAATATTCTTGTTTATAAAAAAAACATGTTTTAAGTAAATTTAATTTTAAGTAATTTTAGAAACCAATGTAAGCTACAATATTTAAACAGTTATAGAAAAATAAACAGAAGATTTATTAAAAAATTCTTTTTGCTATAAAAATTCAAAATATTAGATGATTTTCAAAAATTATTTATTTTTTTAAATTATTTTATTATTTAAAATTCGGACTAGCAATGCAACCCTGGTGTATATTTCATTATATATCCTTTTTTAAATGCAAAATCGGGAGCCATCGTTAGAATGAAATTTTGCATTTTTTTGTTACACACGATAGATCTTAACCTGACAGTGGTGAATTTATTTATTTATTTATTTATTTATTTAAGTCTATGGATACAATATCCTTACAGACTAGCATATAAAAATTAAGATATTTAAAATAAATTATTTAACAAAATTTTAAATTGGGAGTGAGAAACACTTATGTCTAACTTATTACAATAAATATTAAATAATCTCATAGATATATTTAGTGGTTCGTTTAATACATATTCAGTTAAGTGTATATCAATATGAAAAATTTACTTATATTCCTAAAACTTCTTGGTGGAACATATATTGAAATTAACTCTAATAGCTCAGGAGAATCAATAACACCACAAATAATACCATGTAAAAAAGTTAAACTTGCAATAATACGACGAGTTTCCAGAGTTTTTAAAGAAATAAACTCACACTTATCTGCGTAAGAAGGACTAGAAAAAGAAGGAATGTTAAAATGATTCGGATAGTTAAAACATGGTAGGGCAAACTTGACAAACTTTCTTTGAATTCTCTCAATACGACCAATATGAAGAGCAGCATTAGGACTCCAAATAAATGGAGAATATTCCAATCTAGATCTAACAAACGAAGTATAAACCACTTTCTTCGTTATGTGATCAAAACATTTATCCAAATTACGTCGAATAAATGCTAAAAGCGAATAAGCTTTCGGTACAATAAAATTTAAATGACTGGTGAATGATAATTTAATATCAAAAACTACACCAAGGTCCAAAATTTCATCAACAGATGACAATACATTACCAAAGATTCTGTAATCAGAAATTATAATATTTCGACTTCTATGAAAAGACATACTATAACATTTAGAAATATTAAAGGGTAAACCATTACAATTTGACCAATGAACTAGATTATTCAAGTCCTCCTGAAGGTCAAAACGTCCCTTACAGAAAAAATTGACTTGAAAATTTTGAGATCATCAGCATACATTAAAATTTTGAATTTTTAAAGCAATCGCTAATGTCATTTATAAAAATATTAAATAATTAAGGACCAAGGATGCTGCCCTGTGGAATACCTGACGTTGGTATAAAATAGTCCGAACAAATTCCATCAACAGATACTGTTGCGATTCTGCCAATCAAATAATGACGGAACCAACTAAGCATATTTGAATGGATGCCAATCTTGGAAAGCTTATATAATAAAAGTTCATGTGGGACTCGGTCAAAAGCCTTGGCGAAATCTGTGTAAATTGTGTCAATTTGAACACCCTTTTCAAAACAAGAGATGCAAAAGTTAACAAAAACCGATAAATTAGTTGTTGTTGATCTCCCAGCCATAAATCCATGTTGTGAAACAGATATATATAGTTTTAACTGGAAAAAAGTTTATCAAACACGATGTGCTCAAAAATTTTAGCAATATTGGTTAATTTGGAAATAGGACGGTAATTAGTAACACTGCTCCTACTACCATTTTTAAGAATTGGGAAAATAGTCGTAAATTTCCATTTCTGAATGAAATAACCAGCTCGTAAAGATTTATTAAAAAATATTTTGAGGGGTAAAATAAATGAAGAAAAATGATCTATAGATTATTTGTTAGGATAATATTCTAATTAAGAAATATAGAGTATGGCCTCAAACTTGAATTATTTTCATTTTGATTGCACAATTAATGGTTGAAATAACATAATTTTCATTTTTAATAAAAATTATATCAAACTTTTAAAAAAGACAAAGTACGGTCTTAGTTTACTTCCCCATTACATCTTGTTTTTAAATGAAATAAAACAAGTGTAAAAATAAAAAGGAGAATAAAAACAAAAATCGTGTATTGTATATCTACCAAAGGTAGAGCTTGTAAATAACGAACAAGTTTTTAATTTATTTTTGATCAATGGTGATAATCTTTAATTTCGAGCTCATATATTAGTTCCACTTAGTGTGATAACTAGGTTATATGAATCTTTGATGTTTGCATGGGACTGTCACTTATTTTAATAAGTGATCCAAAGATGGGAACATAGAAAATTCCCAAAATAGATCTATCAACACATTCCTGAAAATGGTCAATTAATAAATTTGAAAACAAAACAAAAACTATAAAAATATTTTCTCCAAAACGGATCCTAGTGACACGTTAAATCTTTCTGGATCAATAGAAAAAAATCTAAAATGTGATGCTTTCCTACTATATGGTGATGCTTTCCTACTCTGGGAAATTAAGGCCACAGATTAGTACACACTTTTTTGCTTTAAGAGGTTAACTATCTTTAGAAATCGATATAAACAACAATATTTAAGTAATTATAAAAAATAAATAAACGGTTTATTACAGAAATGAAACACGCAATATTATGTGTTGTTCTAAAAATAAGAATTCGGACCACCATCTCAACCCAGCACAGGGGGATATATCACAAAATTGCTGGAAAAAAATTGGCTATTTGCCAGCAAAATCTTTCATTACCACATAATTGGTTATATAATGAAATTATATATCTCAACTCATTATAATTTGGCGTCAGCACTAGTTATTTTTGTTTGACGAAGTAGTTTTTATAATCAGTTAAGCATACTCGCTACATTTAAGTTTTGTTTCAAATTATATTTTAATTATGTTTAAAATAATGTTTTAATGTTCCACTATTTTACACAGATAATTTTCAATTTGCATTTCATCAGTAAAATATTGAGTTTCTTTTTTTTGTAATTTTTTTGTTGCAAATTTGTTCCATGCTTAGACTTGCTATACAAACACAGATTTCATATACATTCCGGGATAACTTTAGAAATGGATGCGATAAAGTACTGCATTACATTGTAGTGTGTACTCCATACCTGTAACATTATTTTCCCACAAAAAGTAATGAGCTACCGATAATGTGTCACATAATGCAATACTTTGTAATGTATACTCCTTGAATTTAGCATTTTTCGAAACATAAAGAAACGAGTTACCGATAATTGAACACTCATAAATTACCTTGTAATGATCATTACTTTTTACTTTACTTCAAAACATAAAATAATGACTTACCGACCATCAATTACATAGTGCATGAATTATACACATAAAGTAATTCTAGTTTACTTTGTGATTTCTTGTAAGCATAAGGGTAAGGTGTATATTTTTGATATCACGAACGAAAACACAAAGCACAACAATTCATTAACATTTTAAGCAGTCAAATATTATATGTATCGATAGCTCAGTTGGTAGAGATCTCGCCTAATTAATTGCTAAAAACCAGAGACACCCGGTTCGAATCCCAGCTTGACAACGTTATTTATTTAATAAAAAAAATATTTTTATTAATTTTTTTTTTGAAAATCTATTTATAGACACATTACTTCTTCGAACCCGGCAACCATATAAGTAACCAGTTACTTATCCCCCTATTACGTAATGAATCCACCCATTACTTTCAGGAACATCGCATGTAAAATTCATCAGTGAAGTAAGGTGTATTGTAATGCTTGGAGCCGTTTGGATGCACATTACCAAATAATGGGTAAAGTAATGACCCATTATTATTGTACGTATTTTTAATTACGCGGTTGTTTTAACCACGATGTTTTTGTGTTGTTCTGGGAAAAACGTATTTAGAAATCTAAATGCAAAAACTCATCATTTTGAGTCCACATTTTTGTTCATATTTTTAGTTTGTTTTTTTTTTCAAAACAAAATAAAAATGAAAATGAAAATTATTAAAGTTCGAGGCCATACTCTATATTTCTTCATTAGGATATTGTCCTAACAAGTATTCTATAGAGTTTTTTGTTTTCAAATTTATTATTTGACCCTTTCAGGAATGTGTTGATAGATCTATTTCGGGAATTTTCTAGGTTCCCATCATCAGAACACGTTTTGAAAGCGGTAACAATCCCATGCCAAACATCAAACAATCATATGAACTAGTTTACTCACTACATGAGAACTGATATACATATGAGTTTGAAGTTAAAGATTATAACCATTGATCAAAAAATAAATTGAAAACTTGTTTGATGTGCAAGATCCACCTCTGGTGGATATTCAATACACGTTTTTTGTTTTTCTCTCCTTTTTATATTTTGTTTAGTTTGTAAACAAAACAGGGGAAGTAAACTAGGCGGTACTTTGCCTTTTATACAAGTTTGTTATAATTTTTATTAAAAATTTCTGTCAAAATATAATAATAAAAAGAATTTATTTTTTTTATTTGTAATAAGAATTTTATTGTTGTTTTGTATTTCTTGAAAATTAAATTGCCTCACGAAGTTCCGGAATGTTACCACCTAAACAATCTTATAAATGGCGGCTGATGGCTGTTTCCATCAGTTTTTGTAAAAATGGTGTCTGAATAGTGCCTGTATTTGGTCCAGTTAGACTCAAAAAACTAGACCTGATTTAAAATAAATTTGCAATTTCATATTTTCAAATGGGAGTTTCTCGGAAATTTTAAGAGATAACTCACAAACGCGTAAGCATTTTTTTGTGGGTCTTTCTTAATTAGCAGCCTAGAAATATGTTAATTTTATAAAAATAGGATTAGAAACAAAATCGGATTCGGTACATAAGGTAGGTACACTACTTTGGAAGAAAAGAAGATATATACGCAAGTAAAATCCCAATAATCGACTGTAAAGCTCTTAAAGGAAAAGACCCTAAACTTTAGTAAAAAATTGAAAAAAGTACCCCATTTTGAAAGAAAATCCAAAAAATTGTTGACTTTGCAAAAACAAGTAAACATTTTTATTTCTTTTTAAAAAAGATTGAAGAAAAAGCAATCGGAATCACTTCATACAACATTTTTTAATTACAAGAGGAAATTAGTTATATGTATCCGATAAAAAGGCTGCTTGACGAAAATGTCAAATTTCAACACCATCCAACTCTAAAAGTCCTTTTACGATCCGGCTGACTACTATCAAATATGACTACGAAGATATCGATTTCCAAAGTTCGGTCACTTAAGATGAAATTCCCCGTATTCAATCGGAAGATTAGCTATTAGCTAACAGACCTTTCCAAAGCAGTTATTTAATTAATTTCGTTATTTTGTTTAACAAACTAAAAATAACAGATATTTTTTAAGTACGACTCCTTCAAATAAAATTTTCGATGCCTTTCTAGAAAATGGGGACATAATATGGAAACTGAGTTCAACGTAAAAAAATTGCAACACAGTCAATTCTGAATTGTCACTAACTATGGAATTAGAAAAAAACTAATACAAAATTGAGAAATAGTAATTTAAATTAGTATTTTAACAAATAGAATTAAAAAAGAGTTATCATTTTTTTTTTTTTTCATAAAATTGCTAAACATTTTTCCTTTTGTTAATTTTCTTTAGCATTGTCTCATATTGGGAACTTCCATATTTCTGTTTGAATTTTCCTACATATTTATTTTGAACAGCTTTTTTATATATTTCCAATATACTATATACAATAGTATTAATTATCGTATCAAATCTTTTTCAAATCAAAGATTTATGTATGTGTTTTTGCTTTTGTTTTGAGCGACACTGTGACTTATATAAAGTACTGCGTGATTATATGTAAACGTTTTTTCTCCGGTTATTTTATTTTGGAATTATCTCTTAAAAGTATCCTAAATTTGTAATTATGAAAAAGTTAATTACAAATAAGTTATGGTATGATGGGTCAATTTAACATAACAAACATAACATGTGGGGTTTAATTTTAAATGAATAAGAATTAAATTTTCAAATTCACTAATTTAGTATACAGTTTTTAAATTCCCACCCAAACAATCTTTAAAAACTAAAACCAACATAGAGAGAATTTTCTGGAACGATGTTTAATGAAACTTTTCACTAAACTCATGAAGTTTTCATGAAGTTTTCTTTGCAAAATGAATGCAAAATTTCTTAAACCTTATGAAAAAACTTCATTATGTTTATGAAACAGTTTTCAATGAAGCTTTTTTATAAAATTATATTAAAAACTGCATTAATTTAGTAAAAAGTTTCAATGGACCAGTTCTAATGCAAAAATTCATTGATAACAGGCAGACAAATTCCTCAGTGCAGTATAAACTTACGTCAATTTCAATAAAACAAAACAACATAAATTTCACTTTTATATAAATTGTCTTCAATCAATGTCATAGAAAATAGCTTTTGCTTTTTATTTTAGTTTCTCTTCCATTTTGTAAGAATAGAAATCAATGCTTAAAGCATAATTTGATGAATTATTCATTTATTTATATGTTATGGTCCAATTCTAAAGGTCCTTTATTTTTATACAGAACACATTTATTCTTATACTATCAAAAAAACCAAAAAAAATAAAAAAAATATTTAAAATGAAGTTGTTGCAGTAACCAAGTAAAATAGTAAAATCCAAATAACAGGTTGCAGAAAAATGTATACTGTATTATAAAGGGTTTTAATATCTGTTCTACAATCGATTCTTTTTATATGGAGCTTGTAATATTTGCAATATGTTCTTTAGCTCCAAACTATAACAGGTTACTTTAGAACCTGTTCGAGAACCAGTTATAAAACTGGTTCTGGGACAGTGAAACCTTACAGTTTTACTCCCAGGAACCTGCTGTAGAACCGGTTCCATATAACTGGTGGTAAAAAAGCTCTTCAAGAACAGGTTCACACAAAACTTTTCTAAAAATTTTGCTGGGAAGTAAATATTATTTCCACACGAAATAAGTAATTAAATCAATAATTGACTGTAAGGATATAACTTAAAACTATTTTTAAAAATAATACCAATGTTGCATTCAATACATCAAGACCCAAATTAATATATTAAAAATGCCATTCTATTATATACAGAGAGCGTCAAAAGAAAGTGTACATCTGATTTCATTATTTTGTTATTAAACTTAATTCAACATTTTATGATTGTGTAATAACATGATTCCTCCTTTTTAAATTTACAGAAAAACCACAACAATAATTATACAACAAAAAGTTAGACAACTATAAAGATTTCTAAAAACAAAAAAAAAAAAAAAAAATAATAAAATAATAAAATACTGCATATTTAAGCTCCAAAAGAAAGTGTACAGTTCGACCATATATTAAAATGGTGCATTTGCATAGTTAAAATACCGCTAGTTTTTCTAATATGCTTTTGTAAGCCATTCCAGACAATATTTATTAATAACACAGTTAAACACTAAAAATGCATCGGAGATGCGACTTACCAATTGTGACGCATTTTAGGAATTAGATAACGAGTGTGAACACCAAAATTTAATATTAACTCCACTTTTCGAAATATTTGCGAATTTAACTTTTACCAAAAATCTAGTTTTTTTCTTTAAAATTTCTTTTTAATTCATATACCTAAATAACTAAATATAATCACAAAATACTTAAATATATTAAATATACACTCACAATATTTTTCCGTAAAGATTACTGAAAATCTGTTAAAAACAGGACTATTTACTTTTCGTTTAAAACAATTGTATTTTTTAGTTTATTTTCAACTGTTGAAAAATTAACTGTCAAAATCTATAAAAACAATATATTGTTTTCGTTTATTTCAATATTCAATATAATATAACAATTTTTTGTATTAAATAGAAAATTTTAACTGAATATTTTAACTACTACGGAAAGTCGGTTTTTTTTTTGTTTATTTTGTTTATTGGATAACAGACAGACAGTTAAAAAATATATTTCTCTGTTAATTTAACTGAATATTCCATTGAAACAACTTTACGATTAAACTTTTAAATAACTGTTGATTTTTTATGGAAATGTTTTTGTGAGTGTATACATAAAATAGAAGTATCTGTACACTTTCTTTTAACGCGCACTGTATAATCGGTTTTATTTCGATGTTTTACCGTTTTGATTTTGAAATATCTTGAACTAAAGTTAAAATACCGAAACGGCGTTTTTTAAACTGTAGTTTATAGATATGATAGATATATATTATAGATATATTTAATATGTAAAATTTTACTAAACCCTGTAGTAGTAGAAGACAGGTGTCACTATTGGAATCGTAGTCTTAAAAATTTTCAAGAAATTATGCGGGCGTGCTAGAAAACCATTGTTAATATGTAATAGTAGCGTTTGCCAACAATGAGTAATATACATTCACAAATTATTGTTTTAAATCAATGACATTATTTATTGAGTTTTATGGCATAAAGTAAGGGGTGGTTATTTTTAAAGTAAGCATTTTGTTACAAATTTTATCTTTAAAATATATTATACGACTTGTTTTAAACAAAATGTTTTCTATAATATATTCCAGCCTCCTTTCTATAAGATAACTATTTTTATAATCCTTAAGAGATGCGTGCTTCAGTTGCATTATCTATCGCTTGATGTTTATGTGTCTGCAACAAACTTTTGTACACTATATGTTTATTATTGCCTATAATCAAGAGCTGACTGTGAGTTAAAAGTTTCTTTTTACTAACGACAAGTTGGCAGACAACTGGCGTACATATCTTGAGAAAAAAATTGTACACAAGAAATTTTTAAAGTTTGTGTTTAAGTTTTTTTTTTTAATAGCCCAGTTGAAAAAATGGTTAACTCAATTTATCTAAAAATCTACAATTTTTTTTTTTTATTTACCAAAACGACATTTTGAAACTTTAGCCTATTTCTAATTAGAAAAATAAAAAACAACTATTTCGTTGGGTGTATTCCTAATTTTTGAGACTATTTTCGTCTTATTTTAATGCAAATCACAAGTTTAATAATTTTTATTCACGGGGGAAAAAAAGTTTTTTTCTTCTCATATGAGTTTGCAATGGTAGTCCAAATTTTATATTATAATTTTAAGAATCGGCTTTTAGACTGTATTAATTAAAAACTTAGTTTATTCAACTTTCAAAATCTTAAATTATTTTCACACATTGGTGATGCACTCGACTAAAGTAAAGGTTAGGTAAGGTCGATTCGGAGAAGGGAAAAGCTTCCCTAATCCGACTCAAGTCCCTGAGGACTTACACTTAAGCCAGAATGTCGGCTTGTTGTGCGTTCTAAAAAATCGGTCCTATGTCACATTCCTACCCCAGGATCTCCGTCGCACTGAGGAAATTAATCAACCTCTTCCATCCTATGCCTCTAAGATCAACCAATGTGGATATTGGGTCACTGGATAGTATTTCGACCCGGATCCCGGCAAAATGCCGGGCATTCACAGAGATAGTGTTCCAAGGTCTCCTCGTCCTCCCTACAGGCCCTAAACACTCCCGAGTCCGCTCTACCAATACGGTGGAGAAGGGCCCTTAGTGTCGAGTGTCCAGTGAGGATTCCCATCAAAAGACTCAGTTCCTTCCTACTGAGATTGAGAATTTCCCTCGTCTTGTCCCTGTCCGGGTTGCCCCAGAGAATACCCGTGGTCCTGCTAACACTAAAGTAAAAGTTTAATACCGAAATTGAACTGATTAGAACATAGTTTTAACACCCTATTAAATTTTTGCTAAAACGTGAACTAGTGCGAATTTCGAAAAAGCTGAAACGAGTTTTTACTTAAATCGACAAATGATTAAAATATGTCAATTTGATATTTATTTCACAAAAATCTACGTACAAAAAATTTAAAAATCCTTTTTTTTTTACAGAATATTCCTGAATAAATGATATATTTGGACATACTTTGGCATTTTTTATATACCGTTGGACGCGTCTTAAAAAAAAACATTTCATATGATACTACTATTGCACACTTTGTCTATAGTTCTTTGAAAAACTAAAATAAAATATCTTTTTTGAAAATGGTCCAGCTCACGGGATCTTAATGGTAGACACGAAATATTTTGGGAATCATCATAAAACAGACCAAGGTACATTTTGAGGGGTGGACAAAAAACACTTTTTTATTCTCTATACAAGGTGTGTCGTACACTACGGCATATTTTTATAATTTAATTTCTGCCTGAATCTGAATGTTGACTTCACAAAGAATTCTTTGATTTTTAAATTTATCAAATTATTGTTCATTAGTATTTTTTTTTTTAATTTTTATAATTATTTTTTTTTCTTACTTATATTTTTTATTTTTTATTTTTGCCGCGTCCCTTTTATGTATACAAAAGTAAAAATTAAATTAATGAATTCAACCGCGGTTGCATTTTTTGTAAGTCTTTTAATGGTTGCATTTATTTGTAGCTCTTATTTGCTCTCTCTTCATCTAGAGAAGCAGTGACATCTATATCTCGTCTTTTTATTTGATCTCCGTGCTATGGTTGTGTTTATCAGCCCAATTTTAGTAGCAACAAATAATATCAAACATATTTTAAAATTAGTTTAAAATTAGTTTTTTTTTTTGTAAAACCGTTTAACTAAATTTTTTGCGTAAGACTCAATTTCAGAAAAAAAGTTGCTGTAAATTAGTTAAATATTTTAAATAGACGTTTAACAAAAATTTCAACTTACTTTTTTTTTTTTTGAGTGTAGAGCCTTTAGAATAGGCAAATCTTTAACAAAAAAACCTATTAATCATCAAGTTTGCTCCATTATTGTCTTCTTAGAAATCAAACACGTGGCTATGGTATTTTTCTTACAATCTTAATGACGTTACTAAGCATTAAAAACGAAAAATGTTCTATTTATATAAAAAAACTTTAATTTTAATCTAACTCAAGTAATAATTTTTACAGTTTTCTTTGTTTTTTTGTTTTTATATACATCAAGATTATTTGGTTGTCAATCAATCTTCGTTTATTTGCAAAATTAAAGCAAATTTGATGTATTACCTATGTTGATATATGTATTTCGATCTGGCTAAAGATCTCATCAGAACCCAAAATTTTAGAGAAAGTTAGAGCCTCCAGAATTGGCAGAGCGTTAACAAAAAATGTATTGATTATCAATTTTGCACCATTCCTGTCTTCTTGTTTTTTTTTTTTATTTGTACGTAAATTTACATAAAACACATTCGAAAAAATTGCAATTTTTAGTGACCTGAAAGGTCTTTTGATTTTGCTGAAATGTGGAGCATATGTTATATGTGGTCCATACACAACGGTCCAGCCATGAATAGCTCAAATCGGACCACGCCTGGTTTCTTCCTATGATTTTGAAAAACCTTAATGTCCACATATTGAGATTTTTACTGAATATTATTAGTGCCTAAAGCACACTTTTCAGTGAATGAAGTTCCTGTCCCTGGTTATAACCAAAGTCGTTATAAACGTCTTATAGTGTATATAATAAAAATGTAATCGACTATTACATTAATATAAAACAAATTAGGTAAAGGTGTTATTAATACGCAACAATAAGAATTTTTTTTTAAATCAGTTGAAAATATTAAAAGTGGTTATTTAGTTGTTGAGTTGTCAAAAAAGATATGCATTTAGGTATGCTATTTACCAATTTTCTGCTTGGGGTTTTAAAAAAATAAAATTATGTACCATACAAAGTCACGTAAAGCAAATAATGAAAGTTTTTCATAAGAAATATTAGTTAAATATAAATATTTAAAGTTTTAAACTTAAAGGTTTATTATATTATTTTAAGCTTAAAGGTTTATTATATTATTTAAAATATAATATCATATTATTAAACAAAGTAGTCAGTAATTAGAACTATTAATTGTTCTAATTACTGACTACTAATTACTACTTACCTTTTAGTTTATACTTCCTTATCTTATCTCCTTATAATATTTTCTATATGAGTCATTCCATGTCAAAATGAAAGCTTTTTTACATCTGGACGTTAAAAACGTAATTTTTCCAAAACAATTTTGGAAAAATTACGACATTTTTTTGTGAATTTTTTGTGACGACACAGTTAAAATCTCTTTATTAAACTAATAGGACATTAAAGCATGACATTTGAAGAATGTTGTATAAAATTTTCACGAAGAAATATTAAAAAACACGCCAGTGGCAGCAATTTTTCGGACGTGTCTAAAAAAAAAAAGCAAAATTGCGGTGCCCCTCATAACTTGGTGCTGGGTCATCTGAAATCAAAAAAACAAAGTTCATTCGTTAGATAATAGTTTTCCCCAGGTAACGCTGGGAAGGTTTTTCGAAATTTTAATTTTTCACAGTTATATTAGTTTTTTGTTTTTATATACATCGAGATTATTTTTATGTTATTTTCAATTTATAACGAGCTTTCAACCTCCGTATATTTACAAAAATAAAGCAAATCAAACATATTAGCTAGGTTGATACTAGTATTTCGATCTGGCTAAAGATCTCATCAGAACCCGAAGTTTTAGAAAAGCTTGAGCCTATATAATAGGCAGAACTTTATACTTTTTTGGAACACTTTAAAGGGAAAAACGGGATTTTTAGTGAAAAAAAAAATCGGCTAATTTGTTGTAAAATAAAAATGTTTGTAAAGTAAAAATAATTAACAAATTTGTTAATAATTTTTATTACCTCATAAATTATGTACAGAAATAGTGTTTAAAATTTCAAAAGGATCGGTGCAGTAGTTTTGAAGTTATGAGGGGCACCGACTTTGAAAACGTGAGTTGTTGGAAAAACGCTTTAAAGTTTTGAACATTAAAAAATCTGGTATTAAACGTTTATAAGCAAATTTTATCAGCTTACCTCACACTGAATCATCAATGCCAGGTCCATAAAGGATATTGCTATCATCAATGATGTCTTAAGCACATTTTTGCTCCTGTCTACGACGAATCCTGCCTTCTTTAGTTTGTCTCTCAGCTAACTGCTCTACGTTGCTTATACGTATGGAGTCATTTGATCGCGCCCAGTCATGAGCACTTGATCCACTATTGATTCCCATGTCTTGCATGACGTCTAATAAAGCAAAATAACCTTCATTGAAGACACTGGCTGCCGCGCTACTTGTTGAAACGCCTTCGTTTTTATATTTTTGCAGAGGTACAATTTTTCCAGGTCGATATAATCTCGAACCAGCTGATTCTATCAGATCTTGTAATTTTTTTTAGGAATTTTAGTAATAATTTAACACAGAACTTAATGAAAACGAAGTTAAAATAATACGAAAATAGGAACACACGTATACGCCTGCTCGATAGAATATTTACTGCTACACTAAATTTTATACTCTACACTGACATACTTGATATAAAAATACTCGCAACTTCGTCAATTTTGTTCCAATCGAATTGAAATTTTAACACAATATTCTTAATATATTAATCACTTATTTAAAAAAAAAAATGGAAAAAAAAAATTTAAATACCAAACCCCGCCCCCGTAAGGGTTTATGTCTCAATGTGTTTAGAAATATTGGTATCATATTTCGCAGGAATTTAAATGCCTTTGTTATCACAAAAAGTTAAATTTTTCATGCGATTAATAATCCAGTGAAAAATAAAATTATTCTTATTTAAATTTATTTTCATCGGGATAAACATTAATTGCATTTATAGTAATTAAATGTGCTAAAATCCCAAAACTTATTTAACAAATTGTGAAAAGCAATCTGATGTAGGCGTGTCCCTATCCGGATTTCATTCCTGCCTAAGGAAATCTTCAGGGGACTTTGTTATTAGAATTTCTAGAGATATTTGTTATGTTAAATCACAAACTCAATGAGAATTTCTTGTCCTCGTCTAGGAGCGAGATTCAAAATTTAAAATATCAAAGAAAAACCAAAACAACAACAAAAAATTGTCACAATTGGCTTTGTCATCTTCCAAATACTACTCTGTTTTTTTGACAGACCTAGCAATGTAGTGACGTTTATTCAAGTAAATCAACAATAGAAAATCATGTTTTCTATTAGTGTCAGTTACATTTAAATTTGCACAAGCACCTGCATATTTGTTATTTAAATTTATTTTCATCGGGATAAACATTAATTGCATTTATAGTAATTAAATGTGCTAAAATCCCAAAACTTATTTAACAAATTGTGAAAAGCAATCTGATGTAGGCGTGTCCCTATCCGGATTTCATTCCTGCCTAAGGAAATCTTCAGGGGACTTTGTTATTAGAATTTCTAGAGATATTTGTTATGTTAAATCACAAACTCAATGAGAATTTCTTGTCCTCGTCTAGGAGCGAGATTCAAAATTTAAAATATCAAAGAAAAACCAAAACAACAACAAAAAATTGTCACAATTGGCTTTGTCATCTTCCAAATACTACTCTGTTTTTTTTGACAGACCTAGCAATGTAGTGACGTTTATTCAAGTAAATCAACAATAGAAAATCATGTTTTCTATTAGTGTCAGTTACATTTAAATTTGCACAAGCACCTGCATATTTGTTATTTAAATTTATTTTCATCGGGATAAACATTAATTGCATTTATAGTAATTAAATGTGCTAAAATCCCAAAACTTATTTAACAAATTGTGAAAAGCAATCTGATGTAGGCGTGTCCCTATCCGGATTTCATTCCTGCCTAAGGAAATCTTCAGGGGACTTTGTTATTAGAATTTCTAGAGATATTTGTTATGTTAAATCACAAACTCAATGAGAATTTCTTGTCCTCGTCTAGGAGCGAGATTCAAATTTAAAATATCAAAGAAAAAACCAAAACAACAACAAAAAATTGTCACAATTGGCTTTGTCATCTTCCAAATACTACTCTGTTTTTTTGACAGACCTAGCAATGTAGTGACGTTTATTCAAGTAAATCAACAATAGAAAATCATGTTTTCTATTAGTGTCAGTTACATTTAAATTTGCACAAGCACCTGCATATTTGTTATTTAAATTTATTTTCATCGGGATAAACATTAATTGCATTTATAGTAATTAAATGTGCTAAAATCCCAAAACTTATTTAACAAATTGTGAAAAGCAATCTGATGTAGGCGTGTCCCTATCCGGATTTCATTCCTGCCTAAGGAAATCTTCAGGGGACTTTGTTATTAGAATTTCTAGAGATATTTGTTATGTTAAATCACAAACTCAATGAGAATTTCTTGTCCTCGTCTAGGAGCGAGATTCAAAATTTAAAATATCAAAGAAAAACCAAAACAACAACAAAAAATTGTCACAATTGGCTTTGTCATCTTCCAAATACTACTCTGTTTTTTTGACAGACCTAGCAATGTAGTGACGTTTATTCAAGTAAATCAACAATAGAAAATCATGTTTTCTATTAGTGTCAGTTACATTTAAATTTGCACAAGCACCTGCATATTTGTTATTTAAATTTATTTTCATCGGGATAAACATTAATTGCATTTATAGTAATTAAATGTGCTAAAATCCCAAAACTTATTTAACAAATTGTGAAAAGCAATCTGATGTAGGCGTGTCCCTATCCGGATTTCATTCCTGCCTAAGGAAATCTTCAGGGGACTTTGTTATTAGAATTTCTAGAGATATTTGTTATGTTAAATCACAAACTCAATGAGAATTTCTTGTCCTCGTCTAGGAGCGAGATTCAAAATTTAAAATATCAAAGAAAAACCAAAACAACAACAAAAAATTGTCACAATTGGCTTTGTCATCTTCCAAATACTACTCTGTTTTTTTGACAGACCTAGCAATGTAGTGACGTTTATTCAAGTAAATCAACAATAGAAAATCATGTTTTCTATTAGTGTCAGTTACATTTAAATTTGCACAAGCACCTGCATATTTGTTATTTAAATTTATTTTCATCGGGATAAACATTAATTGCATTTATAGTAATTAAATGTGCTAAAATCCCAAAACTTATTTAACAAATTGTGAAAAGCAATCTGATGTAGGCGTGTCCCTATCCGGATTTCATTCCTGCCTAAGGAAATCTTCAGGGGACTTTGTTATTAGAATTTCTAGAGATATTTGTTATGTTAAATCACAAACTCAATGAGAATTTCTTGTCCTCGTCTAGGAGCGAGATTCAAAATTTAAAATATCAAAGAAAAACCAAAACAACAACAAAAAATTGTCACAATTGGCTTTGTCATCTTCCAAATACTATACTATTATTCTTATTTAGTGATTCCAATTCGGTTAATCGATTAACCGAGGCCTGGATTAATCGCCTCTGTTTCGGTTAATAATAGTTTTTCTATCTGGAAAAATCGCTTAAAACATGTCGATTAACTGGCTAAAAATTATATGTACATATTTCATTTATTTTTCATAAGCTTGGCTGATATAATGCCCCGAAAAGCTCTATAAAAATGAGCACTATCTAAAATACCATCAAATTATTTAAAAATAGACTTAAATAGTTCCTTAAGATATATTATTTTAAGTAACATTATCAACGTTTTTTGCATTTACTTTTTGTAAAAATATTTAAAATTACACATGCCGACAAAATCTAGAGTTCTATAATTTTAAAAACCCCATTTTTTTAAATGGGACTAAAAATCATCAAGAATTAAGCTTTAGTCACAAAACGTTGTTTTGTCTAGCGAAAGTCCTGTTTGGTGCCCTTAAATTTCAGGTTTAATCATTTAAAAACCTTTTCGGAGTTGGTGTGGTATTTATGGTAATTTGGTATTTATGGTTTTTATGGTAATAATTAAAATATCATACTAATGAATTTCAGCTCATGATTTCACCAAAAAGAAAAAAAAGGCAGTAGAAATGTTAAACTTTAATTAAAAGCAACATATCAAATTCTGAGAAGATATAAATAATTTTTTGAATAAAGCTTTATTCGCGATGAATAACGGAATTAGATATATTAGATATAGTATTAAAGGTCATATTATCTCATCTGTTGATGAAATATTGGATCTTGGTGTAGTCTTTGACTATAAATTATCGTTTTGTAGCCATTTGAACTTCATTATACCTAAAGCTTATATATTATTAGCATTTATACGTCGTTATTCTGCTAATCTTTTTGATTGTTCCACAAAAAAGTTTTGTTTGGTTCTTTTGTAAGATCTAGGCTCGAATATGCATCACTTATTTGGAGCCCTGTAGCGGATATCCATATTAATCGTATTGAGAAAATTCAAATTAAATTTGTAAAATTTGCTCTCCCATTCCTAAATGTTATTGTTAATCAATCTCCTTTTGATCCTACATTTTCTGTTCCATCCTATGAGGATAAATGTGAATTTATTTTCATTAAAACTTTGGAAACACGTAGGATCATTTTTGCCTTAAATTTTTTACATGGTATTATTTGTGGTGTAGTTGATTGCCCGGAATTATTGCATTTAATCAAATTATATGTTCCTTCTAGATCGTTAAGAGTTAGAGATAAGTTTTTTTATATTGATATACATAGAACTAATTATGCGTTAAATGAACCTCTTGCTAGAGTTTTGAGATTGTTTAATAAATAAATAATAAGTGTTAACCACTATCAATTTAAAATTGTATTAAGTAATATATTTTAAGTTTTTTTTTTAAACTTATTACCGTTGATCTATCAAGTGTACATTAAAGTGGGTTTTTTTTTTGTGGCCACCTAAAAATTAACTTTACCAGTTTTTGTGAGTATTCTAAAATATTTAATTTTGAAAAAAGTGTATATTTTTTTACTTTTATTTTTAGATGCATCTTCCAAAGATCATTCATTTGATATCCCTTTTGCATACAGATAAACGAAAAAAATAACTTGAAAAAACTAAAAGTAGACATTTTTTAAAAATGGTTCAGCTCACTAACGGCTATTGCAAAAATGAAATATTTCGGGAATATTCTTAGAGAATGCCATAGTTTATTTTGAGTAGGTCACTAAAGTTTATTTTCTGAAACGACCCACCTTTGTGTACAAAATCTTTTTTGATCAATTTTTTTTTCTAAAAAACTTAAAAAAAAGTTTCAATTAGTAGCTAATGCTCACTAAAGTCAGAAAAGTGTTGTATTTTATTTCATTGTTATACCTTAAGCTGCTTAATATTGTTATTAACATTAATTATTATACGTTACATAATTTTATATTTACAAAAATCAAAATTAAGATAAAATCTGCAAATTTGGACTTAAGGGATTTTGATAAAATGCTACAGATATATTAAAAAAAAAAAAAACATTCAAATTTAATTTCATCGACTTATTTTTATCCAAAACTTTATGTTTTTGGTTTTTTTAAAAATTTTAAATGATTTTTTTTTTTATTTTTTTGTGCATATTTTAAAATAATTTATGCTTATTATAGGCGACTTTCACATACTTTCTTAGTGCATGAAGTTTTTGTCCCTGCTAATAACACAAAAATATTGTTTCACACAATATATTCCTTTAAGAAACGAAACGACAAAACAAAATTGTTTAAAAGTACAATAAAATTTCTATATGTTTATTCGTTTAATGTGGATTTGGAAAAAAAACGCATTGAAAAAGAAGAATTTTTTTTTTTTTTTTTAAATTAAACCAATTCACTCATAACCTATACTCAAAAAAAAAAAAATCAGTAAAGACAGCAAAAAAAAGTTTGCTGAGTCAGAAAACTTTTAGTCAGGATGGTGAATGCAAAAAATTGCTAATGTCAGCAAAAAAATTTGGTAATTCAGCAGAAGTTTTGCTAACATTAAGTTGATTAAAAATAAAAAAATCCTTTTTAAAAATAAATAAAATTTTTGCTGAAAAAAAATCAAAAAATTTATAGAAAAATTCTACTTTGGTTAATTTATTTGCTAAAAATACTAAAAAAAATGTTGTATTTCTTTTAAAAAAATAGACAGTACATTAAAAAATATAAAAATGTCTATACTTTGATAACATGAATTAATTTAATATCTGAATATATAGAAATAATTTTATGTAACATAAAGAAAAATATATTTCAACTACTTACTTTAATGTGTGTCTAATTGATGACAATCTGGACTGAAGCTAAATGCCGTATATAATTTCAGAAACAACAGAATTTCATTCAATCGAGTTGATTCCGTTACTGCAACCACGTAAATTCGTTTTTAATACTTGCGTTCACTACCGCACACATTCACAAAATTTTATCAAAATCGGATAACATCGATTCATTTCACGGTGATATTAAATGGAATTGCTCATAACAGTATTATTTTGTATGAAATATGCCAGTAAATGCGTTAGGACAAGAAAAATCATTCGTTTTAACTGGTGTTCATTATAAGCGAAATTCACTGTAACTGCTTTAAAAAATGTTAAGTTTTTCCAAAAATATGCATATAATAAGAATACGTATGCCAGGTTTCAAAGCAAACAAAAAATCGTGATGTAAAAAAGGTTTGGGCTGTCATTTAGTGACTCATGAACTCAGAATATTATATTCCAGCAAAAAATAGTGCTTTCCCAGAAGCGCTCTGGAAGGCATTATTTGATTACGAAGCGCTTCCAAAGCAAATAAGGAAGGCATGATTTTTTTCGCGATGTCCCTCTTGGTATGTGTCTTTTAAGCAGGTGAAAAAGGCTTCTTTCATGTGCTCTTAGAAGCAATAAATTCATGACTTCTTAGGCAATAAGAAGCGCTTTTTTTTGTGTGTTGACAACATTAATGCAAGCATTATTCACTGCTTCAAAGAAAGCATTCTGGGAAGCACTATGGTATGCCTTCCCTAATAAATACTATAAGTATGCAAGGCGCTGAAACGCTAATTTGGAAGCATGCAAATGTAGTTACTGCTTACCAAATCCATGTTATTTTTTGCTGGAATAGTTTACTGTTTGTAGATAAAAAAAAATAAGTTTTCAGTTAAGTTAAAAATAAGGGAACTGCATGTTTAATTTTCAAAATTAATATTTGTTTCAACTTTTTTATATATTCGTTCAAAATAATTTCCTACCATTAACCGATTTTTTTAGATTCAATTATTATTAGAATTTACTTAAAGTTTCATTCAAATTTAACCACAAAAATGGAATATTGTAGTTTATTTTTTTCCGTCTGTGGCAACCCGGACAGGGACAGGACGAGGGAAATTGTGAATCTTAGTAGGAAGGAACAGAGTCTTTTAATGGAAATCATCACGGGACACTCTACACTGAGGACCCATCTCCACCGAATTGGTAGAGCGGACTCGGGAGTGTGTAGGACCTGTGGGGAGGACGAGGAGACCTTGGAACACTATCTCTGTGAATGCCCGGTATTTACCGGGATCCGGGTCGAAATATTATCCAGTGACCCAATATCCACATTGGGGATCTTAGGGGCATAGGATGGAAGAGGTTGAGAAGTTTCGTCAGTGCGACGGAGTTCCTGGGGTAGGAAGTAAACATGGGACAGATTTTTAGAGCGCACAACAAGCCGACATTCTGGCTTAAGTGTAAGTCCTCAGGGACTTGAGTCGGATTAGGGGAGTATTTCCCTTCTCCCAATCCTCTTTTCGACCTAACCTAACCTTCCGTTACAGTTATTATAAATTAAATTAGAAAAAAAAATATTCAAACAACTCGTGTCTGTTTTTTTTTTATTAAAATGGTTTGTTTATATACAAAATTATTTCAATTCAAATTACAAGAAATTGGAAAAGCTTACACAAATGTGTGAGTGTATGCATTTTGTAGAAGAAAAACAAAAAAAAAACACAAAAACTGAAATAATTTCAAATAAATGAATATACCTTTATTTTTTTCTGATCTGTAGTTAAAATTTGAACATTTATTTTTAACTTACTATTCATTTGTTCTTATCGATTTATCAGTTATTTAAACAATATTTAAAAAGAAATAACAAGAAACATTTGTAGGGCTTTTTGCAAAAACTTGATAAGCCACATTTATTGCTTTATCGTTTTATTATTTCGCTGTTTACTAGACTTCCTTTGATTAATGTTTGATATAAGTCTTGCTTAAACTCTTGTTTATTTTTATAAACTTTAAAATGTAAAAAAGATACTAAAAATTAAATGTACACACAGAGAAAAATACAGCTATTTGCCAACTAAAATTCAGTTACTACTACACAAATTCAGGTTTTAGGAATTTCAGTCGGTTTATATAACTAAACATTAGTTTCTATAGCAAAGCTCGGTTAATTCTACTGAATTTTAGTTAAAATACCCAAAATATTTAGAAATCTACTGTAAATATCGTTTTACTAACTGAATTAATAAGTTGTTACCATTAAAATACACTTTTCAATTCGGTTGGCATATTATTTCTCTGTGTGTAGCTTATCAAGTTTTTACAATTAGCCCTTCATTTGATTTAAATGAGAAATAAGTAGACCTTCGAAGTGATTTATCATTTATATTAATTTTAGTTTTCAGTTGAATTAAGCTACAAACTATTTTGAGTGTATGTAAATATGTATGATTTAATTTATGTAATATTTTAATATGTCTTAATATTTATGTACGTAAATATCAAAACAATTTGTTATTTCTGTTAACATTTTGACACAAGTTTTCTTGTTGATTTGTGAATTTATCTAAATCTATTTATTAAATAAGAATGTCAATGAACATGAATACATAATATTCACATAAGCACACACACACATATATATATATATATAATATGCATAAATAATTGATTGTTTTGAGAATTATAATATTCATACATTTGCTTTATAAGTCGAGGGTGCATAATAATTTTATTAGCTGGGGGATATATATTTATTTTTTTTTGGTAGACATTTCAGGTCAAAAATAAGCTGAATGTATTGAATTTGCTTTTTTTATGTACACATGAATATATTTATATTTATATGTGTTGTTATTTATTTTGAATACAAATTCTATAAAGTAAATAAAAATCAATAAATTAATTCATGGGCCCTAATTTGAAGCATTAATACATATTTGGAGTAGTACGAGTATGACTTTATATATATTTAAAGGTTTTTAAAGAATTTGTATTTGTAACTTTAAAACTGTCTTGTTTCCATGGGTACGTATGAGTGATACTATATAACTCATACGCACTCATGTACCACGTATACACGATTGAGTGATATCATACAATTACCAAGGTAAAAATAACTAATCATACAATACTTTGACCAGTGCAGAAAATCATTACCATATAAGTGCTTATAAAGGTAGGGGAAGGTGGGGTAATTTGGGATGTGGGGAAATTTGGGAATTTGCATTTTCTTCAATCCAAATCCATTTTCAGGATTTCTAACTATTAGGTCTTATGCCTTTAAAAAATTCTTATCAGGCGTCTTTTTTATTACTTTTATGTAGCATATAAAAAAATCATACAAAAAAGTTTTGATTGTTGTTCTTTTTTTTATTGTGAAAAAAAAAATTAAAACATTTTTATTCAGATAAATATAGAAGATTATTGTTACGCGATGTATGCTACAAATGGTTTTTCGCAAATATTTAAACATTGCAAAAATTATGTCAGTTTTTGTGGCTCTGGTAATAATAGAATAAATTTGAGCTTGTGGATTGGGACGTAATTTAAGCAATCTTAATTCTTCTTCATGTTGTTGAATGTATGTTGTATGACATATATTCTATAATATTAATATATTTGGACAATAAGCCGCTGAATTATAACAAATAGGCAACGAAGCCCATATGCAGTATGATTTAGTAAAATATATACAGGATATAGCAAACCTAAGGAATGGACGGCGCTTCAATGGTGTCCGCTAAGAAACATCATACTACTACTACTTTTAAAATCCACATCTATCATCATCTTCCCCAATATCTTTGGATATGAATGTTTGCTTAATTTTTTTCCAAAGAATCTGCAACACATACAAGAATGCTTTTCACTTAAAATTTTCTATAATAACTGCAAGGTTTAATGCCTACCCAGGCTGAAAAATACAATTGGTACAGTGTTGGCAGAACATCGGATTAACAATCTTGATAGTATTGTCGTGTTACCCGATTGATAACAGTGGCCAACCGTTAGTTTGAACGAACTTGCCACCATTGGCATAACGTTGGTAATTAAAAAAATTGTGTTATTTTTATAACGAACGAAAATCATACAATGTGTTCCACTCGAAAAACAAATAATAAGTTCTTCAACAAAATGGTTTATCGGTGCCTAATTTAGGCGATATGACCAAAATATTTTTTTCATCATATTGATGAAACTGTATCATAAATTTTTTGCTATCAACAATATTTATATATTTAGAAATGTTGAGGTTTAGAAGAACAATAAAGGTTTTTCTCTAAAAATTATAAACAATATTAATTTTTAAATCAGACTAGACTAGTTTCAGCCTTTTGATGGACAAGCGTCATCAGGGATTTTCCATTTTTAAATTGTAGTATTATTTGTGTCAGATTGGGTGTATATGATAAATTTTTCATCAACCTGAGGCTGTAAGAATCAAACCTGCGCTCTTCTTACAATACAAACGTAACAATACCAATTCATGACCGTTTAGCGATCACACCCAAGTATGTCCTCGAATGTAGTGCAGCTAAGTTGCAGTTTTCTTTCCTTTTAGCTTTTCTGTTATTGTATATTATACTCATATATGTTCATATATTTTTGAAGTTTTAATAGATATGATGAAGAGTTTCATAGAAATATATGTAAAATGTTTCATAAGTCTTCTTCATTTCATAAAAAGTTCCATAAACCGTATACACAAAAAATTGTAAATTGTAATTCAGATTTTCCATTTGAAGTTTAGAAATCATCAATATAAATTAAGAATTAAGTTCTGCCTATTATTTAGTCTCTAGCTTTTCTAAAACTTCGGGTTCTGATGAGATCTTTAGCCAAATCGAAATACTAGTATCAACCTAGCTAATATGTTTGATTTGCTTTATTTTTGTAAATATACGGAGGTTGAAAGCTCGTCATAAATTGAAAATAAGAATTTTCTTTGAAATTAAAAAACTGTAATTTTTAAATTAGATTTTCTATTTTAAATTCAGAAAATATAATAATAATATAACCTTCGTATAATTACAAAAATAAACCAAACCAAACATATTAATTAGGTTGATACTAGTAAAGATCTCATCAGAACCCGAAGTTTTAGAAAAGCTAAAGCCTAAATAATAGGCAGAACCTTAACAAAAAACCAATAAATTATCAATTTTGCTCCATTAATAATAATATCAATTGAAATTTAAAAACTCTAATCAGCTGATGTGTTCTAAATTTTGCACGGAACATTGTGAATGTCAAATTAGTTGTGTTTATCTATTGCTTTATGTATTTTTATGAACTTTAGTGGAAATGGAAATTCTTGACCTCAACTAATGTTTTTAAATTATTTTTTTTATTTTTTTGAATGTTAATAAATATTAATAGTAATTTATATTATCTGAGTTTCAATTTGATATTCTGAGCTTTAAGTGATATTCTGAATTACAGTCGCAAAAATAATGAGTTTTAATAATAATGCATTCAAATTTAATTTTCGTCATTGAGTGTTGGGTAGCATTTATTATCAAAATAGAATTTGCATTTCATAAAAATTTATGAATTTTTTTCATCATATTTATTATTTGTAAAGCGTCTAATAACAGTTATGATAGCTTTCGTGAAAAGCTATGAAATTTCTTCATATTTATGAAATATTTCATAAATATAATACCATTAATTTGATCTTTTATGAAACAGCTTCATCATATTTATGAAATATTACATTGAACGAAAATCAATGAATTTTTTCATCATATTTATGAAAATTTTCATAAATATGATGAATCGTTTTCTTTGAGTGTAAAAATCTTGGCCACGCTGATTTTAATGGCATATGGGCGTTATTGATTTAGTGCTAGTCTTCTTTAATTTCCCATTGGTTTCATTCGGGATACAATCGGTGACCTTAAATTTGGTGCGCCGTGATATTATCATTAAACTAAAATTGTGAATTCGGATATAAGAAAAAATTTCAATACCCGATTAAAAAAAGTGATAAGATGCTTTATACACTCCACATCATAACTATAGCCGCATTGCATTTTTCGGTTTATTTAATGTTCAAGAAGTATTTTTATGAAACCTATTATGGTATATTGCAGTGTTATAACAGTACTCTTGTTTTTGAAAATTTGAGCCATAAGCTGTTTGAATTGAGAAAACGGCGACCTATAACTGTATTTCTCAGTGTATCATAACTATAGCCGCATTTCAATAAAATCAGTTGAAATGAGTTCAAATCAAAGTTTCGTGGCCAAGTTAATTTTTTTTTTGTAAAATTCGTTCCTCTATTAATTTTTAAACAAATGCGACGTGTCACATTTTTAAATGAAGTGGTTTAAGTTATCGCTAAGTTGGACGAAAAATTAAGCGATCTGACAAAGTTATCCGAAATTTTGTAAAAAATAAAAGTGGATACGGGATGAACAAAACAGGGGGTCCAAAAAAAGCTATCTGAAAGAGACCAACGCCGTATTATTAACGCTGCTAGCAATTCTATGAAAAGTCTTTCGCAGATTGGTAATGAATGCGGCTTGAATGTGTCCAATTCTACAATAAGTAGAGTCTTAAAGGAGTCTGGAACGATAACAAGACAAAAGCTAATGGCAATGCCAAAACTGCTACCTGATCACAAACAAGCTCGACTAGAGTTTGCAAAAACAAATTTGCATACCAACTGGAACAAGGTAAGTTTAGAGATTTCTTTTTTTTGATTTTTCTTATCTTTTGTTTTTTTCTATATTTTATATTTTAGGTGATTTTTTCCGATGAGAAAAAATTCAATCTTGATGGTCCAGATGGTTTCAATAGTTACTGGAGAGATCTACGGAAGGAACCAGGATATTTCTCAAAACGAAATTTCGGCGGCGGTTCCTTAATGGTCTGGGGAGCATTTTGCAGAGACGTTATGCTTGATTTGCCATTTCCTAGCACTCGTATGAATTCGTTGGAGTACATTGTAGTTCAAGAGGACAAATTGGTGCCATTTATTGAAAGTTCGAACACTGAGGGCCTTCAGCAGGACAACGCTTCAGTCCATAAAAGTCATCATACGCAAAACTGGTTGGAGTCTAAAAATATTAAAACTATGGACTGGCCCGCCCGCTCTCCGGATCAAAACCCAATCGAAAATATTTGGGGAATATTGGCCCGCCGTGTTTATGCACAAAACTGCCAATATCAAAGTGTATTTAACTTAAAAGAAGCAGTTATCGATGAATGGCGGTCAATTAATGAAGAAATACGGACAAATTTGGTAGAGAGTATGCCCGACAGAATCTTTGAACTTATTCAAAATAAAGGAGGCCCTACCCATTATTAATTAACTTTTTTTTTAATTTAAGTTTTGTTTTTTAACGTGAATTTTGTTAATTTTGTTAAAGTGTGGCTATAGTTATGAAACATCAATAAGTAGAAAAATTCACTATTTTACTGAAACTACAATGAATAAATTATTTTTTTTTTGTTGAATAATATATGTTTTTTATTATTTTCTTGTATATGGTAACTTAATAGGTCCGATTTTTTTGTTAAACTCATATACCAACTAAATCAAAGGTGCGGCTATAGTTATGATGCGGAGTGTATAATCATACGTAATGAGAAATGGGCCCATATAATTATATAAGTTTGCATTAGTTTAGTTATAATTTGATACTATCACATTAAATTACATCCAAATAATTTAATCCGGTTTTATATAATGGTACAAAATTATATCTGAAGTTATACAAACATAAACAAAATCAGTTATGGTTGTTTCCGGTTTTTGCATTAAACACTTCATTAAATTATAAAATATTTGCAGAAATATTTACCTGCAAATACGGGTTAACTATACTTCAACGTTACTAATCCTTTCATACCTTTCATAAAGTCCACAACTTTATAATTAGTGTTAAATATCCAATCCATTTGGAAGTTTTACTCATAAAATTATCTTGAAATTACCTAATAAAAGTTGAATGAGAAAAGAAAATTTCCAAAAAGTAAGTAAGATTTTATGGGATTTGTAACGTACAACATTAAATAACAAGGAAAAAAGTTAGAACATAAGCTTCTTACATTACCTACAACCATAAAACCTGTAGTTTTGGAAAACTACTTGCATATAAATGTCAAATTCCATAAAAAATTTTAAACAAAAACTATCAGTTCTCAAAAACTACTAGTTTTTGGTTGCTGTATAAACGGGAGATGGGATATGCATTTGTTTTTAACAGAACTAAATAATTTTTCGATATAAGTTGATTTTAGGGGTCCTACATTGTTTTTTGTACCAGGTGTAGAAATTTAAGAACCAGAAAGGAGATTAGCCGCATTTAAAAGACAACAATCAGGGAAAAACTCTCTCAAGTCGGCTAAAGCTGTTTTATCAAATGGTCACATTAAGATGTCCCAAATATGAAACTTTTTATGGCTCAAAAGTTTCGTAATTTTTAGTTTATTACTAGAAAAAAAGAATTTTTTAATTTAGACCAAGTACAATTTCAATGTACAGATTCAAAAAATATAAAATATTTTTCCAGTAATTTCGAATCTTTTGACCCCTATTTCGAAAAAAATCTTAAACTTTTTTTTGGTCAAAACGCACTGCAACCGGTAACTCTTATCATCTCAAAATATTCTGTTCGCAGCAGGCATTTAATTCTAATATATCTGAACTCTATTTGTAACATATAAAACAATCGACTAGCGCATTTACGGGCCAATTTAAAATACCCCGCATGGAGGTGGGCTTGTCGGTTAGGGGGTTAAGTCTGCTAAGTCAAATAATCAACATCTCTTGCCTTAAAAAATGAATAAATCATAGAAAAATAAAAATAAAAATGCTGAGAAATAATATATTTCTGCATTAATTAATTATTAAAATTTTTCCCTTCTTCCCTAAAATTTTAATAATTAATTAATGACGAAATATTTTATTTCTCAGCACTTTAATTTTATTTGGTTATGATTTATTAATTTTTTAAGGCAATAACCGGGAACAGAAAACAGAAAATTAATTGAGATACCCGTAATTTTACTGTTTCAATATAATTTCGATTGCCTCAATAATAATTCGGCAGTCAAGAACAATATATTCAGTGACCGCAACCGAATCATTCGATTGTACACAAATTCGTTTGTCATCACGAATCTGTTTTCTGGGTCAGAAATCTAAGACACCGAATCTAATAGATTTTCCTTTGATAAATATTTCATATTAATATCGAGCCACATCGACTGATAGTTTATGTTAAAAAACACAGTTTTTCATTAAGAATATTGTGAAGCGGAATAACTTTTGCAAATTTGTCTATTTTATCCAATTCGGCATTACAGCACACTTGTTTGTATGATTTAACACATTTTAATTGAAACGCTTAAATGAATTCGTTGAAACCCCAGCGTTGCGTTTTTTCTACGCACACATTTTCAGTTACAAAAAGCATAGTAGATGAATAACCCTTTCGCGGACACACGAAAATTAGGAAATGCTAGCAGAATGACACATGCATTTATTTGGCTTATAAAACAGATAATTGAATTCGGATCTCAGTTTTGGGTTTGTGGTTTATTGAATATTAAGTTTTTACTAAAAACAAAAAAATTTTAATATGTGGACATACACCGACGTGTCTTATTTAGGGATTTTGATTTGCTATAGGGACACGTCGGATATGCTCGACGTCGGACAGAGCCGACATGTCCTATTTCATGCAATATGATATTACCGTGATACACGTAGTCATTATCTTACATTAAAAGTATATTTTTCTTTTTGTGTAGTTAGGCTAAAATACAACAAATAATTTGTAAGAATATTCCGTTTCATAGTATAAATGTTCATTTATTTTAAGAAATTAAAAAAATTCGATTTGGTTTTTGTGTACATATATAAAATTAATGTTTATAAAATAAGCAGGTTACTTATCTTCAAATACTTATAATCTAAAAACTAATATATAAGAATAAAACATATTCTAGATTTGACGATTGTTGTTGGTGCCAAACAGAAAAACAATTGCCAACACATAGTCCAGGTTTAACTTCACAGCCAGCACATCGAATACTGGTTTCCTTACGAACGCCATTCTTAGAACATTGACGACATCGAATATATTGTTTTTTTGTACCCTTACGGCGTATGTTCTCCAAAAAATGATCAATTGGAACTGAAACTGTCAATTAACGTTTGCGACTAGGTTTTTCTGCATGAAATTTTGATTTCGGCAAATCTATCATAGCATATATCAATTCTTCTCTAAAAGTTAAAAATTCCATTTTTGATTTTGCCGGAAATCTTTTTTTGTACAACAAAAATGAATTGTGTACTGCCAAATCTAGCATTCGGAATATAACCTTTTTATACCACCGAATCGTCTTACGAGGACTTGAATAATAAGAAATCATTTGATCAGTGCGATCTACGCCACCCATAAATTCATTATATCTCACAATTTCAAGTGGTTTTGACTTTTCTACCCCAAATCGGTTGTTTGTTATAACCATCTGTGGACTGTAGCCGGTGGTAATACATAGGACATCTCTTTTGTCGTACCATTTTGATACATACACCTTTCCCTGTCTTTTCCAAATATACTGACCTGTTTTTAATTTCTTTTTTGTCACTTCAATTGGATTACCTCTTCGATTACTTCTTAATTTTTCAGTAGTGTGAGTTTTGAGCAGCAATAAGTCATTAGATAAATTTATACTATTATAATAGTTGTCCAAAAATAGGTGATGACCCTTTCCAAAGTATGAAGTAACAAGTCGATTAACAATTGCGTCGATTTTTGAACATTTTGTTGGATCTGGTTGTTTACCTTTAAAAATTTCAATATTTAGAACATAATCGTGCCCTTTTCGATTTAATGTATTGACGGAAAACGAGTCTACCTTTATAGAGTAACAACGAAATTAGATATTTTTGCCATATGTGACTCGTCTCGCACATGATTAGCAGTAAGACATCTCAAGATCTGTTCGAACCTTCTGCCGGACATTGTCGCAGAGAATGCCGGGGATAGTATAGTATATCTTTGGAACTTTAATTTGCCCTTGAAGTAGACGCAAACCTAAAAATTTTAACATTTCAGGACGATCAACCATCCATTTCTCCATTTCCATAAATTATATATTCTATAATTATCCATTTCTATAAATTAATTTATTTCAGTGTCAAAGCTGAAATAACAAAGGGAAAAAGAAAGTAAAAGAAAAATAAAACTTACCAAAAATATTACGTCCTCACGCAATGCCATTTTTTTGGAACTGTCGGCTATAGCCGACGTGATATTTTTCTCCCACTCACGAAAATTTCCGTTATAGTTAAACAAAAAAATCAAAAAAAAAAAAATCGAATTGGGGCACTAACTTAAATCTGATTGCTGCTGCAGTGGCACACAATATGCTAATACATATAAAACCAATGCAGTTGACGTCGCCTATGTCCGACGTGTTTATATACGATTTTTTTTCTATGTCGGCATATACCGACGTGTCCAATTTAAGCCATTCGTAGTGTCGGCTTATGCCGACGTATCCGCGAAAGGGATAATAAAGTTAAATGTTGTATTTGATATTTAAATATACATGTCTTAGTTACCTTCATTAAAAGTCACCCTTTGATATATCTTATATTACTATTTTTTTCAAATGCTTTGTAAATGTAACCAAAACGTGAAAAAAATTAATTTTTTGAAAAAATATTTTTAATATGAAACCCCAATATTTGAGAAAAATTATGAAACCGGTCGATTAGATAGTAAACCAATCTCTATTTCCTCATACTTCATTTAAATATAAATCAATCTGGGTAATCCTTACATGTAGTTAAAGTGAACGTTGTGAAAACGCAACACAGGACCTTAATGAGTTAATTAATACAATTGTTCAACGCTGCTTTGTATGAGCGCGTATCAGTGATACCATATAACTCATACGCAAAGAAGTAATGCAAAATATTAAAATATCTTAATTTAATTTTTTAAAAACTTTAAATTCCTTAAAAGAAGAATTTGGTTTAATGCTATTGTAACTATCTGGGTGATATTCTTGTATATTTAGTTTTCAAAGTGTCATCACCGCAGTTATCATAACAATACAAACTTATGTGTAAAAAATATCGTATCGACATATTTACTAATCTCCAACCAGACTAAATAATCATTTGTATCAATCTAACGGAAATTGAAAAGTTCATTTTTTTGTTTAGCCTTCACCACTTTTTTTTTCTTAATGCAAACTCAAGTAAATCTATGAAAAAAGAAATCACGCAAAAAGGTCAACGAAAGAAAGTGAAAAGGATTTAAAGAGGGAGATTGACATGCACGATTGCAGTTGAAAAAAAAAAAATCCAACGAAATAGTTGACGTGACTATATAACTCCAGGTGTTTAAAAGGGGACAAGTTAAATAGAAAAATAATCCTCAATATTACAAAAAAAAAAAAATAACCGGAAATGGTTATATTTAAGATTAAGGTATAAAAAATAGGAAAAATAAAAATTAAATTTTATTAAAAACTTTGTTTTCTTGTTTTTATTAGTCTACTAAAAGTCTGTTAGTGTTTTTCTTTAAAAAAAAATACACACCTTTATTTGCCTTGTTACAAAAAAAAAAAAAAAAAAAAAAAAAAATTAGTCTTTTTATGCATGTTGTTCTATTTAGGTACTTGTATGCATTATGACATTAAGTACTCGTCAGTTTTTCATTTTATTTTTTTATGAAACTTGTTTTTGTGTTTTTTAATACGACAAGCCCTCCTGTATAGATATAGTTGTGAGCAAGTATTTAGCAGAGGAATTATAAGAGAAATTTCCAAATTTGTCGACACTTTCCGTCAAAATATTTACAATAATTTTTTTTTGATTATCGGCTCAAAAATTCTAGAGTTTTTATTAAAAATATTTAAATTATAATTTTTGCTGGAATTTTAATAAAGTAACACCCATGAGAACGATGTATATAGTGGATATTTGTCACAAATTAATTTCACTAACATTTTCGTGAGGTGTATGATTGAAAATTTCTAACAAATAAATTTATATGTTATAAATTTGTATCTGTTCTTTTAAAATATTAATTCGTAAAATTTTGTTAATCATTTAAATTTTGTTTAGTCAGAAAATTTTCAATGGAAAGGAAAACATACATATGTGATGGACATGATTTTTAAATAATGCTGTAGAGCCCAAACGGACTAGATGTCTTAAAGTGTTATATGGGACTATGTCAAAAATGGTAAAATCCTTTGAAACAGTTATAATTTAGCAGAGGAGTGCAACATTTTTGGGCCATAGATCTATATTTTTAATTGTTAGCGTTACGCAGAGTTGAAAAAATTTTAAATATCGATTGAAACAAGCGCACTTTTTTTTGTTATTTATTTTTTTTTTGTTCTGTGTTTTCAACATTTGGATTCCATTTGGTGATACAAAAATCTCCCAACTCGTATTGTTTTATTTACCCGATAAATAATCCTTGCACGGTTTTTTGTTTAACAAAAGACAAAAGACCTTGAACTTGAATAATCTTGCTCACATCATAATTTATGATAAGAGTTCTAAAAATAAACCTTTGTTTTAATTTTTTAAATTTCAAAAGTATACCATTTCTGGTTGAATGGATAAGTGAGCAAGCAAAATTTCCATATTTGGTGTGAAGAGCACGCAAAAGCATTGCAAGAACTGCCAATGCATCCCCAAAAATGCACTGTCTGGTGTGGATTATGGGCCGGTGGCATCACTGGACCGTACTTTTTCAAAGACGACGAAAGCAGGAACATTGCTGTGAATAGCGAGCGCTTCCGTGCGATGATTACAATTTTTTTTTTGCCCAACATTGAAGAGCTGGACTTAGGTGACATGTGGTTTCAACGCGATTATTTAGTGTAACATGAATTCTTTGCCGGTTTTGTTATATTTAATTAGGTTTAGGGTTACATATTTTCATGAAACCATATTTGACCCTTTTTAAGAATTTTATATAAGGATGATTTTTGAGGCTATGAAAATTTTCTATGCTCAATAAAGTTCATAAAACTTTTTGTTGCCTTTTCGATTTTAGTATTAGACACATTAACATTTTTTATTTGATGTACGTTTTGCCGGAATTGACACAGCGCTTTAGTTGTCACAAAGCAAATGTGTTTGAAAAGAACTGCCGCTGTACCCGCTAAGAAGGAAACACATTCAACTTTTTTGCACTTTATCAATTGAGTCAATCGCAAAGATTCACTTTAGTTACATTACTATGTTCTCAATAAATAAGTTTGGCAAAATTTTCAAATAGTACATAAACTGCTTGCGTTTAAAAATGTTAAAATACCTTTTTGATTCAGACGTGCTGTTTACAAAGAAACTCAGTTCAGGCAATACGCTAGCCAATTTCACATATAATTTTTAATGTCAGACGATGTCAGCATTTGTTAAAAAAAATATGGCCATTCTTCACAAGTTTATGCAACAAACTATATAAAATTATAATTTTTTCTATTTATTGTTGTGAAAAATCAACTGAAGGGCTCAAAACCCCTATTGAAAATATGCGAAAGTATAAAAATCGAAAACCTTGGTTTCACTCGTAAATCACTATGCAGAGATTTACCAAGCAGCGATATGGAATTTACGTTTCTAGTGAATTTCAATTACGGTGACTCCAACTTGTACAGGTTTGGATCTGAAAGTAAAAAACCATGAGCAAAAAAAAAAGTAGATTAAAAAACTCTTCTAAGTTTCAAGTAAATTTGTTTAAATTGTTCGACCTTTAAATGGTCATTAATTCTTTAGGTGAAGACTTTTTAACACGAAACTTTGCATGCCATTGTTTTTAAATATAGTCTGCCTAATAACGAGTTCAGATTACGACTTTAATATACTTAAATAATGTAAATCCACTCTTATAATCTTCCTTGTTTACATATGTATTGATCAACTGGATCAATACATATGCAACTTTGTCAGTTTAAAATACAAAGGTGGGGTCAATATTTATCCCGCATAAGAGAAATAAGAAAAATGCCGGCGTTAGCAAACATGTTTTTCGACAGAGTCAACATTTTTTTTAACCAACCCCTTAACGTAAATTTTTTGCTGATTTTGTATGTGGGCTTCGTTTGCGTTGCCAACTGAACGTATGTATATAAAAATACAGAGTTCCACACAATTAGTAGTACAGAGTCGTTTAGAAATAGTAATCAGACAAAAAGTTACATTAACTATTAATCAAAAAGATTAAAAAATGGTTTAGTCATCTAGTCTGGGGCTTGATTAAGCAGTTAATCCCATTTTTAGGAGATTTACTAGTCTATGTGAATTCCCTATAAACCTGTCTATCTTTTTTCTCAATTAAAAAATTTGAGAAAAAAGAGGCATCTAAAGTCAGTTTGAAGACGTGTCGAAAATTGTTGAAATAGCTCCTTAATATTTCGAAATGTTCTTTTTTTATAGAACGCCACATAGAAAATAAATATTTTGCCTTTACAGTCAACATTTTTTTATTGTACAGAACATTTGGCATCAGCACTTAGAAATTATAAACATATTTGAGAGACGATTTTGAAGTACGAGTTTTGGAAAAAATGAATTTCAAACATAGTGCTTTTCAAGCCAACTGAAATAACTTTTTTTAATTTTTCCAAAGATTGGGCGAAGTAGGTGTGGACAAAATTTTTGGAAATAATTCGGCATTTCTTACTTAGTGGTCCGATAAGAATGAAATTTAGAACATGCACAAGTGACGCAATTTTAGTAGATACTAAAAAAAAGTGTGTGGGATATCTCCTATAGTTCCCGATATATTATTGTTTAAAAATGTGAAATTCCAAATTTGGTCCGACTCAGGTCCGATTTTTTTTTGCGAAAAGCGGAAAAAAATAGAGATTTATTTTTTTTAATTATTAGTTATTTAACTAAATAAATTCTTGTGCGCCCCGGTAGGCTAGTTGGTAGCGTGCTGGCTTATCAGTGCGGGGGTCGTGGGTTCGATTCCCACCAGAGGCACTGGTCTGTTTTCGCTACAACGCGCCGAAGGCCATAGTAGCTAGTGCTCGGTTAGGGTAATAGTATATAATTTGTAATTATATGATTATTAATTAATACAAAAAAAAAAAAAAAAAATAAATAAATTCTTGATAAAATAAATATCTTGTTCCACCCTAAATCTACATTCGCTTAAAGTAATAACTAAAAAAAATTAAATTTTTTGGATTTTTCCCCAAAAAGCACTAAAAGCTGTTTGCCTCCAGATAAATATTTTCTTTCAAAGCTTATAAAGAACTCATACTATTCTGAAAGGTTTTCTCACGGAAAAGCGAGTTGTGTTAAAAACATTTGGTTTGTATACACTTTTCCCCCCATCCGCTTCGAAATTAGCCATAGTTTTAAGGAAAATATCAACTTTAACGTACTGTTCCTTAATGTTTTCGCCTCCAATTGGGTAGCGGAATCGGTTCCAGATACTCAAATATATACCTAATTTATTGAGTAAGTCTCTTCTACGTTGGCAGCAAAAAAATGCAAAAAAACAACATTTTAGGCAATTGTGGCAAATCATAAATTCTGACATCAATTTCATATTGCTGACTTCAAAAGTATATACATATAAGTCCAAAAAAACATTGCATTATGTCTATTGATAAATATTTTTTGAATGGTAAAAATTTACATTTTAACAAAATCCGCAAATTTTTCCAAATAAGAGTACCTAAGTTGTTGTTTCAGCATGGGATTCTTTTTAAAAATGTCGTAATCTACAGTTAATGTCCTTTCCAACGATACTAAACAATTATAAGAAGTGCTTTTAACCACTTAACAGGGAATCTAAAAAAGTTGCCACTTATGGAAATATTTCTTATTATGAGTCTTTGTTTTCATATAGTGCATCATTGAAGATAAGTTAAAAATTAATAAAAACACTCATAGTAATGATTTTTTGGACATAAATATGCTTTAAGTCAAAAATATGAAATCGATGTCTGAATTTATAATATGCTTTTATGCTTTATTATATACCAAAATTTCCAAATATAAAAAAAGTTCCTGAAATAGGATTTTTTACATTTTTTCGCTGCTATATATACATTTAAAGCGCGGGTAGGAAGAGACTAACTTAATAAATTATGTATATTAGGGCGGGTCGATTTGTAGGGAGGCAAAAAAATCGCTCAACGTACAAGGAAAATCGTATTCTAGGGATCAAAATAAGAAACTTTGCCGAAGGAACCATACCTCTAAATCGAATGCTGATGTCCCGACTTTTGACCCTTAGGTCAAAATAAAAATCCCACTTTGACATATTTAGAGTGCCTCAATCGAGTCCAACCCAATCGAATATAATTTATGCATTCATCTGCTAGCGCGTCTTCCGGAAAAGAAATAGAGACCCTAATCTTGGAAAGACTCCTCCTACTTTCTGAAATATCTCAATCCCGAGATTTGTCCATTTTGCTATAAAAACACGGCTAAAAAGGCCCTCTTTCAACTTCAATTTTAACACCTTAAAGGGCAGCTAGAATGATGATTAATGCATTAATCTGCCAGCGTGTCTTCCGGAGCAGAAGCAGCTGCCATAATCTTGGAGAGATTCCTCCTACTTTCTGAAATATCAAAGTGGGAATTTTCAAAATTTCACCCAACGGGTCAAAAGTCTGGACATCAAAATTCGTTTTAGAGGTATGGTTCCTTCGGCAAAGTTTCTTATATTGATCCCTAGAATACGATTTTCCTTGTTCGTTGAACGATTTTTAAATCGACCCGCCTTAATGTATATGTTGGAGTTTATGCAACCGCTTCCGCTACCTAATTAGATGGGTGAAAATTTAGGAATAGTGGGTTAAAATTGATCTTTGCCTTAAAAATGTGGCAACTTTAGAAGCGGTTGGGGAGAAAAAGTATATATAATTAAAAAATTTGTTTAACACAACTCGTTTCTACATAAAAATGCTTTTCAGAAAAGCATGTATACTTTTTATGTTTTGAAAGAAAATATTTATCTGGAGACAAAAGAGTTTTGGTTCTTTTTAAGAAAAAAATTACAAAAATTTAATTTTTTTTTAATTATTATTTTAAGCGAATATAGTATTTCTTATTTAATCAAGAATTTATTTGGTTAATTAACTAATATTTTAACCAAACAATTGTCCTTGCTCGATTTTGTACCACTTTTTGCACAAGACTGGTCCTGAGAAGGAACAAATTGGGAATTTCTCTTTTTCAAATGGGAATATCTCGGGAACTATGGGAGACAACCAACACAGGTAAATATGATTTTTGTTAGTACCTACTAGCATATTACAAATATGTTAAGTGTTTGGAAATCGGATAAGAAACAAAAAATGGCAATATGTGGGGTCATATTGCCGCCCTCTGTGGATCTGTGAGGTTCAGCATCAAAATTTCAGTTCAATATTACGTCACTTATGCATGTTCCATATTTCGTTGCAAACGGAAATGGCCGAATAATTTCCACAAATTTTATGACTGCGATGAGGTTAAATATTGAAAAATTAAATTAATTAAAATTTAACTGAATTTCGAAAAATCTAAAAATTTGACGATGTCAATCGTTCTTGAGAAATTGGGTTTTAAGCAGAGACAATATCTGCTATGTTTCCCATCATCGCTGTATCTGTTTACCGCCTTTAATGTACATTACATAGTGTTAATGTCTGTATGTACTTAATACAGTTTTTTTTTTGCATACGTCTTTTTTATTTTTCCATAAACACAAATATATTCATTTAAACATTTATAGTCTTCATGTATAAGACAGTGCACACACACACATACATACACGCACACACACACAAACATGTACACAAACATTTGTAGACATATTAATGTACGTGAGTAAATCCTTGTTAAGTGACATTTCACACATTGTGCGTGTGAAAGTGATGTTTATGTTGTCAAAAATGAAAAGCACAGCAAAAAGGATTTGTTATACTCCAGCAGAACATAAGGTTGGAGAAAAAAGTAAAACAATTATTAACAATCAAGAACGTGAATGGAACACCCTACAAGTTCAGAAATAAAATGTTTACTTAATACATTTATTTTTCAATTTAAGCCATCTTTATATCTCTAAGTCTAGACTTAACATCTTGATTTTTGAAACAAAAAATGTGTAGCATAGACGTAAAAATAAGTTCCCGAGTAAAAATCATTTTAATATACGCATTTAACATTTTATACAATTATATTTTATTGAGTGTTGCCATGTGGGGCACCAATACTATTTGCATATAATTCTAAATGAATATAGTAATTATATAAACATTTATTAACCAGATGCCATTTGTTTCTAATCGAATTATTTATAATTGAGCTAACCCATGTATGCGGCCGACTTGCCATTTTACAAAAAAACGATTTCTTCAATGTGTAATAAAAAAATGTTAATCTGGTTAATAAATGTTTAATGGCCTGTTCGCTAAATTGGACCCTTACTTTTTTCATGTTTTGCATTAATATATCGAAACTGTCAGCTCTCATCAAATTTAAGTTCCGCTTTCACTATTTTAAAAAATATTCGATATTGCACATGTTTTTACTGGTTTTATACCGTCGTTGCAAACAAAAAAAAAAAGCAACATAAAGTATAATTTTTTATTAATACTAAAAGGGAATAACAAGCAAGTTTTAAAGAATTTTTCAAGTCGAGAATTTTATACGCAATTGATACCATAACAGTGGTTCATTTATATGTCAATTGAGCAAAGTATTTTATTTTGTTAAATAGCTCTATATGGAAAAGTTTTTGCTTTGTGCCAAATTGTGTTTCAAACCCATAGCCGTACATCAAGCAATGAAATTTTAAAATTTAAACTTTCATTTTGTTCGCTAAAATTTAAATTCCATATTTTATAACTTTGGTCAAGTTTTGGACTTTTTTTTAAGTAGTTTATGTATTATTTTATCTATTATTGTCTATTTGGAACTATTTACCATGTTTAACAACAAAAAAATATATATATCCGATATATATATATATATATACCGACTGTTGACCGCAACTGAAAAAGTTAGCATTACATATGGTAACCACTTCAGCAGCTTTAACGGTACATAAAATGTTTTAATGAACAAAATTACAATACATTTTAAATTGAATGCAAATGTTTTGTAATTTCACTATATTTTCTTTTTTTTTTACAAATTTATATACTTTTGACAGTGTTTTGTTTAAGGTTCAGATTAGAGGGCATGTTTGAAAATGCAAAAATTTTGAGTTATTTTGAGAAAATAATGTAGATCAAAAAATGCACAAAGATTTGGTATTTGCATTTGGAATATTCCTCTAAAAAGGAAACTTAGCAGTGATAAATCTACAGATTCGATATGTTGTAAAATACACAATAATATAGGGTGGCCCAACTTCGACTGACTGATTTGAAATGCTCACAACTTTTTATTTTTACAGTTTTTTATTTAATTATATTTTAAATGAAAATGTAACTTATGATTTATTTTTCGACAATTTCCCTATGATTTCCGTATTCTATAGGTTATTCCATGAAAATTTGCCGAAGGAACCATACCTCTATCGTTAAAATCGAGTCCCCTACTTTTTGTTGGTAGATTTTTTCCCAAATTGACGTTCGTATGAAATATTACCTACACGTTTACATCCATAACTCAAAAACTATCGAATTTAATCGCCAGTAGGCGCGATGGAAAGGTGAGCTCATTTTGACCAATTTACAAAAAAAATCTCCAACATTGGTCGAACGGTTCAAAAGTTACGGGCATTTTTGTCCAAATTTTGGAGTATTTTTCCATTTTTTTCATGATTTTGTCCAAGAATATTACTTTCATGGCCATTTTTTTGGCTCAATTTTTTTGACTTACGAACCTTACGTTACGACTGGACTGATTTCCGCTTTACATTATTGGCATATTTTTTCACAGGGTGCATACCCTGTGTTATGTTTGTTTATTTCTTTTTGTTTTTAGTTTCTTTATAGACTTCTTTATTTTTGTTTGTTATTTTTGTTTGTTTATAATATTTCAGTGTATGCTAGTTTTGTTTGAGCGTCATTTCAGTGAAGTGTTACTTGAAATAACTAACAAATAATCAAACTATTTTGAAATTTAGAAAAGATTTAAAGGTAAGTGTAAAAACATTGCTAACTATTATAGTTAATAGTTATATTATTATTCTATGAAAAACATATTTAATTCTTTTAGTGACGGTTTAAAAAATGGATTCAGAGCCTGGTTCATCGCAAAATTCAACAGATACCCAACGCAGTAGTTTGCAACATTTAGTCTCTCATGATGTTTTTTCTTTTGGCGTGGCCTGTGAATTACCTGATATTAATCTGTCAACTAAACGAGATATATTGAAGTACTATTTTTTCTTGGCCGAACGTTCAAAAGCCCAAAGCAAAATGTTTTCGTATAAAAGATACAGTAATTCAAGATAATCCATATTTTGCACACTCAGAAAATATCTTGCTATCTATGTTGTTTGATGATAGAATGGAAAAACGAAACATTGATATAAAGAAGATTTTACATTACCGAAGAGATATTGTCGACCCAACGGAACTTAGAGTTTATAAAAAATCTCTTATAAACTTTAATTGTACGGAATATACAAATATGATTGATTTAAATGACGATACCAATTTATTCGAACCACCGTTTACGCAAAGTTATTCGTATGAACATTTGGAGGGATATTTAAATTACGAAGTGCCACCGTTCGATGATCCACAAATTCCTTTACACATTCAAGGAACGGAAAGACATGTCCAATTGCTGGCTGCCACTGCTAAACGAGTTGCAGGAAAGAATGTAGAAGGCGCTATGGCGACGACATTGGAAAGCCGTACGAAAACACCCAGACTTGAAAGCAAACAAGACTTTCAGAAAAAATAATGTTTTTTTTCACATTTTGTCTTTTACTACACTCAAATTGAATATTTTTTTTGATAATAGGTTGATAGATACTTTATTATCTCTTAATTTGAATTTTTGTAGAAAAAAAATAAAAAGGGAAAAAAATCAAAAAGTTGGTTTTATGTGTTATTTAGTTTTAGCAATATCGCATGAATTAATCAACCGAATTCGATAAATTTGGGCTTAAACTCTTCGTTTTGAATTGTAAATTGAATTAAATAATGGATTGAGCCAAAAAATGGCCATGAAAGTAATATTCTTGGACAAAATCCTGAAAAAAATTGAAAAATGCTCCAAAATTTGGACAAAAATGCCCGTAACTTTTGAACCGTTGCACCAATATTGGAGATTTTTTTTTGTAAATTGATCAAAATTAGCTTACCTTTCCAACGCGCTTACTGGCGATTAAACGTAATAGATAGTTTTTGAGTTATGGATGTGAACGTGTAGGTAATATTTCATACGAACGTCAATTTGGGAAAAAATCTACCAACAAAAAGTAGGGGACTCGATTTTAACGATAGAGGTATGGTTCCTTCGGCAAATTTTCATGGAATAACCCATAGCATACGGAAATCATAGGGAAATTGGTGAATTTTTTCACTCCCTACAAATCGACCCGCCCTAATATATATATATGTATGCACAGCGCATAGTCATAGGACATTTGCTTACTTTGGGGACTGTCCCCAAAGTTTTCGCGCCTTTCATACATCTAGCGTATTAGATGAGGACAATTTTTTCTATACACCGCATATTGCGGCGACAATTTTGTCCGTGTCCCTATAGTATGCGCTGCGCATACATATATATGTATGCACAGCGCATAGTTTTTTCTATACACCGCATATTTCGGCGACAATTTTGGCCGTGTCCCTAAAGTATGCGCTGCGCATACATATATATATATATGTATGCACAGCGCATAGTCTAGAGACATTTATTCGTTCCCCCGCATAGTTTAGGGACATTTGCTTACTTTGAGGACTGTCCCCAAAGTTTTCGCGCCTTTTCATACATCTAGCGTATTAGATGAGGACAATTTTTTCTATACACCGCATATTCCGCCGACAATTTTGGGCGTGTACCTAAAGTATGCGCTGTGCATACATATATATATTTGTCACCCAATGTGGAGACGAAATATTGGAAATAAATAATTAATAAATAAATGTCATCATAATCAATGTTCCCTAAAGAAGTCACCCAATGTGGAGACGAAATATTGGAAATAAATCATTAATAAATAAATGATCTTAACCTCGTTTAACAAATATATATTTGTTCCCTGAAGAAGTCACCCAATGTGGAGACGAAATATTGGAAATAAATAATTAATACATGAATTTTTTTTTTAGCTAATTATGAAAAATTACATCCATTAAATGGCGTCCATTTTCCTGTTGGGATTTAATGGCTCTTTTCAAACGTAATGTATACATTTCTGGCTCTAATTCTGCAATTAATTAGTTGAATGTTTTGCGGTTTGTTGACGTAAACCAACTCCTTCAGGAAACCCCAAAAGTATCGTACGGAAACATAATAAAATTTCACAATTTTTACTCGCTATTCCATTATGATGACATTATAAAATTTTATTAAATTGTTTATTATCTGAAAAAAAAAAAATAAATAAAAAATAAAACTAAAAGCTGTAAAAATAAAAAAGTTATAAGCTTTTCAAATCAGTCAGTCGAAGGTGGCCAACCCTGTATTTTTTTTATGTGCATAATCTTAAGTATATTGGTTAAAATTTCTGATTAAAATGGCCTCAATTTGAATTTTTTTTTTAATATATTTAATTTATAAGTTATTAAACTATAGGCAATTTGGGTATCAAATGGAAGGTATTTTAAAGACACTTCCACTTACATGGCCGAATATTTTTGTTATTCAAAAATTTTTTTTTTGAATAAAACACTTGTATGTGATTTCAAATTAATGTAAAATAATGCTTACCCATCAAAATTTTTTAGAACAGATTACCTCTGAACCTGTTTTAGAACAACTTCCTTTACAAACGTTGACATGGAAGCGGTTCTAGAACAGATTCCTGGGAGTCGAAATGTTAGGTGTCACTGTCCCAGAACCAGTTCTATAACTGGTTCTAGAACCGATTCTAAATCAACCTGTTCTTGTTTGGAGGTAAATAATCTATTTCAAATAGGACAAACTCCATATAAAAAAAACAGTTGCAGAACTGAAATTAGAACCTCTTAAAATACAGGATAAGTTGTTCTGCAACCGGTTATTTGGATTTTACTATTTTACTGGGTATTTAATTTTATTGCCTTTTTTTAATTTTCGTAAGCGTTCAACGACTTTTCCCGAAGAGCGGCAACTCTAGGGCCACACCATTATGGGCATCAACTTTTTGTTTACTCGAGTATTCTAACACTGCATACAAAACAGTATGAATTTCTTAAATTTTAGACATGTTTTCTTATACAAATGTTGCAATTTTTGACCCCCATTCTTTACATCACCAAATGTGCGATTACGCACAAAAAAAATACATTTTTTGTCATTAACAAAATATCTAATAAGGGCACTACCCAGTGGAGAATCCGCAGATTTGAATAAAACTTGGATATGTTGTATAAAACAAACAACTATTAGATAAGTATTTTGTTTTAGGTCCGCAATTTCAAGTTTAACGGTTAGAAATTGCTGTCAAACCCAACCTTAAATTTTGCGTTCTAGCGGGTTAATTTGTTGCTAAACCAAACATATAAAATGTAAAAATTCATTATATAGTTTCTATGCTCTGCAACGATTTAAGAATTTTTGACATAAGCCCAAATGTAAACATAATTTTTTCTCGGGAAATTATAAAATTTTGACTGTGGATAATGAATTTAATTTTTTTCATTATACAGTGTCCATATTCTGCAAAAAATAAATAAATATGATTTGTCCAAATCATTTGTGTAGTGTAGGGTGTTATTGGTATCTGATGGAATATTTTGTTGTTTCAAGTATGTGCGTGATTGCCATGTTTAAATTTTTTTTTTTTATGATAAACCTTGTTATTATTTAATGGCTCTTAACCGCTTAATGACATTGTCTCGCTACAAAAGCTAGGCGAATTGGGAGTTCAAAATCTTACATATTTCTATCATCATTATAGTAGTTTAAAGTAGTAATTCATAGAAGTTTTAAAAAAATTTAAACAAAATATTCGTTAAAAAAATTTTCGACAAGGTCTTCGGATCTATGAGGGATTTCAAAAACTTTCGACACTTTGAAGCAAAATAATTTCTATATATTTTTTACATTCAAAACCTTTTGTGTTTGTGTAAGCCGATGTTTAAGCATTCTAAATCCTTTCGTGTTAATCAGTAATCTTTACCAGCGCAAAAACTATGGCGTTTTAAGTTTAGTTCAAACTAAAAATATAAAACTTCTGTTTCTGCTTTTATTAGTTTAAATTTACATCAATTTATAGATCTCATTGTATGTATAGTTATATATGACATGACCAAAAACTACTAAACAGAAAACCACAATTAAAGATATTTAATATTTAATTTTCCGCTTCTAAGATATTTAATTGGCTTTAGGGTTACTTATTTAGATTAATTAATATTATATACTTTTAAGTCCGCAAAATTAAAAATTTCGTTTGCTCCATAAAATAGAAAGTTCTTAAAAATTGTTGATGCCTTTTCGATTGTAGTACACTATGCGAAATAATTATAAATTATATCTCCTGAACGCGGAATTTTTTTTCAACAAAATACTGTTTATGGGTAAGTTATATAGATTTACTAGTTTAGACATCACATTCAAGGTCCAATCATTTTAAATAGCTGGGAATTTCTAACTTATAATTACTGTTCATGTGAAATAAATATGAAGCTATTAAACAAAAATCACTCATAAATGAAGTTAGTCCAAATTAAATTTAACAAAGTCGCTAAAAATGATTCAGAGATACAAAAAAAGCATAAGAGTTCCAAAAACTAAATTTTAACTCGTTTTGTTACAAGTTATGGCGATATTTTTCGCGAGTTCTGTAAAGAGAAGTTATTTTGCGCCTCTCGTAGGGAGTGTGAGTCCTATTTTCAAAATATTTTGTTGGTATGTAGTAATAGCTTCACATTTGTAAATTGCAAACATCTCTGTCAATGCAGCCGTTAAAAACACTCAAATGAGAACAAAAGTTAGATTAGGAGAAAAAATCTGAAATATGGACCAAATCAAAAGCAAATTTATAATTGCATTAATTAGAAATATATGCTCTAATAGACTTAAAGTAATACAATAGCTTTTTCATCGTAAATAGCAACCCTTTGTGTTAACTAAAATACTTTAACATGTAATATATTGGTTTTTAGAACATACGAGGGCGGATAAATAAGTCCGTCACTTTTTAAAAAAAACACAGTTTTTTTTTGCAAAAAAAAAAAAAATTATTTTTCAACATAATCTCCTTTTAGCTCAATACACTTAGTCCAACGTTACTCCAATTTTTGTATCCCTTCCAAAAAATAGGATTTTTCGAGGTCCATAAAATAGGCATTTGTTTTATCAATAATTTCATCGTTGGAGCTAAATCTCTTTCCACCGAGCCATTTATTTAGGTTTGGAAATAGAAAATAGTCACTGGGGGCTAAATCCGGAGAATATGGCGGATGAGGTACCAATTTGTTGCCCAATTCATGGAATTTTGCCATTGAGACTGTACATGTGTGCACCCGTGCATTATCTTGATGAAAAAGAACTTTTTTCTTGGCCATATGGGGTCGTTTTTTTTTTTAAATCCTGGTTAAATGGGTCCAATAAGTTCGCCGTTTATTGCTTTTTCCCTTTTGAAGGTAATCGATGTGGATTATCCCGCGTGCATCCCGAAAAAACTGTTTGCCAACACTTTATTGGCCGACAAACTAACCTTGGCCTTCTTCGGAGCCGGTTCACCCGGAGAAAACCCATTGTTTAGATTGCTGCTTGGTCTGCGGAGTGTTATAATGGATCCATATTTCATCCACAGTTACAAAACGCCGCAAAAACTCATTCAAATTGCGGTTAAATAACTCCAAACAATCTTTTGAAGTTGTCAAACGATTACATTTTTGGTCAATTGAGAGCAAACGCGGCACCCATCTTGTAGACAGATTTCTTCAACCCAACAGATCATTTAAAATCGAAACCACACTGCCATATGAAATGCCTATGGCATCAGCAATCTCACGCACTTTTACTCTTCGGTCGGCCAACACCATATCGTGGTTTTTTTCGATATTTCGGGTGTATTGACCTCAATTGGCCGTCCAGAACGTTCAGAGTCATTTTTACTTTTGCGACCACAACGAAAGTCAGTAAACCACTTTTAACCGTTGAAATCGATGGTGCAGAATCCCCATAATATTTATCAAGCGTTTAATTGGTTTGATTGACTGTTTTTTTTTTTTTTTTTAAATAATTTTTTATGATCACTCGAAATTCACTTTTTTCCATTTTTTACAAAAATCCATGAGGTTTTATGTTTGAACAGCTGTTAAACGCAAAGTAAATAATGGAACTTGCTCAAAATTTGACAGTGGTCTAATAACAGGTGGTACTTGATGACAGCAGTGTTGCATTTCATATAACTACGAGGGAAGTTCGAAAAGTCACGGTCTTATTGATCCGCCCTCGTATTAAGATTTACTCTTTTATCTATCCCTTTTTGTTAAATAATTACGTTAACTGAGATTAAAAAGCTATTATATTTCTTAAAATATTTTTTTAATATTTTTACAGCTTCAATGACAAAGACATTTGGAATTTAAAGAAAGAATCTCCTATTGTATACCCACTTGGATTTTTGAAGATAGGACTCACACTCCCCACGAAAGGAGCAAAATAATTACTTTTTACAAAATTAGTGAAAAATCTCGCCACAACTTGTAAAAAAAAACGTGTCAACATTTTACTTATTAACCTCTTGTATGTCAGCATCAGTTTTAGCGACTTTGTTAGATTTAGCAAGAGCTAACTTAATTTTTGAGGGATTTTTTGTTTAAGTGGCTTTATGTATATTTTGTATGATCAATTTTAGTCCTTCGTGATGGAAATTAGTCATTCGTAAAGATTCTCTCTGCACTTGTATACAGACTAGGCAGTAGCAACCGTTTTTGTTGAGGGAATTGAAACTCTATTATTGTGTCAGAATTCCTGTAACTTCGTTCAAATGATTGTTATCACAACGAAAAAACTCGGTCGCAACAACCGAAGCATTTCGCTTGGCAACAAGTGCGGTATGCAGGACCGAGTCAACTTTCTGGATGTTGATACCTAACTATGTTCTCATCTGAAGTCATGTTTTTTATAAAAAACATGCTAACAAAAATTAAATTTTGAAACATTTTTAAAAAGTTTATAAAGTGTTTGTGTTTAAAAATTTTGAAAGCCTTTTTTTGATTCGCAGATGGTGTTTACAAAGAAACGCAGTACACTAGCCAATTTAAAATATAATTTTGAATCTGAGACTCCAAAAACTTACATTTTCAAAAAATTTACGGCAATTCCTTATTAGTTTGTGATATTTGTATCCCGTTTTTGGTTCGCTGACATCAAGTTGGCATACCTCAAACTGTATAAAATTATTTAATTATTAAAATACTGTTCTCAAAACTCAATTCCAGTAAACGACGCCAATAAACTATGTAAAAAACTGCGAAAGTTAAAAAATCGTAAAGTGTTGGTATCTTTTCACACGTAGAAATAAACCTGTAAAAATGGCAACAAAAGCTACTATAAGTTTAAAATGAGCTTGCAGAAAAAACTGCTAAAATTAGCAGCTATTTTACTTAATATATAGAAATTGCAAAAATAAATCGGTTTAATTTTTTTTTTGTTGCCAATATTTCACTAGAGGTAGCTTCAAGGCAAAAAAGTTACAAACATTTCTCTATGAAGCATGATTATATGGGCTATTCCCAACAATTTTTAAATGCTTTGAAACTTATATTATTTTTCAATAACATGCGTAATTTTTTCATTTTAGAAAATCGGGCTATACATTTGGATTAACAATACTACACTCAAAAATATAAATTAGTAGAAAAGTTAGTAAGAGGTCTTGTAAATCAAGTATACTATTTGTCAGCAAATTTTTTACTGAAGTTATATTTTCAGTTAAAATTTTAGTTATACTTATCCAGCACTTAACTGTTTTGAACTAATGTTTTACTAATATTTTACTAATGTTTTACTAATTTATTTTTCCATAAAAGTGAATTGCAATTGAGGAAATATTTAACTGTATCATCTACAGGGGGCTAGTTTAAAACGAAATTTTCTCAGATTTGTATACACTCTTGGTAGGCAAACAAATTGATCTACCCAAATAAACATATTTTTTTTAGAAAGCTCAAAATTATTATTATTATTTTTTAATTTGAAATCAATCAAAAAATGTAATTTTTGCAAGGGGCGTAAAAGTTATAGCCCCTTGCAGAAAGTAATTCCTTCAAACGGATTTTACGTGCCTAGATAGTACTTTATTGTCGTATAAACTTCTATTAATGTGACATTTAAACATCATTTTAAATATTTTTGTAACGATATCGAAAATCTAAAGATTCAGTTCTTATTGTTTTTTTTATGCACTACATGGTATGGATAGGGCCATTTTGAAAGTTTAAAAAATTGTAAAAAAGTTGTATCCCTAATGTACAGCAAATATATGACGTGCCATTAATGGGTTAATTAAAAAATGCTAACTTTGAAGTAAAAAAATAGGTTGATTTTAACAAATCGTTTTCCATTAAGGGTTTATTAAACTTTTACAAAACTTAAGAAACGTTTACTAATTTTTCCTACTACTTTCTCTTTATTAATAGTTGCAGGCGAGTTTTGCTGAATCAGCTTACCTACTTATTTGTTTAAGTGTAGTAAAATGGTTAAGTATCATAAAATTTTAAATATCTAACTCACAATAACCAAACTGGCTGATTATTTATATTTGCAATATCGTTTGGCATCAACATTTTTATAAAATTGTATATATTTTTTTTTGGCCACATCTGACCTCTGTCTACCTTGTCGTATTAAATTTCTATAATTAATTTGTTTTATTTAAAAACTTTAATTACACTAAATAAACAACTTAATCAAGAATATTTATCTATATTTAAGAGCATACATATGTCGATTTCCACGCCAACTGTCCAGCACAAAAAATGTGTATCGAAGCATTGCCAAACTAACAGTATTTTTTCTACTATAAAAGACTAAGACAAAATGGAACAATTTTTTAAGTTTTTCGTAAAATGGGCGTAGTAGGCGTGGTTGAATATTGACAAATTGAGCTCTCATTTTTAGTATGCTATTTACTAATACGTAAATGAAATAGGGAACTGCTGAAAATTTGAATTTTTTTTATGGAAAATTTTAAAAAAAATGATATAATAAAAATATTAAATCACGCCTACTATGCCCACGCCTACTATCCGAATATTTAAAGCAATACAAAACTCAATTTATCTAAAAATCGGACAAATATTTGTTTTTATTTTTTTATTATGTGATGGGGTTTTTTGGTTTGACACAAGGTCATAAATTAAAAATAAAATTTAAATTTTTTATATTTAATTTTTAAATATTTATTATCTTTTCGATATTTCGAACAGCTTCGCTGTTCATCTTCAGGAAAAACTAAAACAATAATACAATCAAATAATTTAAAATCTTAAATTAACTAATCTATAATTTAACAAAAATACAAAATTAATGATTACATACATTTAAATATCTTTTAATAAAGCGTGGAGTTTTTATTTATTAAAAAGGTTTAGAAGTTTTTTTTTATCGATTCAGAAAGTTTCATCGAGTAACTTTATGTTGTCGACACTGGGAAAATCGCTAGAAAATAGTCCTATTTGCTAATTTTCTAATGAGATGTGTTTATTATTTTATTTCTAAATGTCAAATTATATTTTTCGGAGTAGATGCTACTTGCGTTAGTTAAACTGCAAAATTTTATTATAAAAATTGTATTTTGCTTGGCATGGCGTGGTGACTTGTTGTTAATCTTGAAGATTATATTAATTTTAATTTGTATAGAAATTTACTCTAGTGGTTGCCATACCAAAAAGTAAGTTTATTTTCTATAAATAGCTTGAATTTATCTAATTAAATTGTATTTATAGGAATTTTAATATAAGAAACTTGAATTTTAAATAAATGGTATTTTTGTTTGGAATTGAGTGTTTCTTTATTCAAAATCCCCGTGGAAGTCACTAGCGAGACGGTTTCCTCTCCCAACATTTTATTTAAAATATACATAAATGACGTAAAAAATATGACTTTTAGCGGAAAGCTGATATCTGTCTTCTTTATCGTTATAAGTATTCATGAGTGTTGCAAGCGCAGAATTGAGTAAGATGCATCAATATTGGCTGAATATATCAGAATCAATAACCTCATGTTAAATGCTAATAAATAAAACAAATTTTACTAGATTTAGCTCATATTTATTAAGTAATGACTCAGTCATGTCAGTTCATATCGATGGTGTTCCGAAAACAGAGTATGATTCTGCTAATTATTTAGGTACGCAGTTTTCTTCAAATTTGCAATGGGATAATCATATTGGTGCAATAACATGTAAAATATCTTCAGCTGTCGGTGTTTTCTATAAATTTAAAGAACAAATTTGATTGCCATGCGAAGAGGCTAATATATCAAGTTCACAGTCATTTGACTTATCTTCCATTAATTTATGGAAACAAAAATAATGCTTCCTTATTTAACCTATCACTTACTTAGCATACCTTGGATCTCTTTTGAAAATGTGCTACTATTATTCTTAACATAAGAGAATTTTTTTAAAGTTTCAACTGTCTGTGCAAGTTACGCATCGTCAAACAAGACAAAGTTGAATTATCAAAACAACGTATTGGTTTTCCAGGACCAAATGAATTCAAAATTTTACCAGTTTCATTGAAAAATATTTTAATCTTCTCCACATTTAAAAGAGAACTTAAAATATTTGTACTAAACGACAGTGAACCACTTCCTTCGTAAATTAAAAAAAAAAATCAAGTTTGATATAATTTTTATTAAAAATAAAAATTTAATTGTGCAATGAAAATGAAAATTATTCAAGTTCGAGGCCATACTCTATATATCTTTACCAAAGGTAGACGTTGCACATAACAAACAAGTTTTCAATTTATTGTTGATCAATGGTGATAATCTTTAACTTCGAACTCATATATTAGTTCTCATTAGTGAGAAAACTGGTTTATATGAATGTTTGATGTTTTGCATGGGATTGTCACTTCTTTCAAAGCGTGTTCTGATAATGGGAACCTATTAAAGTCCCGAAATAGATCTATCAACACATTATTGAAAGTGGGCAATTAATAAATTTGAAAACAAAAACTCTATGGATTATTTGTTAGGACAATATCCTAGAGTATGGCCTCGAACTTTAATAATTTTCTAGTACAGTATTATATTAACGTCATATAGACAGTCGCAATTTGTTTTTAATTAATATGCATTTGTTTTTAATTAATATGCATTAATTTTAGAAATGTTGAGGTTAAGAAGAAGAGTAAACTTTTTTCTCTAAAATTTATAAACGCTTTTAATTTTTAAATCAGACTAGACTAGTTTCTGCCTTTTTATGGACGGGCTTATCAGTGATTTTCCATTTAAATTGTATTATTATTTGTGTCTTATAATTGTCAGATTGTCTCTATATGATAAATTTTTCAACAACCTGCGGCTGTAAGAATCAAACCTGCGCTCATCTTACATTACAAAAGTAACAATATCAAGTCATGATCGTTTAGCGATCACACCCAAATATGGCCTCGAATGTAATGCAGCTAAATTGCAGTTTTCTTCATTATTAGCTTTTTCTGTTATTGTATATTATACTCAGAAGTGACAACACTAACAACACAAATATTCTATTTTTAGATTTTTGTTTATTTTTCATTTTTATTTTCTTAAAAAAAACTCTAAAATATTTTTTTTATAATTGAATATAATCATGTACAACACTACGAATTCTCGTAAATTTTAAATAAGTTTATGTATAAACTGAAGTACAATAGTTGACTCACAGAACAAATTCGGTTGTATCTACTGAATTTAATCCAACCGAATTTATTCGGTTGCTGTAACATCGAATTCGGTTGTGACAATCGAATTAACGAGGTTGCAGCAACCTAATCGATTCGGTTGGAAGAAATTTTACAATTTTTATGAGAGAGTATGCCTTTCTAATGCCATTATTGGTGATGTGACTGTTAACTAAAATGTGATAATTTTTATTTATTTGGAAAATAAACATAAAATCAGGCAAATCTGACTTTGGGTTTTCCGATTTCAAGTAAATTTTGCATTTAGAGACTTTATGGACCCATTTAAAGATTGGCGTTTTTAGTTTTTCAAATTTCGTCGCGGTTTTATGCGCGACTTTTTTGAAAATAGAGTAATATTCAGAAGTCTGTGTATTCGTATTTTCTTAAATACTGATCGGATCATCACCATTTAAATCGCACTGGAATGGTATGGTACTCTAGTATTTTACTGCGATTTTAAATTTTTTAACAGCATCAAAAGCAATCGCATTTTTTAAGCAATTTATTTTTAAATGCATTTTTCTAACGTTTAGCTACTCTCGATTTAAAAAGAGAATGCACATTTGCAAACTATGGAATTTTCACCAAATAGTTGCATATTAAATTTTTGTGGTCCCGGAGCTTAACTAGTTTTAATCATTTTTTATAAAACTTTTACATAGAAGAAACACCAATTTGTAATTTTTAACTTTTTTGCAGATTTATTAAGTTAAAATTTAAAAATGTAATGCTGCGGAGCCCTTTAAATGTCTGTTTCGGTGAAATATGGAGGAGCGAGGGATGGATGGCTGAAAGTCTGGAGAGGGTGATCGAAACTGAGTAAAATAAAATCACCAATTGATTTTATTACTCAGTGTAAATAAAAATATCACAAAATGGAAGAAAAGGAATAAAAAACGAAAACGAAAACGAATTAGGATTTGGAATGAGATTTATTTACAGAATTAATGGGGTACGTCTTACCAGTATGACAATCGGATTAACAAGGGGAGGTTGTTTTTTAAGATAAGACGGAAGTAGTATCCACGACGTTTTTAGGACTTTTGACGTTTAACTTTCGGACAAATATTAGAACGAGATAGATAACGAGATAGGGTTTCTCAATCAGGTTAAATGTCAGCATGGTTTATTTGACATTAACAACGTCTATATTTATATTGTTAACCATCGCCAACTTTTGGCTAGGCTGTTTTATTATTATAGCTTAAGCAACTTAAGCTAAAATAAATTAAAGAACTAAATTTTAATTAATCAATTAAGGGCAAAATATCAATATTTCTAAATTTATCTTTGTTTTTGATTTCTGGGAACCATATTTTTATTATAAGTAACATAATTTTACTTTTACAAAAATCAAACACAAAAACGTTTAGACAAAATCAGTAATATTTCAAAACTACAAATTTCGACTTAAGCGATGTTTGCTAAAATGACACAGAAATGGTATTATGAATGTCATATATGACATTATATATAGAAAGATATGATGTCATATATGATCATATTAAACAAACCCAATTTAAAAACAATCATGTTTTAACGTATATGGATTGAGATATGCTCAGATATAGCCATACCTGAATACATATACAATCAGATATAGTTATATATCGTTCCATATATATTCAGATATGATTATATATAATTATATATTAATATATATGAACATTTTTAGAGGGGTAATATACTAAAAATTATTGCTAAATTTGACATTATTTAACCACGCCTAGTTGACCATTTTTGTGAAAGAGTTAAAAAAGTTGCTCCATGTTTTGTTAGCCTCTTATAGGAGAGCAAATCTAGCGGTGCAGTTGGCTTTGAAAGCAACATATACAGTGGGGAGCACTGCTTGGTACATGTAAGTATTTTTTACACCTAAAGATTCAGGCCGAAAATTATTTAACACTAGAACTAAGGCATACTTTTCTAAAGACATAAGGTACGGTGAATTCAAATCTACCCTCGAAAGCACTCTCCGAAATTCAGGTGCCCGTTATAATACTTTTCACGGCGCTTGAACCTACTACTCTTACCTTTTTTTTGTTTTTTAATTTTTAAAATATCTTATTTTTTTTGAAATTATCGTCGGTCGAACTTGATACAAAACTAAAATTTTTAAAATGTTATACTGCGGCACCTTAAAATTGCAGTTACAACCTCAAGTTCAATTTACAATATAAGTTATCTTAAAAATTTAAAAACTGAAAAAAATGCTAAGAGTAGTTTGATCAGATGCCGTTACAAATACAATGGAAAAAACATTTCCAGGGAGGAAAAAAATTTCAGCATTTGGATCGAAAATGACAATTTTGGAATCAGTGTACCTTATACCTTATAGCTCGTTCGCCAGATGTCGTAGAGTGCTTCTGAGACCAGATTTGGATTCAGCGAGCCTTATGCCTTAGTTATAGTGTGAAATATTTTTCACCCTGAATCTTTAGGTGTAAAAAGTACTTACATGTACTCACGTTTGCTCCCCACTATACAGATTGATTTTCTTTAGTAAAAATAACAATGGAAATAATTTAATGGTATAAAATAAACGTATTTCATTTTGGCTTAAAGGTAAATGCAGTAGTTGACTTCTAAAATACAATTCTACATTTATTCATTGGTGATTTTCTAAAGTAAAATCCCCCAAAAGCATATAAATATTGAAAAAGCAGGCATTTTGGCAACTAGGCAGCATCAACAACCAATATAAAATGAAATTATATTGCCGTGTGTTATGTGGTTGTATGATACTTTTCATCAATACGTTTCATTTCCGTTTTCATTTTATTATTTTTATTTTTTTTTCCATTATTCTATACAATATTTTATTATACGTGTGAATCCTTGTATACATATCTGTTCAATTTAGTGGGTTTTCCTATATTGCTACAGAGTGGAGAGACCAGACCATGCAGGCTGGAGTTGTTAGTCTATGGTTGCAATTGTATAAGCTGAAACACCTAAAAACTAATTCAATATTCCAATTGTAACTCAATATAATGCACACTTTGAACTGCAATGAGCCAGAATAAATTCAATATCCTTTTCACGTTATTCATTTCTAATACTGGTGTGTGGTTGTTCAACTGTGGATTGGCAATGATAGCAGCAAGGTGATGATGGTGTAAAAATTTAAATATATTTGTTGTTAAGTAGAAAATAAAAATTGTCTGTATTTGTTAACTTAAAATCGTAAATTTAAATACAATTGCTATTCAGAGTTAAGCATAGCGGAAGTATTGAATGTATCCGGCGGAAATAAAAATATTTGTTTAAAAGTTTAAAAGATTTACAAAAAGAAAAAATTAAATAAAATCTCAGCTTTACGTTTAAAATAATACTTAATTTATTGTTTAAACTAAAAAGATTTTAAATTGACAAAGTTTTTTTAACAAGGAAAGTATCCCAACTGATACACTTCGTTTTTCATTAAATTCGGCTATATATGTATGTTTTTTGCCTATACATGTTACGAAATCCCATATAAAATTTGACATTGGGCAAGTGAAATGTTAACTCTTTTTATATTTTTAACTTCGATAAGTTGGCAGTGTATATTTAAATATATTAAAAGTGCTACCAATCATTTTTCTAATCCATGTAAAAGTGTGAGGAACAAAACAAGGCTATTGTTAAAAATCAAATTTAAGGCAGACTAACTTTTACCTGAGTTCCAAATAAAAAAAGTCAATATTTTTTTAATGTTTTAAGCTTTTTTCGATATTTTTTCAAAGTTGCAATATGAAAATTTGGTGTAAAACAACAAAAACCTAATATAACTATAAAAAATATTACTTGAGCCAGAGTACAAACTAAAAACTTTTTATATAAATAGAACATTTTTGGTTTTCAAAGTTTAGTAACGTCATGATGCTCGCTTGGAAAAGACCTAACCACGTGCTTGATTACTAAGAAGACAAGAATGGAGCAAAATTGATTATTAATAGGTTTTTTGTTAAAGTTCTGCCTATTATGGAGGCTCTAACTTTTCTAAAACTTCGGGTTCTGATGAGATCTTTAGCCAGATCGAAATACTAGTATCAACCTAGCTAATATGTTTGATTTGCTTTATTTTTGTAAATATACGGAGGTTGAAAGCTCGTTATAAATTAAAAATAACATAAAAATAATCTCGATGTATATAAAAACAAAAAACTAATATAACTGCAAAAGGTATTCAATTGATCGACATAATTCTATACAAAAACCCACTTTTTCACCGCGTTGATATGAGTTATGGCTGCTAAAATTGAATATTCTCAAAAAGTTTAAAAATTGGGTTTATTTTTTCTTTAATTTCACGGTCAATTAATAGACATTTAAAAGCTAAAAAAATATTAGTTTCATCTTTTGACAACCATACACACAGAAAATTTTTTTGCTCCAATCGTATTTTTTGCCAACCGTATTTTGATAGTAACAAGTAAAAAAAAAATCTATAGTTGATGGGATAGTTGCAACTAAGAATGATTAAAATATATTGTTGCACATGCAGACATTTTCAATTATCCCTACTGAATCCAATCGAATTTATTTAGATAAATACAAAAGTTCCTATTTAGAATATATTTTTTGTATTTTTATTAATTAACATAAAATATACAAATTTTAATTTTTTACAAACTATAGTACATATAAAAGCAAAGATTTAAAGCAATTGTTTTCTAAAACTCTATTTATTGCAATGAAATTAAATACATTATAGTAGTAAATGCCATAAAATTAAAGTCTATGGGAAACCCATTATTGGTGAACGATTTTTGGGAATCATTTTAAGCTTCGATAAAGAAAACTACTTGTAATTCGCCCACAAAAAGATACATTTAAATCTTAGTGTACTCCTACAAGAGGTCCAAAATCTGTCATCACATTTAATTAATGTCTCTGAAACTAAATGGACAATTAAAGTTAAAAATTATAGTTTTTCCGGGAATAGTTCCTGTACAATTTTCCTTTAAAATTTCTGGATTTTTTTTTAGCGAACTTTTACCCAAAACTGATTTGACTACATGGAAATATGAAAAATATTTTGAAACAAACTTCTTATCAATGTCCTTAATTTTAGTATACTTTATTGCCGACTTTGTTTTTAAATACTGTCTTTATCTTTGTATCGAATAAGAATTTATCTATGAAATATTTTAAGGAACATTTGACCAGAATCGAAGCTGATTTATTCAGAAAATTACTTTAAATTTTAAGTTCTTCTGTAGCTTTACGATATCACTTGCAAATCATTACTAATACACGTTTTTTGTTTTTTTGCTCCTTTTTATTTTCACACTTCTTTTGTTTTGTTTAAAAACAAGATGTAAATAGGGAGTAAACTTTGTCTTTTATACAAGTTTAATATAATTTTTATTAAAAATAAAAATTATGTGTTTTCGACCTTTAATTGTGCAACTCCCCCTCTTGTTTACTCTTTGTTTTTAAAAACAAGTGTGAAAATAAAAAGGAGGAAAAAACAAAACCGTATATTATATATTTACCATATGTAGAGGTTGCACATAACAAACAATTTTTCAATTTATTTTTTATCAGTGGTGATAATCTTTAACTTCGAGCTCATATATTAGTTCTCATTTAGTGAGAAAACTAGTTTATATGAATGTTTGATGTTTTGCATGGGATTGTCTCTTCTGTCAAAACGAGTTCTGATGATGGGAACCTAGAAAATTTCCGAAATAGATCTATCAACACATTCCAGAAAGTGGTCAATTAATAAATTTGAAAACAAAAACTCTATAGATTATTTGCTAGGACAATATCCTAATAAAGAAATAATTTTCATTTAAAAAAAATTTTGTTTTATTTTTTGACATTTAAAAAAAGCAAATGCTTTGGTTGCAAGTATAATTTTTTGTTGAGTTGAATAATTTTTTTTATTCAGAATCAACGAATAGGTTTAAGTGGCCGAAATACATATATTTTAAAGACATTTGCAACCATTATGAATTATTGAGAAAGAATTTATTTTTTGAATACAGTTTGGGTAACAAATTGTTTTGGAAAAGTTTCCATTTTTTGGCTACCATTATTATCATTTTATGATAAGAATAGTTAATTTTCATTTATTAGAACGTATTTGCTATCGAATAAGAATCAAAAGGAAAGATTTTTAATGGTATTCATTGAATTCCAACTAATATTTTCCCTGTGTATATATTTATTTTTAAGGTGACGGCATTTGAATAAGTACGTGTTGAATTTATCTCTTAAGTGTTAGGAGAATGGAATTCAAAAGTTGAAAGCCGCAAACAAAAAAATAGAAAGGACAGAAAAAGTCAGATTGTTTCAAATACTTTTTTAAATTTTTTAAATTTGCACACGGATAACATGAAGAAATAGTTACTAATGCACCAAAATTATGCTCTCCAACTAGTTAAAATGTTGTTCATCCAAATATATAACCAATTTTTCGAAAATAACAAAAAAATGCGAAGGTTATAAAAAAAAAAAATTAACAAAAGATTTAAAAATGTTTTACATAAGCCCATATATTGGTAAACTGCCTTCTACAAAATATCCAAATTTCATTAAGATCTGAGAGTGCGCTTAAAGATAACTTCCTCGTATTTTTTTTGAATGCCACCCGAGCGTATGAATAATATTTTAATATTTTAAAGAAAATTTACTAACAATATTAAATTTATCATCACATGTCTTTATTTTAAATATATTTAGACATTATACCAATAACTATAAACTGCATTTTTTATTTTTTTTTGCCATAATACAAAGAAACACAAGCTGCCATAAATCATGATCACAACACAAAAACTGAAACTACCAACCACAACAGTCACCTAACCAATCACGGTATCAGCTTAAATAAACGTCATACCTATAACCAGCCAGCCATAGAACATCACAAACAGAACAAAAAAAAACCCAATACGTTTAGTACGTATAAAATACCATACATATACGAAAAAACCAACTTATATTCGAGTCAAAAAGCCAGGTCAAACTTGACCGAAATAAAAAATAACTAAAAAAAACCACTTGAAGTTTATAAATTTTATAGAAAAACCAAAGTGTAAACAAAATTTCACTACATTTATTCTATACAATGCATAGTCTTAATAGAAATAGAAAGAAAAACACACTAACACTTTATAAATAAAAGAACAAAATATACTTATAAATACTTATACTCATAGAAAATCCTCTTCTGTGAATGCACTATGGGAAAGTAAGCCGTTTTTTTTTTTCATGAGATGATATAATATTTGTTTTTTAAATTGTGTTAAGTCTATTTTTTAACATGTTTTTTGAGAATAGAGTATATATCAGGGCACCTAAATATGCTTGAAAGGCTAAATTTGGGATTTCACAACTTTACGGAGGGCAGCACTATATTAAACTAATAATAAAAAAATCTGCACCGTTGCAAGCAATAACCAGTACAACATTCAATATTAATATGAAATTAAATTACATACTAAATTTTCATCGAAGGTTTACCTGAAAACAGATAGTAACATTCCGAATATGACGGTTCGTTTTTGAGCTTTTATGTTTTGTGGTTTTTGAGTTTTTATGTGGTTGTTGAGTTTATATGTTACAATATCACAAACACTTGAGTACTTACAAAAGTTCTGAATTCAGATTCGGATTTAGAGCTCAAAATACATTCTAAAAAGTTCACTCTCAACTGTGGGTTGCATAGTGGGTTACATAACAAAATTTTGGAAATAAGTCGGCGATTTCTTACTTATTGGTCCGATTTCTATGAAATTTTGAATAGGCATGAGTGACGTAATGTCGACCTTAAAGTTTTGAATTTTGAACTTAAAGAACCTGCTAGAAACGGCAATATTAGCAACAAAAATAGAAAACTTTTTACATATACAATTTTGAGTGCTCGCTTTTCTTTTGTGCTAATCCGATTTCCAAAAAATAACATATTTGTAATCGTAAAACATGGCAAGCACTTAGAATTTTATAAGCAAAAAGTTTCATATTTACCGCCTCCGGGGTATTTGGAAGGTTCAAAATCAGAACTTAATCGCAATATTACGTCACTTATAACTGTTCTAAATTTTATTGAAATCGGACTACTGAGAAAGAAATGGCCGAACAATTTCTAAAAATTTTGTGAAATATATTACTTTGGGTTGCGAGTTTTTGCGAAATTTAAAAGTTATGTATACACTCACAATATTTTGTTCATAAAGGCTCCTGAATATACACATTAAATTAACTGAAAATCAGTTAAAAAAGGACTACTTACTTTTCGTTTAAAACAATTGTATTTTTTAGGTTATTTTCAACTGTTGAAAAATTAATTGACAAAATCAATAAAAACAATAGATTGTTTTCGTTTATTTCAATACTCAATATAATATAACAACTTTTTGTTTTGAATAGAAAATTTTAACTGGATATTTTAACTATTACCGAAAGTCCGATTTTTTTTTGTTTATTTTGTTCATTGAACAAAATAATAAAAATATATTTCTTTGTTAATTTAACTGTACATTAAACTGAAACAATTTTACCAGGGACCGTAATCATTATGAGTTTTATAATAAAAATTACACAATAATGATTATGTTATGAGTTTTAATGATTTTCTTCAATGGTAATGATTATTTTTGAGTAATAATAAAAAAATCAACAATAATCATTATTTTTGAGCAAAAAAAAAATAAAACTCAAAAATAATCATTATTTATGATTTTTATTTTTTTCGCTCAAAATAAAACTTACTTTCATGTAGGTGTAAATATATATACATATTAGGGTGGGGCGATTAGTATGGAAGGAAAAAAATCTTAATGGGCGCTTCGCGTTTCTGATTCTTGGGATTGTACTGAGCAAAAAAGTCCACTAAAACATACGTCTACGGTGAAAATCGAGCTTCCAAATTTTGACTTTACGGCAAAAAAGCCCTATTTTGAAATTAATAATTAACCCCTTAAACCCCACCCACAATATGATTGATGCATTAATCTGCTAGAGAATCTTCCAAAGAACAGATTGATACCATAATCTTGGATAAGCTCCCCCTGCTTTCTGAGATATATCCATCCCACACATTGTTACTTTCACAAAATACGGCAAAAAAAGCCCTATTTTGAAATTAAAAATTAACCCCTTAAACCTCACCCACAAATATGGTTGATGCATTAATCTGCTAGAGAATCTTCCAGAGAAGAGATTGATACTATAATCTTCGATAAGCTTCTCCTACTTCCTGAGATATGTCAATCCCACACATTGAAAGTGAGTTTTATTTTGAGCGAAAAAAATAAAAATCATAAATAATGATTATTTTTGAGTTTTATTTTTTTTTGCTCAAAAATAATGATTATGGCTGATTTTTTTTATTATTACTCAAAACTAATCATTACCATTGAAGAAAACTTTAAAAATCAAACATTTAAAAATCATGACGGATATGCAAAGATTGTCAAAAATAATAATAATGGTGCAATAAATTTTGTTTTATGTCTCTTCTAAGTGATTGATTTTTTGATTAAAAAAAACGAGCAATAATCATTATTTACGGTCCCTGAATTTTACCGATTAACTTCTTCAATAACTGTTAAAGTTTTATGGAAAAGTTTCTGTGAGTGTATGAACAATTTAAAATTTTATTTTTTTAATAAAATATGAGACCCCATGGCTCTGAATTTTGGATATGCTGTAAAAGACAATTTGATCTATCACTACAAATTGTTTATGTAAATCAAAGATGTAAATAGAATGTATGATTTTCTAACAAATATCCAAATATCCATGTTTGTTTAATTTGGATAAAAACTTAAAAAGTTAGAGCAGGTTATACATTAGCACCCGTATTCATAAAAAATCGTAATTCAAATTTTAAATACATTTTAGTTAAAATACATTTCAAGCAGTAAAACTGTATTCATAAACGTATATTATATTAAATTGCCTATGCTAAACCTTGGGTAAAAGTTAATATTCGTTTATGAATACAGTTTTAAGGTTAAAATTAGAGTTTTAACTAAAATGTGTTTGAAATGCTGTTTAATATTTTTTTAATACGAGGGCATTTAAGGTATTTTTCTTATGGTGTTTTCTTTTCTGGAAAAAAGTGTTGCCCTCTTAATGTGCAACGTTTTTCAAATTTTGCCCTCGCCCCATTAAAATGAAGCATTTTTACAATCAGAATAGAACACAATTTCATCACATATTACATTTATTTAAACAAATCTGTTTTTTAGTGTTGTTAAAGTTCGGGTTCGAATCCCAGCAAACTTAAAAAAAATTTAATGTTTTTTTTAATAATTAATTTTTGTTTTTTTTAATTATTTAAAAAATTTGGATTTAGCTCCATACATTTTTTTCAATTACATTTTTTTATAAATTTGTTTGTAAGCGAATTTCAGATTAAAAAAATTATTAAATACTTACAAAAAGAAAAAATTAAAAAAAATAGCAAAAACAAATTAAAAAAAATCGTAAATTAAATTTAACAAAAAAAAAAAAAAAAAAATATAAAAAAATGTGATACCAATATGGGTTCGAACTCGGGATCTTCTGTATCAGAAGCCAGCACACTACCACTCTGCTACCAAGGTGAGAGTTTTCTCGCCAAAAACTTTGCAATATATACACATGAGATTGATAAGCCAAAAAAAAACAAGGCAACATCCAACCCTGTAAATTTTTTGAGGGCAGAAAATGTTCATTTTTTGCCTTTTATAAGGCAACACTTTTAGAAACAAACACGGTGCCCTCTTAGAGTGTTCACCTTATTTTAGAAAAGAACACGAATAAGGAAATTTAAGGCAAAGTGCAAAAAAAATGTGACATTTTTGTCAGAAAAGAAAACGCTATTAGTTTTGCTAAAAATGTCGATGTTTGTGATGCGATAAAACGATAACTACACCTATTTCAGAGAAACTTAATACAGCACATATATCATAGCGACGTTTATGCTTATTTTCAACGATATCCGTGATTACATATCAGATATCGATAAGGTTGAAAATTTTAGGATCGACTCACAAGGGAGGTATGCCGACCCTGACAGGCAGATCTTAATGAACTTCCGATATGTGGTAGAGAATAACAATTTGAGTGAGCCGTTTTTTTTTAGCTGCCCAATCTCATGTTTAGGTGTTACTAAGTGATCAAAAATTAACCCATTTTACGTTTTTTTTTTGGTTTATTTCTTCGTATTAAATATAACTATAATCAAAATTTGTTATCAAATGTAACAATTATGTACAAATGTTTTCAGGTATTTTTGTTATTTAAAAAAAGAATTTTAGTTGTATTAAGCTTAAATTAAATGACAATGCCTATTTAATTTAATCGAGGGGGTGTCTCAGGTTTTTCCGATATTTGAAACCGTTCGGTTTTTATGCGACTTTTCCCGAAGAGATTTTTTTTTTTATACTAATTTTCTTTCATATTAGGGCAACTATAACAAAAATAAATTGCAGATAAAAAGCGATTCTTGCCGAATTCATGGCAGAACACACAAGGAATTATGCCAAACCCTTCACAGGGAATATTGTATCATATTTTTATGTATGGGTCTTTTTTGTCCTTCTCGTGAAAGGCATGGATACAACGGGTTTAAGTTTCAGACAAAAAAAAAAAAAATACCATAAAGTTCTACAATAAGTCTATGAATACACCAAAGCTTAACATTCAACTTGAACGCCAGAAATGCGTCAAAACTTAAATTGTGTTTAAGGGCTAATCTTACGTTTTTATATTTGACTTAACATGTGACCCTTACATGCAAGGTATATAATGTTTTCAACAGATGTATGTACTACGAGGAACATTTTTTTAAATTTTCACCCTCTAACCCTATCGTGAAAAAAAAATATAACAGGGATATAACGGGTTAAAACGCCCAACAAAAATACTTACCATAAAATTCTACTATAAGTCCATGAATAAACCAAACCCCAAAATTCAACTTGTACGTTAGAATAAAAAACAGGCTTGGATCCATTTTTTTAGGTATAATTGACGAATTTAAAAAATATATTTATTTTTGTGTTTTTTTTCTAAATTTTCACACTATTTTTATAGTAATTAAATGTGCTAAAGTCCCAAAACTTATTTAACAAATTGTGAAAAACAATCTGCTGAAGGCGTGTCCCTATTCGGATTTCAATCCTGCCTAAGGAAATCTTCAGGGGACTTTGTTATTATAATTTCTAGAGATATTTGTTATGTTAAATCACAAACTCAATGAGAATTTCTTGTCCTCGTCTAGGAGCGAGATTCTAAATTTAAAATATCAAAGAAAAAACAAAAACAACAACAAAATATTGTCACAATTGGCTTTGTCATCTTCCAAATACTACTCTGTTTTTTTGACAGACCTAGCAATGTAGTGACGTTTATTCAAGTAAATCAACAATAGAAAATCATATGTTTTCTATTAGTGTCAGTTACATTTAAATTTGCACAAGCACCTGCATATTTGTTATTTTAAATTTATTTTCATCGGGATAAACATTAATTGCATTTATAGTAATTAAATGTGCTAAAGTCCCAAAACTTATTTAACAAATTGTGAAAAACAATCTGATGAAGGCGTGTCCCTATCCGGATTTCATTCCTGCCTAAGGAAATCTTCATTTACTTACATTATTTTTCTTTAATCTTTTACATTGCGTCAGTGTTAAAAAACATTTTTATTATTTTCTTTTTCGAATTTAAATTCGAACGATCGATTTTAAATTCGATTCGAAATAATTTCGATCACGACTGAGAGAACTAGGCCCGAGAGTTCGCGAAAATTTCGGAACAGAAAAAATCAAGTAGTCTAAAAATATATAGCCCTCAATGGATTACATTACGAGTGTAAATTAAATACCAAATGATATTATGAAGTTCAAAATCAGAGAATAAAGCTTGGATGTAATTTAATTTCCCACCCAATGTGATACACGATGAAACCTTTATGAGAGTAGAGATAAAAATATACTAACAACAAAAACTTCAGGTCTCGTTGGCATGTTAAGGCTATTGTTGAACTATAAAAAGACCTTTTGAGTTTATGCGGTAAACGGAAGTTAGTAAAAGCAGAAAAAATACCATATAGACCAGCAGACAAAAATATGGGAAATACCACAAAAGCCACTCATACCAAATATAAATATCCAAACATACCCACACACACAGATTCTCACATAAATACAAACACTTGTTATATGAAAGTATGTAAGTAGAAGCAGAAGCACACCTTTGCAATTTGTTGCTTGTTTGTAGAGACTTCAGTTTAGTAAGTGTATTAATAACATAAGCAGGGACAATTTTATAAATGACTTCATAGATGATGATGATGGTCAGTATTCCATACATTTAGTAACCTTGTAGTGTTGTGGTCTTTGTTTTGTATAAATAGGGATTTATTGTTAAAACTTTTACCGAAAAGAAGATTATGGTTATGATATAGATAGGAAAAAGTTTAAAGGTCTTTTAACTTAAGACTTTTGATAGTAAATACTTGAAAAGTATAAAACTAAATATGATTCTACTAAAATGGATGAAACTTAAAGTAATCGAAAGTTAATTAAAGTTAATGTTTAAAATTGTTTATATATTATTTATATACACCTATTCCTAGTTTAACTGATTTGCTGCCGTTGCACATAGGGTTGAAATAGGTCCAAAGTGGCGCTTAATTGAAATTTTAGGATAACGTTTTTGCCATAATGATTGGTATCGAATAAAACTAGATAAAATTCTACATCACTACTTAAAATTTGAACCACCTAAGTTGTTTACTTCATCCGTAGTGAGCTGTCAAAGTTAGCTAATTATTGCTGTTTTCTTAAAAAGTGAAAAAATTTAAATTTGATAAAAAGCAGTGCTTTTTTTTCAAATTTAAAATTAATAAAGTTAAACTTTTATGATGGAACCTTCAACTTCAGGTATTTAAGTGTACAAAAAATAATTTTGTGTTTATAAAAATATGTGTAGAAATATGTGTGTTTGTAATATTTTTTTAAAAAAAGCTCTAAAATCGGGGTATATTCCATATATGATGGACCAGAAGTAACAAAGTAGTAAAGTGCCGGCTTTGAAGTTGTGTTTTTTGAAAAGTATGGGATTTCTACTTGATATTACAAACAAAAAAGTTTGCCTTTTTGTTAACCCGTTTTAAGATATTAATAATTTTATGTAAAAATTCTTGTTTTCAAAATTCCTTTATTTACCATATCCACAGTGTTTTTGTTGTTACTATTGATATTATTGTCAATATATTTTGATATTTAATAGAGATGGCTGCGTGAGTGTCGTTTGATCACCTATGTTCACGAGAGTGACCAATTTACCAGAAAAGAATAAAAATTAACACTCAATTCCAGCGAAAAAATAGGACTTTCTAATAATTTACCAAATTCAACTGATGGTTTTACATCTTATACTAATTTGCCCGTGCCGAGATAGTCACGCCTATATAATAACTATTTTCAATCACGTACTTTGGGCAATCAACTTTTTTTTTACCAATGCGTTTGACGTTTAATATTTATTGAAATTAAACTGACTATCGTAATTTATAAATAATAATGTTTGCGAATAAACTGTTTCACGCGCTCATCTCTATTGCCGTTATTTTTGTGCTTGTTTTTATGTTTTGTTTTTCAGTGGTGTTTTTTGCTGTTTTAAAATTTGAAGTTTTTGTAAAGTGCGTATTGTGTTTTGCATTAAATAAAGTAATCGGTAAAAGGTAATTGGAAAACCGATTAAACAGTTAAATTAAATAAGAACAAATTTAATATTTTTAGGAATAAGCCCCAAAACTATTTTTATATCGCGCCTAGAACTATACAACTTTATGAGAAATACCGCTTTAAATGATTGGAAGGATAAAATCAATTTTCTTAAAATGAAAACCATTAAGCGTATAAATCCCAGCAATATGAGTTTTTTCAACCAAACCTTTGATAATTTAATTAAATAGTTTAAATCTCGATATAGTAAATGTAAAAGGTACTATGATCGTTTTTTGGAATTAAATACTGAATGGCTAAATGTTTCTATCTCATTTGTTCCTCCACCAAATAAACGAGGTCGCAAGGAACTTTCATTCGAAGATTGCAGTACGAAAACTAAATCAAAGAAAACTAGAAGTATAAGAGATAGTATTTTATTGCCAGTTTTGACTCATGCTACACAAATGAGTTTAAGAGCTTCTGAATTTAGTGAAAGCAAAAACTGGATAAAAATTTATAGAAATAGCAATACATATTATTATATTATTCTTTAAATTTATTTTGATTTCAAAGTTACAGCGAAAATTGTGGATCATGTTTTTTCTGAACAACAAAAAACGCTTAACAGGTTAAAAAAAAATTTTTCTTCCATTTTTTTTTTCTAAAGCTGTGTTTTTATGTATTTATGATTATTCATTACTAAAAAATTATAATATTCTCTTTTGTGACTTTTTTGAAATAAATTTGTACATTTTTGAGATTTTCTGAAAAATAAAAATTGGATTTAAAATTAAGTTTATACTAATATAATAGCACATTAAGTATGCTTTAAATTCCAAATTTATTCATTAATTTATCGCTTTTCATTCCAAACTTACAGCAAAAAATTTTGAACTAAGGTCTTTTTTCCAAAAAACAATAATAATTTTTTTTAACTTTTTTTTTTTAAAATGCTGTGTTTTTATGTGCTTATAATAACTTATCAATAAAAAAATATAATATTTGAAAACCCACAGTGCGTTGTGTTTTTAAATACTTGAACAGAGAGCCATCTTTGAAAAACAAAAAACACCACTAGAGCCAAGTAAAACGTACCATATATTTGTTTTCATAGGCAAAAAGAGAAACTTCGAAACTCCCTGGAGGGTCACTAGCGCACAGTGTTTCCTAAAGCTATTTTTTTGAGCAAATTGCAATTCGGGCCACACCCGATCTTGCCCGATTTGGATATTTTTTTTTTATTTCAGCTGAAAACATTCTCCAAAATCTGTCAGCGTCGATTTTTAATTTGATTTTTTTTAAGTTTTTGTGAAATTAAGAAACCTTATTTTGACATTTTTATTGTGTAGAAACGGTAATGACAACTCCTTATATTCTGGACTGCCAGTAATGACACCAGCTAACTCCCTGCATTACTTTACAACAAATATTAATGACTAAATGTTTCTATTATTTAAATGCACACGATTTTGATTATTATTTTAACTATTAAATTAACCATGGATGGGGACAGATTCTTTTATTTCGGTAACGGCATTTTAGCGGTAACGATATTTCAATTATTTCAGTAACGGGTTTTTAGATAACAGAATGTTTTAGCTTTAACGATATTTTAGTTTTTCAGTTATTTCGGTTACGGTATGGAAAGGGTAACGTTATTTTACATACGAACAATTATTTGAACTACTTAAGTTATTTTTTAATTATTTATCATGTAACGATATAAAACGGATACGTAAAGTTAACAATACGACTCAAAATTTGAAAACATACTTTTATGTACATATATATCGATTAATTTATTATCAACCCGAAGTATAAGAAAAGCTAGAGCCTCCATAATAGACAGAACTTTAACAAAAAACCTATGAATCATCAATTTTACTCCATTCTTGTCTTCTTAGCGGGTATTGATAGTACTTTTGACATAACAGGAAAAATTTAATGCTTATCCACATAAACACAGCCATTATTATCCGATTGTTACCAAATTTCATTGAAATATATTATTTTTACAATATATATAACTGAAGCAAAACTCGAATTCTGAAAAATGCACATGCAACCAAGAACACACACATAACCAAACGATACTGTTGCGTATGATTGATTTTTCAAAAAATTAATATAACTCATACGCCAGAGTACTTACATCTAAAATCAATTGTTTCTTGTTGCTCCACTAAATTGACTATTTTTATCTATATTTATGAACGAAATCTTTTCGGGCTGAGCAATATTTTAGAATTTTAATCCAAAAAGCGAATGGTAGTTAGAAAAACTACAAAATTTGATTAGTAATATAACTTTATCAATAATTTGCCTTTATTTTTTAATCTATTAATATTGTTGATATAAATTATGCTTTTAATTCAATGTACTCTGTTTTTGCTATTGGTCTGTTGCATCTTAAAAAATAATATTTGATTTAATGAATTTAACTGCAACACAAACAGCGAAAATAAATATAGTCTTGATAAAATAGAAAAGACATTAGAGTCCTGTAAAAAAGTTGCTGATAATTTCAAAAGTTTTGCAAATAAATTAATCTGAGCATCAAAAGAAGATTCAGCTAAAACGTTCAAAAATGAATTAAAATTTAGCAGATAAAATATTTTATTGGTACAAATTAAATTAAAAGTAAGAAAATATAAGACAGTTAAGATTTCATATTAATCGATTTAGTTTTGTCAAAAATAATATTTTGTTATATATCTTTTAAATAAACACACAGAGAAATAAAGAACCAACCGAATTAAAAAGTGCATTTTAATGGTAACAACCTATTACTTTAGTTAGTACAACGATATTTACATTAGATTTCTAAATATTTTGGGTGTTGCAACTAAAATTTAGTTGAATTAACCGAACTTTGTTGTGAACACTAATGTTGAGTTGTACTAACCGACTGAAATTTGTAATAAACGAATTTGAGTCGCAGTAATCGAATTTTAGTTGGCAAATAGCAAAATTTTTCTCGGGTGAACCTATTTTAAAATGGTTTCATGTTCATGGTATTTAATCTGATAAGAAAAGATCTGGTTTAAATGTAGTTAATTTCAAAAATTTTCTTCACTTTGATTAAAAATTTTTTTTTGTGTGACATGAATAAGCTTTTGTGAATGTTTTGGCAGATGTTAAGGTATGATACATGCATCTGCGTAAACCGTTCATCTTTAACAGTTTAAAAATGATGTTGGTTTTAATATTATATTTAATTAAAAATATTAAAATTGCAGTTTGTGGTTGGAATTCCTCACGGTTTTTTCTATAGAAAACCCCATGTAAAAAAGGATTTTTCCCATAACAAAAATGATCGCTAAATTTATGATCGCTGAATTTATACACACAAAATTAATTTAATTTATTTAAGATTTTCATTGTTGGAACAGTAAGAATAAAACTCTTTTATGGTTCAACAAAATTACATGTAAACAAGTCATAATTAGTATATAAATATTTTACGTATAGTTAAGGGTTAATAGTAAATTGTAATATAATATAATTTGAGGAGCATCTTTTCAAAACATGATTATTCCACTTTTGACAAAAGTGATTTTTGTTTTGTTTTTTTTTTTTTTTTTTTTTTGGTAGCATTGAATTGAAATCTCAGTGAAAATTAAATTTTGCGAAATCTCTATAATTACACCAGGAAAAAAAATTAAAATGAATTATTTCATCAAAAGTAGCTTATACCACATCAAAATTACATTACCCATTTAAAATATACATTTTTGGAACAAAATATGATTAACCCAGAAGTTTATTAAAAATAAATAGAAAATACTGTGTAATTTTTTTTAGTTTTATTTATTTAAAGATGAACCTAAGGTTATTTTAATTCAACATACGACATCTGATACCTAATTAGTTTCAGCAAATACAAGATTAATCCGCAGTGGTTTGAATGAAAACATGATTATTCCAATCAGCCGCGTCAAAACAAGATTATTCCATTTCAAATATTGCATTTATTCCAAACATATTACAGTTAAATTTCTGAATCCTGTACAAAGCAATGACTAATCTTGTAGTCTATAATAATGCAAGAAAATTTCGGGTTAAATACATAGGGGCATATCTAAAAAACAATTTTCTCAATTTGTGCGAACACAAAAAAAGTGGAATAGTCATGTTTTGAAAAGATGTTCCTCATTTGTTTTTTTTTATATATGAAATTGAGATTTAAATAACTAATTGATATTAATTGAGAATAGGAATAAATCGAGGAAAGAATGCTAGGAGCTAAAATTATAAACAAGTGTTAGAAAAACGTGAAGTAAAGAAAAAAAAAAAACATAAGAAAACTAGTTATTAATATTAATGTAATCGAGAATTGCCTTTTTAAAACTGTCAGTTCTGGACACTCGTTTTAAGTGAATTGGTAGAGAACTCCAAAGTTTAATGGCGTTAATAAAAAATATTCTGCATATATTTAAGAGTTTGTAAAGGGGGTGGATCAAGGTCATGCATCTAGTCCTTGAATCCTTGAATTCTAAAAAATTTTAAGGATTTTTCAGCAGAAAAAAAGCACACGAAACCAAGAATTTTTCTTTGAAAATCGTTAAACATGACGGGAGTTTCTTTAGAAAAAATTTCTCACAATATGTATTTGTTTCTATTGAAAAATTCCTTAGAAGCTGAGAGTTTTTCAAGCGAAAAATGTTCTTAACTTAGGCGTTTCTTAACAAAAAATTTCTCAGAAGGTCTGAGGTATTTTTTTACTCTCCAAGAACCAACGTTAATGGGTTAATGGTAAAACAATTTCTTAAAATTTTCCATTAACTTTTCGACAATTTTCAAAAATGTTTGGAAAATTTTCAAAATTGCGATTTTTTGAAGTATCAAAATATCCATTTTAAACTGGCGGAACTTTAATATTTTTGTTATATTCATCTCATCTATGTTACGCTGTCCATACCTGGACGTTGTCAACTATATTTTGTAATTATCCACTTGTGTAATTTTCCGATATCAGTATTACTTTCAGACATACGTTCAAACTTGTAAGGTTAGAAAATTCCTTAGAAAATTTGTAAAAATTTGAATACAAGACATGGGGATTAGTACAAACATCTAGGTATTTGATTATAGGGAAATTAGTCAATTACATTTAACTACATTTAACTACATGTAATTAGATGTAATAAAGTAATTTACTTCTTATTAAATACACAAGAATTTTTATTACCTCCCATGTCTGGTATTAACAAAATTGCAAATTCTGCAAATAACCGTTTAAACACACAAGTGTCCTTAAATCATTATTGATATGCATTTAGTTACGTGTAGTTAGACGGAATATAGTAACTGACCTGTAAATACCTCCGCAACTACTGTTGTAATGTCCCAAATTGTTCGTCATATACTATATAAGTTTTCAGAAAAATACGTTACATATGGTAGTCAATGCAAACAATTTGCTAGTTCGTTATATCGCGTTTTCGTTATACCGGGCATTGACTGTATTAATATTACGTCATTCTCTTCTGCATGCAATGTATTATATTCAGTGAGAAGTTATGACTCCCACAAAATATGTAAATACACTCACAATATTTCTTCCGTAAATACTACTTAATATACATATTAAATTAACTGAAAATCAGTTATCACTGGGCGTTGTGGTGTAATGGTTAGCGCGTTGGACTGTTACACAGATGGTCCCTGGTTCGATTCCCGGTGACGACAACATCAATTTAGAAAATTAATATGTATAAGTATTCTATCACGTATATGTATCGCAGCGCCCACCTTTAGAAAAATAATATATATGAGTTTTCTATCCCTCATATGTATCTCAGCGCCCGCCTTCGGTGTTCCCATAGCACTTAACCCCACCGAAGTAAATTAATGAATCCGGGCTATGAAACAAAAAGCTTCAATAAATTTGAAGCCCTTCATCTTTCACCACCTTTCATCTCTCCACTATCCCCTTTCCAAAGAAAGCAACACATTAATAAATAGGAAGAATTTCCTGAGTATTGCTTTAAAAAAAAAAAAAAAAAAAAAAAAAAAAACAGGACTACTTACTTTTCGTTTAAAACAATTGTATTTTTTAGTTTATTTTCAAATGTTGAAAAATTAATTGACAAAATCAATAAAAACAATAAATTGTTTTCGTTTATTTCAATACTCAATATAAGATAACAACTTTTTATTTTGAATAGAAAATTTTAACTGAGTATTTTAACTATTACGGAAAGTCCGTTTATTTGTTTATTTTTTTTTTTTGTTGAATAACAGACAGAACGTTAAAAAATATATTTCTTTGGTAATTTAACTGAATATTCCATTGAAACAATTTTACCGATTTAACTTTTAAATAACTGTTGATTTTTTTATGGAAAAGTTCTTGTGAGTGTACTTGCACAAAATATGAATATATATTTTAAAGAGAGATAAAGGAATAAATAATCATTTATATGTATTTAACAAGAAGAAATGTGTTAAATATGCACAGTTGTAGCCCCAAAAATTGTTTCAGTTTGAATAAATTACAACTGAAAACTTTTTTATTAAACTACAAGCAGTAAACGGTAACTATTTAACATGGATTTTATCAAATTTTTAATAAGACATTTTTAAATTTTTTGGTCCAGAAATAAAACTACAAATAATTTTGTGGATTAGCCGAGATTATTATCGTCTTTTACTACATCTGATATCCATATTGGCATCATTTAATGAGCACAAATACTTAAATAATATGTTTGAAATTTTACTTTATATGGCCTTTTGAAAAGACATCGGAGTTGACATTATAGGATAGTTATAGTTGACAACACTGTAGTAAGAAATTGGAAATTGTCAGAGATCTCGTGATAAAAATTATAAAATTAAAAAAAATCTGCATGTTAAAAATTTTTAAAACAAGATATTTATTACCAATATATTTAAAAAAAAAGTCTAAGTTAGAAGAATAACATCGAGTATGGCTCCAAAAGTCCGCCGTAGTATTGCAAAACCACAAATTATTTGTGATCAATGTAAACTAGAAGTGGGAAAGAAGATTATGATATTCAGTGTGAGAAGTGCGGTAAAACATTTCATGCAGTACACTAGACAAACGTAAATACGATTATCTATTGCTAAATGAAGAAGAAGAATATCTTTGTCATGTATGCAATGAAAGTGGTGGGAGTGTCAGCAAAGAATTAACAGGAATTTAAACAAAGCAAAATGAAATATCAAAAAAAGTTTAATAAACTTGATCAGCTGGATGTACTGCAAGAGACCATGCAGTTTATGTCACCACAATTTGATCACATATTAAAAGCTATAGCTGACAACAAAAAAAAGTTAGAGTGATTACGAAGGAAGAACAACAATTTAAAAAATTAAGTAACTGAATTAGAAACATTTGTTAAGATTTTGAACGATAATAGAGTGAAGAATGATTATATAATTCATGTAATTAAAGATGTAGGAGTTGTGTTGCATCCAAACGAAATTGATGATGCTTTTTTTTTAAAGAAAAAAGATGAAAATAAAAAAAATTCTATGGTGGTTAAATTTGTAAAAAAAATATAAACAAATATCGACAAAGACAAAACTTGAGATAATGATGATACTAAGAAGGAGTAAAGAAACTCTAGCACTACTTAATTATGCAAAGAGTTTAAAGGAAGTTGGATATCGCAGAGATATGGCTGGTAAAGTTTTTACAAAAAAATACCTAAACTTTAAAGAAATACCGAGGAAGTTGACTGTCTACTAGTAGAATCAACTCAAAGAATATGATCTGTACGTCGTGGTTATGCCGTGTGGATAGTCCAAATCCTAATGAGGATAAAGATGATGATTTTTACGAGTCGCCAGCTTAGACTGGTTTATGTTAAAAAAAATAAAAAATATTGCAAGCTTAAATTTAATTCTTATAAAATTAAAAGGAACATTTTAATATTTCCGATTAAAATTTGTTTAAAACATGTTTTCGTAAAAACTTAATTAAGGTTGAAGTTTATATATGGAGAATATTTACAGAAGTTAATGATGAAGTTTAGATGGAAATGATTTATATTTAATCTCTTTATTTGTAAAAGGTTTATTTTTTACTACACAGTGTTCGTTGTAAAGTCGTTTACACAAGACGTAATCACTGTTTTGCTCTCTGTGCGCTTTCTTTTCTTTTATTTAAAGTTTATTATATCGTATTTTCATTAAACATTTGTTAATTTAAATTGTTGCTTTTTAAGTAGTGAAAATGGGTGACCCGCCGGACCGTGGTCAAAACTATAAACCGCCCATTTCTTTGGACATAAAAAAAACTTTAACAATTCTGACCCCCGGTCCAAAATACCTAATAATGAAACGAGTGAATAGTGATAAAACTCTTTCGGAAGTGTCACCTTTCCTAATAAAAAAAGTTATAGACGGTACTTGCGGAGGTGAAGTTGAGGCCTGCAGAAAACTATTGAATGGAACAATTTTAATAAAAACCAAAAATTTCGTTCAAGCCAGATCCTTTATTCGATTAACTTCACTTACAGAATCTATTGAAGTTGAATTAAGTGAACATCAGTCACTTAATTATGTTAAAGGTGTTATTTATTCAAATGACCTACGCGGAATGCCAGAGGACGAAATTTTAACCGAACTCAAAAAACAAAACGTACATCAAATAAACAAAATCTTAAGAAAAGTAGACAACGAGTTAAAAGAAACTGGTTTAATTATTGTAACATTTGCATCTACCACTCTCCCCCCCGAATTATTCATTGGTTATGAAAAAGTTAAAATCAGACCATACATTCCTCTCCCCCTAAAATGTAAAAACTGTCTTCATTATGGGCATTTGTCAAAGTTCTGTAAAAACAACAAAATTTGTGTTAATTGCTCTATGAATTACCATCTTAATGACGAAATCAAAGAAACCTGTTCCCATACACCTCTCTGTATCAATTGCAAAGAACACAATATTGAAAACAATAAACATTCGGCAAACGCCAAATCATGTCCGATCTTTTTAAAAGAGAAGGAGATTCAAGCAATAATAACACTTGAAAAAACAAATAGAAAAACAGCAATTAAAAAATATAATGATCGTCACCCCTCCGCTCAATCATCATACTCATCTGTAACTAGAAACAATAATCAAACGCAACAACAACCATCAACATCTCAACAAACACAACAGACATCAACCTCTAACCAAGTTAAATTAAATAGTGATAACTCTTCCCATGTTAAACCCAATAATAATACTATGCCACCACCAAAAACAGCTGCTACGCTTGAAAAGAACAACTCAGATGCTATGTCATATGAAGAAACATCTGATAATGATAGTACATCATCCCAAAATAATAACAGTGACGGGAAAAACTCCCTAACAATAGTACCATTAAATACATCTAAAAGAACCAGAAAGCAACTGCAAAAGTCCGTTAAAGCGAATAGCAAACGTACCAAAAAGGCTTAAAATGTTACGCAAAGTATATAACATAATTAGTTCATTACAACCCATAAATAACAACAGTAATAATTAAAAAAAAAATCTAAACTAATATTTTTTACCTCTACTATGACATTAAATATACTTCAATGGAATATTAACGGTCTTACTAATAACTATAATGAACTTCTGCTACTAATAAAACAATATTCACCAAAAATAATATCATTACAGGAGACACATATTCATAACACAACAAATATCCCTATTCCAATAAACTATAAACTATTCTCCCTTAACACATCCCACACTCGGTATGGCGGTGTTGCATTGCTCATACATAAATCTCTACAACATAAACAAATTGATGTACGTTCTGATTTTGACACAATTTGTGCTGAAATACACTCAAAAATTAAATTTAAAATTGCTTCATCTTATATTGCCCCAAACCACAACTTTACATATGAAAACCTCTGCAACGTTTTTGGCAATTTAAATCAACCTTTTTTGATAACTGGAGACTTCAATGGCTGGCATCAAACATGGGGTTCATCCTCAAATAATAGAAGAGGCAAAATACTTGCCAATTACATAAACAACAACCATCTTGTATTACTAAATGATACCACTCCCACCCTATTTAATTCTCATTCTACATTTTCCCATGTAGACCTGTCTTTCTGCTCCCCCTCATTATCTATACACACTGAATGGAAAATAGAAAATACACTTTATGGAAGTGATCACTTTCCAATCATCATCTCTCTGTTTCGGCAATCAGAACAGCCCCTTTTAACATTTTTACCCAAATTTAAAATTAAACAAGCTGACTGGACCTCATATCAAAATCAATGCATATTTTTTGAATCACAGCGACCAAAAAGTGAAAATTTAAACAAAGAAACTGCCAATATCTGTAAAATTATTCATCAGTCGCCAATAAATCAATTCCACAAACTCATCCCGCAACCCCCAGGAAGGTCCCCTGGTGGAACTCCAACTTAGAATGTCTCAAGAAAAACAAAAGCAAATCCTGGAGTATATACAAACAAAACATGACGACTATCAATCTGATAAGCTATAAAAGAAACAACGCTTTACTAAAAAGGGAAATAAAAATGGCTAAAAAAGAATCAATATTCAATTTTACATCCACTATAAATCCATCTTCTCGAGCAGAATGTATATGGTCAAACATAAGGTCCTTTACAGGTTACAAGTCCCCACAAACAATACATGTAATCTCTTCACAAGCAAACGCTGGAAAATTATTAACTGACAGATCTGAAATAGCCTCTGAAATAGCAAAATTTTGGTCAGAAAATTCATCCGACTTCAACTTCCCGCCCGAATTTCAATCACAAAAATCAAACATACTTTTAAATCGATCAACTATTGAACCCAGCTTGCAAGCTCGTAAAATCGAGACAGATTTTAAAATAAATGAGCTCCATGCAGTACTGAATAAACTCAAAGGCAAAACACCAGGAATAGACAGAATTTCATACCCGATGATTAAGCAACTACCGATGATAATGAAACAGCGTCTACTACAACTTTTTAATAAAATATGGAATTCTTATATTCCACAGCAGTTTAAAACAAGCATCACTATACCGATTTATAAAAACGGTAATGACAAAACATGCCTCAATTCCTACCGCCCTATATCACTTAACCCCTGTCTATCCAAAACGCTAGACAAACTCGTTGCAAATAGATTATGGTGGTTTTTAACAACCAACAAGCTACTAGATAATAGACAATTCGGCTTTACCAAAGGGAAATCTACAATAGATAGTCTATTATACGTAGACCATCAAATTGCAGACTCGCTTTCTTTGCGGAAACATATAACAATAGTATCACTAGATTTCCAAAAAGCGTTTGATAGAAATAGGATTACACACAATAATTGACCAACTAACTTCATGGAAAATAGGACCAAAAGTACTAAATTATATTACCAATTTTATGAAGAACCGCAAATTTAAAGTTAGAGTCGGATCACACTATTCCAGTGCTTTTCCTCTCTACAATGGCATCCCACAAGGATCTCCACTTTCCGTAATACTATTTTTAATAGCCTACAATAAACTATGCCAAGTTATATCAATTCATCGGAATATTGATTTCACGTCTTACGCTGACGATTTTAATCTAATTGTAAAGTCCAACAAAAACAAAAATCCTATTATTAACCTTAATGGTCTTTTTAAAGACATACTTGACTGGACAAAATACTCCGGTGCAGTACTCTCAACAACAAATGCAAATACATTCATGTATGCCGCAAAAAGCTCTGCAGATGTGAAATCTTATCCAACCAAATACAACTTACTGAATCTTCAAATCTTAGACTACTAGGCTTATATATCAACAAAAGATACAAATGGAATGCACATATTGACAATTTAGTCCAATCCCTACAAAAACAACTTAACATTATCAAATGCCTTTCCAGCCCTAAATTCAACTGTAACACCTCTATATTAATTCAAATCACGAAAGCGCTTATTCTATCAAAAGTCAATTACGGCCTGCCCATTTATGGTTATGCCCCTAAATCAGTTATTGGCAAAATCAATAAACAAATTAACACAGCCATCAGATGCTCACTTGGGGCATTTCGCACCTCCCGTATAAGTAACCTTTACGCCGAGGCTAACATCCTTCCCCTTGAAATTCAAAGGGACACCCTAACAACACAATTATATAAATGCTTCTATGACAAAACAACCCCTCTAAACAAATTATTAGCAAAAATAAAGAAATCAACAAAAACTGCCAGAATTCCGTCAACAATCAACAAAATGAAACATACCTGCGATGAATTAAATATTCCGTTTACATCACAATCATTTAGAGACGAAAAATTCCCTCCTTGGACCCTTGACAAAAACAGCATAGACATTTCATTACACAAATTTAATAAAAACGACCATAATCCTCAACAATTCCTTACCCTTTTTAAGGACATACAAGAACAATTAATTAATTACAAAATTCTATATACCGATGGGTCAAAAGACGGAAACAATATTGGATTCAGTTTAACAACAGAAAATAAAACCATTAGTGTCGGTCACCTGCCACTACACAGCTCTATTCTGTCTGCAGAATTAATAGCCATTACCAAAGCTATGGAATATATTGGAAATAAAAAGGGCAGATATGCTGTCTGCAGCGACTCTCTATCTTCTCTTAAATCTGTACTAAATATCTCAAACGATAACATATATACTTCAAAAATCAGAAATACTATAATCAGAAGATACCCTGATATTAAATTAATTTGGATCCCTAGCCATTGCAATATCATTGGAAACGAGTATGCTGACACTACAGCTAAATACTCTTTAAAGGCACCGCTTATAACTACAGAAAATCTCAACCCCAAAGATATATCTAAATATATAAAAACACATCACAAAAATAAAGATACGACCTACCAAAGAACATCTTTATGGTACAAAAAAGTAAACATTAACAATTTTGGAATCTTAACTACAAACATCAACAAAAATATAAACACAAAAAGGATAGACTTAATAAAAATCATACGACTCCGAATCGGACATACCAAAGTCACACATGGCTGCATTCTAAAACTTACAATCAAATTACCCTGCAAATGTAACTTAAATTACCCCACCGACCCCGTCTCATCTCCTATGCGATTGCCCACTGTCAAAGATCTAGATGGTTTAACAATAGAGACCCCCTGGAACTACTTGCTGATCCAACAGATGAAAATATTTCAACAATAGTAAATTATCTAAAATCAATTAATATATACAATTGCATTTAACTACACAAATCATACTAATCTACTTTAACTACAAATATTTAAGTCAATATTACTCTGTTACAAAACTTGTTTAACTATATAAAATAACACCACTATTATGTTTTACACTTTTGAGCTGAAGGCCCTAGTTGCTATTGCTCTTTTTTTTAATTACCTTATAATTTAAATTGTAAGTTAATTCTTAATAAAAAAAAAAAAAAAAAAATAAAATTTTTTACTACAATAATTATGTTGTATTGAAAAAAATTATTTTTTTATACATTTATTTTTTTATTATTTTTAAAATACTTAAAAATCTATATAATATATTATTTTTATATATTTATTTGTTATTTTTTTTTTTGATAAGTGTTAGTTCTTAGCTTATAATTTTGCCAGCTAGCCTCAATAATGCTCTGCTGCGCTAAGTCGATATTACTTAAATATATCAAAATAAAAATTTTTTTAAATAATTCTAAAAAAAATAAAATAAAGTGACGAAAATCTAAGTACTAAGTTTTACTACAAGTGGTCTCTTATTTAACATGCATATCGATTTCCCATGAACGACAGAAAATATTGAAATTTTACGCAGGATTCTGTGTGGATACACAAAATTTCATATTTAATATTGAAGATACTTTCAGAAAAATTCTGTTTATTTTTGAACCCCTCTGATTTCCTACTTGATATTAATAAGTATATGTTGTAAGTGATATTTTGAGTTAATTGCAAAATAAATTTCATAAAAATTTATTATATGTTTTTGCGAAAAAAAAAAATTACGTTTTTGTAATACTGATTAAAGAAGAGGATTTCGTATTTTAAATGACACCAAACTTTTTGTTTACTGTAAACGCGTTCTAAAGTTATAATAATTCGAATATTGTAAAGGGTTATCCATTTTGCGGTTTCACAAGTAAACGTAAATAATAAAACATATATAAAATATTTTTTTTCATGATATTTCTTTTTTATTATAAAGCTTGAACGTTGACATTATGTGTGAAACACTATATCATTTAAATGACCACCACGCGTAGTGTTGCAAGCATTGATTCTTTTGAGGTAATTTTGGACCACTTTTTGACACATATTGGGCGGCATCTCAGCCATAACTTGACGAATGTTGGTTCTTAAGTGCTCAAGAGTTAAAGGTTTATCTGCATAAACACGGTCTTTCGCGTAGCCCCACAAAAAAAAGTCTAATGGTGTCAAATCGCATGATCTTGGTGGCCAGTTGATGTCGCCACGACGAGAAATTACACGGCCAGGAAATGTCTCTTGCATTAAAGCCATTAATTCCATGTATCTACGACGTTGTGAATGGTCAGCTGGCTTCAGTTGTTGTGTGAGCTGGACTTTATATTTATGTAGGTGTAGATCCAAATGCAAAATGCGCCATAATGTGCCGTAAGACAGTCCTAATTCCTGAGAACGACTAGGAATCGACACACTCGGGTCTTTGGCAACACTTTCACTTTCAGCAGCGATATTTTCAGCGGAACGAGCGAAACGATGATGCACTGGCCTTACAATTTCTGTAACCGCTCCAGTCTCTTCAAATTTCTTCACAATTTTGCCAATTGCTTGCGTAGTTGGACGATTATGTAAACCATAATCTCCTCTTAAAGCACGATATGTGGCTGTGCCAGAATCACCATTTTTGTAGTAGGTTTTAATAATTTTTACGCGTTGTGTGATAGTTAAGCGATCCATTTTCGTCAGTGTTAGACTTCCAGCTGAAAAGAAAAAAAAATTGGTTTAACAACTTAGTTTGACAGATGTCGAATTCCAGCCCTATACTTTTGAAACCACGAAATGGATAACCCTTTATATTAATAACACATTTGTTCAAATCCTCCAACTTTGAGCATAGATAAAATGCCAACTATAACGAATTTTGGGAAAATATAAAATATATTAACTCCAAATTTGCTAGGAGAACCAAGTTTTACTTAAATCAGAAGAGCTAAAAATGAATATTTTTGTTTTTTTGTGCTCATTAAAATGTGCCTATATAAAAATGCTAATTATGCTATTTTTGAGCGAATTTAAAAAAGTCTATATAATTTTGCATTTAAATTTTTATATTTGCTTCTATGTTGTAAATTAACAAAAAAAAAAAACTCAGTTCGAGCAGCAACCTGGCCTATTTAAAACTAAACATCGAATGCGACTTGTGAAAAACTGCTTTTTGAACAGAAGTCACGCTCATTTTTGTTAACTTTTGTGGCGGTCGTACTCTTTATCTGCTAAGGGTACAACAATCAACTTCCAACCGCGCATAATTACAACATTTAAGAATTATTGTTCCCAAATGTTTATTCCATGAAGGGGCGTCAATGCCTCCGCTACATAAATCACAAATATTTTTAAACGTAAAAGAAAGTTGATTTCAATTTTTGACTACCATGTTTTTATTTGTTATGTGATGGCTCGCCAATAAGGTTCATTTTAAGCCTCTGTTGACGGATTGTGTAATACCAAAAGAAATCCAAAAGTTAAAAGACACAAACAAATAACATGAAATTAACAAAAAAAGGCGAGCTTGGTTCAATCGGTTTTTAAAATTTTTCAACTTTGTGGAACGATAACAATTGGAAATATGACCGATGACCTTAAAATTTTTCACTTCAGCTAGCTAAAGTGTTTTAATCCAAATATAAGTTATTGGAAATTTATTTAACGTAAGCCCATAAGTATATATATTTTTGATTTTTTGTAAGCTGGAAAGTAATAACTTAATGTATTAAAGTAAGTCACTTATATTTAATATCTATCAAGTGAGCAATTCCATTTAATATCAGCGTGAGTGTGTGCGGTAGTAAACGCAAGTATTAAAAAAAATAAAAAATAATTTTTTTTTTTTTTTTGGAAAACTCTGGCAACTCTATAGCTTCAAATTGTGGGGTAGGAACTTCACTTAAAAGGTCATAACTTTTGAAGTGTAAAAAATATCGACAAATTTATTTTTGAATAAGAAAGACTACACTCAAAAAAAAAGATTTGTAAAGTCAGTAAAAAATTTTGCTGAATCAGCAAAATTTTAGTCAGGAATGTGCTAGCAAAAAAATTGCTAATGTCAGCAAAATCTTTTGCTGAAAATCAGCGAGCTGATTTTTAGCAACAAAATTAGTAGATTCAGCAAAAGTTTTGCTAACACTTAGTAGATTAGAAATAAAAAAGCATTGGTAAAAATTATTAAATTTTTTGCTCAATTTTAGTAGACTGAAAAAAACGCAAAAAAATTGTAAAAGAATTGTAATTTAGTTAATATATTTGCTGAAAATCATAAAACATATTTTTGTGATTCTTTTAAAAATAATTTACAATAATTACGAAATGTAAAAATTTTCATTTTCCCACATTGACGACATGAATAATTTTAATATCTGAAAATATATAGAAATAAATATATATAACATAACAAACATTTTCTTTCAACTACTTACATCAATCGTTGTCTAAATTATGCTTTCTTTTAAAGAACGCAACTGCCGGACATAATTATAGAAACGAAACGAAAAAATAAACAAAAACAAACGAAACGAAAAAAACAACGCTTTTTTTGCAATAAGAAAAAGGAACCATATAAATCTACCTAAGATGTGTGTCTTTGTCTTTCGCTTTACTCTGTCTACATGTCTGTATATGTTTGTTTGTTTGTAATTTGACCACACTAGATTATTAATCTATTAATATTTATTATAGAAATACATATTAAATTTAAATATTTTCTTTTGTCTTTTATTTTATTAATAGACAATTATTTTCACAAGCCGGTGACAACGCAAAATTTAAGTTGTTTTTTTTTTTTTTTTTTTTTTTTTTGTTTAATTAATAATCGTATAATTACAAATTATATACTATTACCCTAACCGAGCACTAGCTACTATGGCCTTCGGCGCGTTGTAGCGAGAATAGACCAGTGCCTCTGGTGGGAATCGAACCCACAACCCCCGCACAGATAAGCCAGCACGCTACCAACTAGCCTACCGGGCGCACAAGTTGTTTTAATCCTCAATTTTGTTTTATGTATGAAAAAGAGATACAAAAGTCTTCCGTGGTTGATTTTTTGATATGTCTTATTAGAGTTGTACTTTTTAGTATCATTTTCCTCTTCTCTACTACATCTTGACATGCCGCGACATCTGCTTCATTGTGCGTATATTTTTTTTTAGCAAAATTAATTAGTAAAACATTAGTATATTAGTAAAGCATTAGTATAAAACAATTAAGTGCTGAATAAGTATAACAAAAATTTTAGCTAAAAACACGATTTTAGCAAAAAAATTTGCTAAAAAATGGTATACCTGATTTACTAGACGTTTTACTAACTTTTGTACTAACTTATTTTTTTGAGTGTAGGTTTTGGGGTATAAAAAAAAAAAATAAAAAAAAAATTTTACACATTTTTTAAAAATAAAAATTTTTGAAAAAGACTTGAAAATCAATTTTTTGTAAAAAATTAATTTTTATACAAGTAGCTCCACATGTGTTCTAAACACCCTGAAAATTTCGGAGTGGAAAGCTCCTTACTCCTCACTAAGTAAGGAGTTTTCCACTCTTAAAATTGTCACGGTGTTTAAAACACATGTGTAAATGTTAAAAAATGGATTTTTTCCATACTTTAAAACCTAGCTTACAAAATTTTATCAAAATCGGAAAACATCGATTAATTTCACGGTGATATTAAATGGAATTGCTCTAGTATAACATTTTAAGATAGCTCAGATGGCAGAGCGGTTGACTAATAAGCTGTTGCCAAAAAAATGGATAATATCTTGAGGCCTTAAAGGATTATTTTGTAATAAAGATTGTTTTGCATATTTGAAAATCGATGAAAATTTTATTTTTCCTCGTAGCGCTTATAGCTTTTATACAACTAGCAATCGAGAGCGGTAATTTTTTTTCGTGTCCACCCTTAATGTTACGCATTTTATTATTTCAGATTATAAAATAATCCCAGGAAAAAATTACACATTGCAAAAAGAAGGTGATGCCCACACTTGCTTAAATATCTCATTGCCAAATTTAGTAACTGCAATACCAAACTCATTCCAACGATAGAGTCAAAAAAGCAAGTCGTATTGTAATCAATTCTTTAAATTTAAACCATAAAGCATGACCTCAAAAACAAAGTAATTATTTACTTAAAAGAAAATAACAATGTTCTTAATTTATATGTATAACTTTTTGTACTCAAGAAGTAATCATATACTTTTTCTTATTGGAAGTAGTTCCTAGTTTTGAAAGAAGAAGTTATACAATTTTAAAGAATTTATCTTATATATTTTTTCAAACAAATTTTTATTTGCAGGAAAATAATACTAAAAACAGAAATTGCATGTTGCCTAAATTGTTTTAAAGTGTGGTTAGGTATAAATTAGGGAAGTGCACGTGAGCAGAAAATTGTGAGTGGAAGTTGAAATTACTGACGTTATCGTAAGTGAGTGTAAAAAAATTTTCGAGGGTGATTGTGCGTGAGTCATATTTTTGTTTTTCAATTTTGAATTGTTATTTTTTATTAAAAAAATTTATATTTTCGTGGTTTATAGCTCCAAAATTATGACAAACCCATGTTATCATAACAATTCGATGTTTCACTTTTTAGGATTTTATTTCCGTATGAGTTTTGATCGTTATATTTGAGTGACCTAGGAGAATCACGTGTGAGTAAATGTTGAATTTACTTATGGAACTACTTCTGTTTTTTTAAATGTAAGTACTTCTTATTTTTTCAATGGAACTATTTCTTTATTAAAAAATGTATGTAGTTCTTAAAAATATAAAGTAAATGGTTCTTCGGTAAAAAATATAATCAATTCTAAAGAATCAATTATTTTAGTCTCACGCCCTGTTAAAAGAATCGAGTAGGTAATCTAGTAAGGAATGCGTTCTGCCCAAAATGCTTGATTACAAACCCGCTTACCTTTTTGGAATTTTTTTGCTGGGAATGGTGCAAGATTTTTAGACAAATTTGTTTCGTTATTTTTTTTTATTTTTTGCTAGAATGTTATATTTTAAATAATATTTGTTACATTTCACTTACAATTTTTCTATTGCTTTTTATAATTTTAAATGCTTTTTCGTTTCTACTTTTTAATTATAATTTATTCTTTTGCTAGTTTTGTCTGATTATTAATAAAACATAGCCTTGCCAGTTGGCGTTTTTAAAGAAGAAGAATAAAAATACATAATAATTTAATCGAATTAAAAGCCCTGGAAACAATTATGTGTAATTAATTTTTGCTACTTTATGGCTCAAATATTGTTTTTTGTTGTTAGTTTGTTTTCTTTTGTTATGTGAACGATGAATTTGACTTGGCCGGAATGGAATGCTGCTAGTATATAGTTATGAATGTATTTTTATTTGTTTAATGTCTGTGTGCCTTTGTGGCTATATTGTTGTTATTATTAAATTCTCATAATTGGATTTGAAATACTTTGCGTGTGAAAATTCCATAGTCAAACAAATGCATGTCAGAAAAAATATTAAAATAAAATAGTCAGTCAGCTAACGAATCAACCAGCTGGCTGGCTGATTCCTTCGCAGTTGTTCATTCATACATATTTCTCATTCCACAAAAAGAGCCACAAAAGAATAAGATTACAATGGAATACTGTATGTGGAAATTTTGTATAAATATATATTTTTTTTTCGTATATTTCTCATAAAATTGCTTTAGTTGAACAAATAGTTAAAAGCCACAATATTGTGTTGTAGTATGTCTACATGGTTGGTTATAAATTTTTTGAGTATAAAGCAATTTGTATATTGTACTTGTATATAACAAAACGCAAGCAAATTGTAATTAAATTAATTTCTTTTTTTTTACAAGAACCTAACTAATAGTTAAAAAAAAGTCAATGAAAATTAAACAAAAGAAGAAACTAATTTAATAGTTAAACAAAGACATGGAAGAAAAATGTTGTTGGTATATAAAAGTATCCTAATAGGAGAAATACGATGTTCACTGTATTGATTTGTATCCCAATTATGTTCGATCACCATCTACTATTCGAACCAACTGCCATTTAGTTACTCTAAAATGGTGTTTTTTATAGAGGTAAAGAACTTTGAAATGGAATAAAACACAGATGACTTTTTTAAATTGACATGAAATATACTTTATTCGAAAGATATTCTTCTATTTCCAACATATGTGGAAATATCTTGGCGAATGTTGTTCTCCAATTGGTCAATCGTTATGGGATTATCAGCGTAGACTTGCGAATTCACAGTCCAGCGGCGTTAACTCGCACGATCTTGGAGGCAAATTCACAGGTCCGAAACGAGAAGCTATGCGATTACCAAACGCCTTGTTAGGTGATCGCCTTGCTAGGTGATCATGTGGCTTCAATTGTTGCACGAGTTGGATTTTGTAAGCACGCAAAATCAGGATCTTTACGCAAACTCTTCCATAAAGTGCACGATGGCGGATAGACTGATTAAGGTCTTCCTCTACGCTACGCTCTACAGCAGCAATGACTTCTTCTGTACGCATTGTACGACGTCTTTGTGGATGCATATTATCATTTATAGTAAACGTGGTTCGGAAACGTTCCGTAGTTAACCGAATTAATTGCTCTGTTAGACGATTATGTTGACCGTAAAATGAACGTAGTGTGCGATACGTATTTCAAACAGAACCATGATTTTCAAAATATATTTGCACATTTTGGAAGCGTTGTTCAGACGTCAGTCTATTAATTTTGAAATCAAAACCCAAACTAAACATAAATCACTTGACAGCGGACAAAATGGCCGCCAGTTAAAAAAGGGTTGGCAACTTAAAGTTATACACCCGTATAAAAAACACCCTTTACTAACATAGATAAATTAGTAACCATTTTTTTACAACTACTAAAAATTAGCTAAAAATTACGCTGCAATAAAGACTGCTAAAATTAGCTCATATTTTTTTTTTGTTGATTTTCCTGTTGAATATAAAGGGTCCGCCAAATAACTTTTTTTTTTTGAAAATGCTATAAAAAAAAACTACTGAATATTTTCTCAAATTTCTTTTTTTATTTGAATGTACAATCCTTCCGGTTAATAACGGAAAATAATTTCATTCAAATGGCTGCCTCGGCTGGCCATGCAGTAGCCTACATGATCGGTCCAATTTTTAAGCACATTATCGATTGTGTGCAGCTGTATTTCACCAATGGCTTCACGAATATTGTCCTTTAAAGCGTCTATTGTCTCTGACTTGTTGGCGTAACACTTATCTTTGACGGCACCCCACAAATAATAGTCCAACGGTGTCAAATCGCAGCTCCGAGGTGGCCAAACGACATCAGCTCTGCAGCTGATAATGCGATCTTTAAAAACAGGGCGCAAAACATCGAGTGTAGCTACGGCTGTGTGGCACGTACCGCCGTCCTGTTGAAACCAAATGTTGCCAATATCCTCCTCTTCAATTTTTGTGAACAAAAATTCGTTCAACATGGCCCAATAACGATCGCCATTGACTGTAACGGCCACTCCTTGCTCATTACCATGATTTTCAAAGTATTGTCGCAATATTTCCCAGCGTTGCTCAAGCGTATACACAACCATATTCGTTCAGCGGAAGGATTAAACTAATTATCTGTCAAATCAGACATGAGCTAAGTGTTACCATTCACGAAATAAGCACTAGTTGAAAAAAAAACGTTAGATGGCGGACCCTTTATAAATATTTATTTTGGATAAAATACATACATTTGAACTAAATTTTAATTAGTTCAAAGTTATAAGTTAATGTGCTAAAATCAGCAAAAAAAAAATGCAAAACATTAATAGCAAAAAAGTCTTAAGAAAATGCGAAATCTTTAAAGTTTTTTTTTAATGGAAATAAAAATTCTGCCTCGCTGAAATCATCGATCTACAATTCTTTGCAAAAACATCTGTTTATTGCAGCAAAATATACTCTTATTAGAATTCTTATAAATGTAAGGCAAATAAAGCAAAAATAATGTTAATATTACAGTTTTTGTTGGCTACTTTTAGATTACAAATATTCAGTACAAGTTTTTTAACTAAAGTTCAATTTGAGTAGAACTAACATTTTGCAAAGTTAACAGTTTTATTTTTTCTTTTTTTATTTTTTTTTAATAAAGAATGCCCCACTCAAATTCTGGGCAAAGGTTAACAGTCATAACAAAGACCGATGTGCAAGTACGAAATTAATTTTTATATAGATTTAAGAAATAGCTTAAATATTACTGGCTTTAACTCTGAAAACATTCGGCTAGGAACTGCAGAAAATTTTAAGAATAAACCAAATATGAAAACGAAAAAAAATACACAAAATTGGTATTTTTGCATGCAACTGGTTAATGGCGCTTTTTAAAAAAGCGGTTACGCAAAATTTTAGTTACAAAATGAAATGTTTTTTTAAGGATTTCTGTTGTTGTAACTTGAATTTGATGCATGGGCATAAAAAATGTCTTTTAAAATAATTGGTATGTTGGTCAAATACATACTGCTCAAAACACCTATATACCCAGCAAAACATAACCTGGATTTGCTAAGCAGTAAATTTATTTATTTATTTTTTTTTGAAAAAAGCAGTGAATAATGAATACAATGAATAATGCCTACAATGAAGCAATAAAGAATGCGTTCTATGAAGCATTAATGTTGTCAGTACACAAAAAAGTGCTTTTAAGGGCCACGGCGGCATGAATTTATTGTTTCTTAGGGCACATGAAAGAAGCGCATTTCACCTGCTTAAAAGAAATGTACCAAGTAGGACATCGCAAACAAAAATCATGCCTTTTGTAATTGTTTTGGAAGCTCTCGGTAAATAAATAATGCCTTAAGAAACTGCTTCTTGGTAAGCACTATTTTTTTTCTATGTATAATTTGAGATTCGCATCACAATTTTTATATTTTGAAAGGTTTTGTCAACGCCATTCTGCTTTTTTCCAAAAAATGGATGACCAATAAAATATTTTACCCTGACCACAGACTTCTTCTACCTCAAATGCAGACGGTGTATGTTATCCTACTTATAGTGGCAGAACTATACCAAAAAAATACACAAATCAAATTGCTGCAATTTACGCAAATGGAAAGCTAGTAAGCTGAAATAAATGTTTATGAAATATAAATAGATGTTAAACAAACTTCATAATCCATTATTGTTAGTCCAGTATAATAATATTATAAATTTTTTTTTGCAAAGATATAGTGTTCATTTGATGTACATACTATTATGTGCCATTTTTTCTTAAAAAGTTATTAACACAGTCAGTGAGTCCAGATTATAAATGGGCCGTTCTTTATTTAGCAAAAAAGATCTGCTACATTAAACAGTTTTTTGTGCAGCCAAATTTTTAAATAATCTTTAGTAACCAGATCTGTGATTGAACTGGAAACATGTCGACTTTTAGGTACATTCCAGCATAAGGCTAATTTAACCTACACTCATAGAAATATGTGTGTAAAAATAGCAGAAAAATTTACATAAAATTTGTTTAAAATGACGTTGCCGAAAAATGCAGTGAAATGCGCATAATCTCCGGCCCTATGCTCCTTATTGGGGCAATGGGAACAAATATATGAAAACGGGCTTACATTTAACTAAGAGAAATCTATTCGTGAAAATTTGAATTTCCAGTGTAGAAGAGGTAATGACATGTTAATACTTTTCCCTCTACCAGTAATGCCACCAGTTTACTCTTTGCATTACTTTAACATAAATAATATGGACTTAATAATAATAACACTAAAAAAAGTCTGTAAATTCAGCAACATTTTTTTCTGGGAGGATCTTTGCAGAAAAATTGCTAATATTAGTAAATTCATAACAATTTTGTTGAATTTAGCAAAAATTTTTTTGCAAATATTAGCAATTTTTCTGCAAGGATGCTCCCAGCAAAATTTTTGCTGACTTTACAGACTTTTGTTTTGAGTATAGTTAATTTACCATTATATTAATATAAAAAATAGTGCGTTACCCATAAGTACGTATTTGTATCTTTATTTAAAATATAAAGTGCTGATCTTAACAATTATTGAAAATCTATATTTAGACTCATTAGTTTTCCAAATCTAGTAAGGACATTTTGTGCAAGTAAGTCATTTAATGTTTTATCTCTCAAGTATAACATGTGGATATAGCTCAGATGGCAAAGCAGTTGACTGACAGCCTGGAGGTCCATGTTCGAATCCCGTGTGGGCACATTTTATAAGAAACAATTTTTAATAAAATAGAATATTTACTTATTAAATTTATTTTTTTTGGAAAATTTATTTTTAGACTCATTATTTTTATCATTACTCTAATGTTATTCTTTATAAGAAAGGGTAGAAAAACATCACCGCATAAGTGGTAATGGCAAGTACTTACCATTGTCATTTCAAATGTCTAGACTAGTGTAGTTCGTGAACGAACTAGTTCAATTGAACTACTCATCTAAATGAACGATGTGACCTAGTTCACCATTATCATCTCTTTTAGTTCAATTGTTCATTAGGTTCTTTTTACTCATGATACAGTCATATCTCTTTTTAATAGTTTTTTTAACGGGTACATTATTTTTTAATATACATAAATACATTAATAATATATTTTATTTTTATTTTATTTTTTTATTTTATTTTTGAATAAATTAAGCTTGAATAAAAAATTAGTTTGAAATTTGGAATGTTTGATTTCTAATGGCTTTACTGATATTTCTGCCAGACTTTTTTTTATGAGTGTTTGTTATCACATATTAAAATATAAAATCTTTTAATTTTTCCTACACTGATTAAAAACATGTCGAAAATTTTTCTGCTAAAAAAAAATTAGTAAAAAATTGTGTTTTTTTTTTTTTGTAAAGAGAAGCAACACAGGAAATTCTTCCTATTTATTAATGTGTTGGTTTCTTTGGAAAGGGTATATTGGAAAGATGAAAGGTGGGGAAAAATGAAGGGCTTCGTACATGGCAGCACTGTAATTGCGCGAGATGAAAAGTCTTAAAACTGTCTTGATCGCTACCTGATGGAGAGTTTGTGAACTTATTTAAGATTTTTGGTTCATATTCCTGATTCATTTTTTTTACTTCGGTGGGGTTAAGTGCTATAGGAACACCGTAGCTGAAAGAACTGATAAAATTAGCATATTTTTTGCTAAATATTAGTAAGATAAAAAAAGCAGTAATAAATCTGTTGACTCTACAAATATTTAGTTATATTTGAGCTAAATTAGATATGAAAAGTAGACAAAGTAGATAAAACTATAGAAAAATTCATAAAAATATTTTAAATTTTCAAAGTTTCTTTTTCAATACGAATAAAAATCTGCACTTCTGAAATCAGCAATTTTCAATTATCTAGCAAAAAATTCAGTTGATTTTAGTAAAATATACTGTTATTTTCATTCTGCAAAATTTAAGGTAAATATAGCAAAACATTAAAAAATATATAAATGTCCATATATTGACGACATGAATAAATTAAAATCTGAAAATATATAAAAATAATTATACATCGCATAAACAAAAATCTATTTTAACTACTTACATCCAAGGTTGTCTAAATGATGATTTGGACTGAAGCTAAATGTAGTAGATAATTATAGAAACAAAACAAAAATATAACAAATTATGACATACACATAAACAATAATTTTTTTTTTTGGCAAATGAGAAAGGAAATATACTAAGATGTTTGTCATTCCCTTTCGCTTTATTCTGTCTACATAAAGGTATCTATATTTGTTTGCAATTTTCCACCTTCCATAAATTACAACTATAATAATTTAATTTACAAATACTCATTCTATTTTTATTAAATTTAAATATTCTATTTTGTCTTTAATTTAATTAATAATTAATTTCTTTGACAAGCCGGAAGGAACACAATATTTGAGTTTATTAGATCAACAATTTATATGAATACACATTGTTGGCGTTCTTTTGTATGAAAAATATATACAAAAAGATTCCTTGATTGATTTTTCTATATGTCTTACAAGAGTTATAATTTTAGAATCATTTTCTTCGTCGCTACTACATCTTGACATGACGCAACATCTACTTCATTGTGTGTATGTCTTTCAATCTGGGTTTCGTTCACACTATTCATGCAAACTTTTTTTTATCAAAATAAATTAGTAAACCATTAGTAAACTACTAGTAAAACATTAGTTTCAAACTTTTAAGTGCTGAATAAGTTTAAATAAAATTTTAGCTGAAAACACAATTTCAGCAAACAATTTAGAAGACGTTTTACTAATTGTTTTACTAACTTTTTTGAGTGTATATCTTTCATTCTGGTTTTCGTCCACACTATTAATGTGTTTATTAGCACAATTTTTTTAGCAAAATAAAAATCATAAAACATTACTAACATATTAGTCAAATATTAGTTCAGAACTGTTAATTGCTGAATAAATATAGCTAAAATTTCAGCAAAAAATTTACAGAGAAATAGAATACTAGCTTAACAAGACGTTTTACTAATTTTTCTACTAACTTATTTTTTGATTGTAGCTTTTGACGAAATGACTAGTAAAGGGTTTTCCAATAGGTACTTGACAGTTTTGAATTTAATTTGTGAACGCACTATTGCACTGCTCATCTAACTGTTACTTTCCCTTTTTTCAGTAAGCTCAACATTTTCACCATGGTAAATAAAGTTCACAAACAAACAACGTATGCAAATTATTAAAATAGTAGTACCGAAATTCGGAGTCGGTGACAGCAACTTTAAGAGCGAATTTCATCGCAAAATCATCTTAAGTGACGAAGCTCATTTTTGGCTCAATGGTTTCGTCAATAAGCAAAATATGAGTTATTGGTTTGGTGAAAGTCCACATGTGCTTCATGAATCACCACTTCATCAACAAAAAATAACTATTTGGTGCGGTTTGCATGCCGGCGGCGTCATTGGGCCATATTTTTTCGTCGACAATAACAATCGTCACGTTACTGTGAAAAACGTTCGTTACCCCGCCATGATTACCGATTATTTTTGGCCCTAATTGGAAAACATGGACTTGGACGACAAGTGGTTTCAACAGGACGGTGCTATAAGCCACACAGCACAGGTTACAATCGATTTATTGAAGAGTAAGTTCGGTGATCGCGTTATCTCAAGAAATGGACCAGTCAATTAGCCGCCTCGTTCGTGCGATTTAACGCCTCTCGACATTTTTCTTTGGGGCTACGTCAAATCATTGGTCTATGCCAACGTTGGAAGAACTCAGAGCCAACATTGAACGCTAAATAGCGGCCGTTACGGCCGAAATGTGTTACCGAGTCCAACGAATCGGGCCGACGTGCCCGAGGTGGTCATATGAACGAAGTCGAGTTTTATTCATAAATGATTTGATTGTATTTCAAGTCGATAATAAAGTTTTGGAAATATCTCAAATGGTTTGCGTTTTATTAAAAAAAAAGTTGTCAAGTCCTTATTAAAAACCCCGTTATTTTTGGCTCATTGGTTCAAACTTCGCTTTGGCCGAATGCTGTACCTTCTCGGGAGTTTTTTTTTTCAAGCCATCAAAATAAAATCCAGAATTAGTACTTCCATTGCTTTAAGTAAAAGAAAATTATTTTTCATTATCCAAAATTATTTGAAATATTTTTTCATGAAGGTTTTGCTCTGTATTTTGTTGATATTTCTGCCAATTGTTTTTTACTATATTTGAGTGCTGTCTTCCTTTGGTAGTGTTTCACGATCATTTGGAGTAAGTTTTTGCGAATTGTTTCCATTTTCTTACTTGACATAGATTATATTATTTTAATATATAACTGAAACAAAAATCGCATTATGAAAAATGACATACAACCAACAACACACAAAAAACCAAACCATACCGGTGCGTATGATTTATTTTTCAAAAAATTAATATAACTCATACGCCAGAGTTGCTCCACTAAATTGATTATTTTTATCTATATTTATCAGAGTTCGAAAATTTATGTACCTCTAACATAACGTTGCTATCAAAAAAACCAATACAACGATCTCTATTGTTTCGTTCGTATTTATAAACACACTCAAGTGCTCAAATCGCTGTTTGTAATATAACAAACTAAACAAAACGAAAATGTTTCTTTCGTCAAACATTATTATTTCGTAGTGGTTATTTTTTTGTGTTCACTCAACTTAAACATTAAAACGCGTTTTTTACGTTGTGGTTGGCAAAAGAAAGAAATGACTTTTCTGCATGTTATCAATGTTTTTTTGCATTAGTTTTATGAAATTTCACTGGAACTCCTCCGTTGAAACTTTTTATTAAGCTAATGCAATTATTCATAAAATTCAATGAATTTTTTTTTTTCACTTGTATTATGACATAAACACTAAGAACGGTTTACAAATAGTTTTGTTCCATTCCATAAACACAACAAAATCAAACTGTTTGAAATATTGGCCAAACAGAAAAAAATCGTTTAGTTTCGTCTGTCATCGAAAACTAGTTTGTGAAAGTGTTTGTGTTCTGTTTACAAATCAAAATGAAAATAAAGAAATTTTGTGTTTATGTTTACTGTGCACAACAAAATGATTGTGTTGAGTTTCAGCAAAAAGCAAAATAGAACGATAGAAAACCGCATTTGAACTTGGCAGTTAAAATATTTTAACGGTACAAATTAAACGCAACAAATTTGTTTCGAAAATTTCATTAAAAATATAATTGTATAAGATTTATAAGATTTCACATTAAAAGTTTTAGTTTTGTCAAAAAAAATCTTTTTTTAGACATTTCTATAAATCAACCTAATTCTCAATGATTTGCCATAACTCATGGTATTTAATCTGACAAGAAAAAATTTGGTTTAAATCATGGCAAAACTATTAAGGAGACTTGATATAATTTTAAATTTTTTACACACCCGTAAATTTCAGAGAAAAACAAAACCTCAAAGTATTTGTTACAAAAAATTGTTTACATTTCCTTAAGTAATTCATAATTCATCTTTTGAAGACCAATCATAATTTATGATATAATATCGAATAATAAACTTTTGGTTTTAATTTTTTAAAACTTAAAAGTAAAATATTTGAAAATTGCACAGTACGGCAAAACTGACGTATATCACTGATGCTATAGTCAGAAAGTGTTATTGTTTTTTTAGTAAACAATAACAACACAGTATATTATGACTAGAGATTCGTCTAGTCTGTACACTAGAGTACCCATGAAATATATAAAAATTGCGAAGTTTTTTTTTCCTCGCTCCCGCGCATTTTATGATAGATTGGGTGTAAAAAATAAGATGTGCGAAAAAAAATTTTTTCTATCGCGCAAACAGGCCATGAGATTTTGACTTTTGACCTCATAAATGAACTTAAAATGGTTGATATCTTTGTTGTTCTACAAGTTTTTAAATACTCGGGTTTTGTTAAAAAGTGTTATTAGTGTCATTATGCAAAATAAAACAGAAATTATTTTTCTGATACATACTTTTTAATACATATGAAAAATCGTGATGTTTTTCGCGGTCAAAATCAAAATTTTGGGTTTTCTCTTTTAAACCGCTCTTATTAATTTTCGTTAGGCGATATTTTTATTTGCTATAAATCGGCTAATAGGCTATTTACTGCAGTTTTAGGAAAAGTTTTTTTTTTTAAATATATCATCTATTCCATGACAAAATGACAAAAACCATACAATGGATAAACAAAAATCTACATTTATAGCCTCAGTTTCTGCAAATTCTAAAAAGTCTCAATTATATTTCCATTTTATTTTATATGAATATCGTCCGTTCTTTGATAAATAGCCAAAGATCTAATCGAGGACTTTTTAATTTCTATGTTTATCACATATATACTCAAAATAGAGACATTTAAAGATTTCTATATTTGGCTCCCCGAATGTGCAAACTAAAAGGGGTTTGAAAAATAAAAAAAAGTTAGGTAAATGTGTAAATACCGCGAAGCATAAACATTTTTTATTTCAATAAACGGATTTTTGGCAATTTTATTTTAAAAATGCAAAATTGTTATTTTTCTCAATCTACATACCTTAAGTTATTTAAAACCCAAAATCAACATAGTTAACATAGAGCTGTCAATTTTAATAACTGAAATTTTCAAACTTTCATAACTTGTTTTAATCGGTATCACTTTAAGAACATATTTCAATTTAATAACATATTTCGCATTAGAAAAAAAGTTTGTGATATGGAAAGTGGTTTATCAAAAAGTGTCCATTTAATAGGTAAGTATTTAAAAATCATTTACTTTTGCAAATTTCAATGTTAAATGGTTTATGCTTGTTGGAAGAAAAAAAAAGTAGATTGGAAAAAGTGCTTTCAAGTAAAATATATGTACTTGGTAGACTTTTTCGCTTATTGGAAGACGAAAAAAAAAATGTTAAAAACAGTACTGATATTGTTACAAGTGAATTAATTTTGATTTATAAAAAATTTGAAATTCCAATTAAACGGAAAGATGGTGTTAAAAAATTAATTTTACGAAATTATATTATTATATTATGAAGAAATAACAAGTATTGATAAAAAAATTTTGATTAGCGATCCTTATACTTGGGGAATAAATAAAAATGTTATTGTTAGTTGTAAATGACATAGCGGAAAGTGGAGTAGCTCTCATTACTCGATTTAATGCTGTTTTGATGCACCAGGAAGAGCAGAAGCAGTTTATCATCCATAAAATCATTATAAAAATGTACCATCAAACAATTTTTCAAAAAAGAAATTCATAGAATATTTAAATCAAACTGTGATGAGTGATATACAACTAGTAATAAGTTAAATAACTATAAAAATCTTCAATAATATATAAAAATAAATTTATATTTACAAAAACAAAATTTTGTATTCGAGTCGAGAAAATTGTTCCTTATTTTTATTTATATTTTATTTTCTCATTTTAAATAAAGTTTTAGCAAAAATTCATTTTAGGTAACAAATATATAAAACAAATTTCGAATGTTGATGGTCATAAGTGAACACTCTGTTAGTGTCTGTATAGCATTCTAGAGAATAAAAATAGAAAAAAAGATTTTTTTTTATCGATAGTATGGTTTTTGTCATTTTGTCATGGAGTAGACGATATATTTTAAAAAAAACCAAACTTTTCCTAAAGCTACAGTTAATACTCTATTAGCTGATGTATACCAAACAAAAATATCGTCTAACGAAAATTGAAAAGAGCGGTTAAAAAAAAATTCCAAAATTTTGATTTTGACCGCGAAAAAAATCACGATTTTTCATATGTAGGTAAAAATTATGTATGAGAAAAATAATTTTTGGTTTCTTTTCCATAAAAACACTAATAACACTTTTTAACAAAAACCGATTATTTAAAAAGCTGTAGAACAACAAAGATATTAACCATTTTTAGTCCATTTTTGTGGTCAAGAGTCAAAATCTCATGGCCTGTTTGAGCGATAGAAAAAAAGTTTTTTCGCAGATCTTATTTTTTACACCCAATCTATCATAAAATGCGCGGGAAGCGAGAAAAAAAACAACTTTGCATTTATGGGTACTCTACTGTACACCAACAATGTTTTTTAGTTAAAAATGTTTCATTTGTGATTTAAATAATTCTTCCGATTTTGTTTTTTACTTCTCATTAGGTAAATAAAACAATAGGGGTAAAGCGTCGATCTTTTAACTTCGAAAATTATAATTTGAGTAAATTTTCTACCCCTTCTACATTAGTCTTCTGAAAAATTTCGGTGCCGCGAAATGAAACATGTAAGGACCTGTGAGAAGATAAAGTCTGCATTAAATAAGCGGATAAAGAAATTTTTAATTAATAAATAAACATTACACGGTTTTTTGTTTAACAAAACACAAATGATCTTGAACTTGACTAATCTTGCTCAAATCATAAAAAGTTTAATATTGCTCCAAAGCTGATCATTTTGTCTTATTTTAAGACGATTCTAGAACTGATATCTGTTTAAAAATAGTTAAAAAAATTGCTTTAAATTTCTTATAATAGTAGTTTCTAGGTATGTATACTTTAGCGGACCGTGAACGAAGTGCTTTCATTCATTATTATTTAAATGGACCCAGTGCAGAAAAGCATTAACATATATACAAGTAAATATTTTGTAGTGGCAAGTACTTACAAATGTCATTACAACTCATTACCTTTATATGGGGATGACGTGCAAAATAACGACATTATCACTACTGACCACTAGGGAAAACAGTAAATAGATCTAAAAACAATGTTTCAAGCTCGAAAATCACTAAAAAAACCCGTTTAAATATAAAAATATATATTTATATTTAAAAAAATTTAAACCGCCCATTTCAAATATTTTTATTAAAATTTTTACTACAAATACAAATTGTGTAATATTTGTTCCTTCTGACTTCGTTAGTCAAACAAACGTGCACTAGAGAAATTGTGTTTCCTAAACTTTTTTAGTTCAAATTGGTTTCTGAAAATATATTTTGACAAACCAACAAAGTGTAACAATTTGATTTAAGCTAAACAATTATTAAAACAAGTTTTTCAATCAAATTGTAATAATTGCTCCCTGAAGACGTCACCAAAATTGGCTGTTAATCAAATTGGTGCATCAAATCGTAATGTGGCCAATTATTTTGGATAATGAAAAAATACTTTACTTTTGCTTGGAACAACGGAATTATTAATATTGGATTTTATTCTGATGACTTAAAAACGACTTCGGACAAGGTACGGTATTTGGTGGGTAGCCATTTCATAAAAGATATATCACAACTTTGCATACTTTACTTTTGCTTGGAACAACGGAATTATTAATATTGGATTTTATTCTGATGACTTAAAAACGACTTCGGACAAGGTACGGTATTGGTGGGTAGCCATTTCATGAAAGATATATCACAACTTTGCATCGACTATTCAAAAGCTATGGCTGTAAACGCGGATTTTTACATTAATAAATGTTTAGTAAAACTGGAAAAATGTATCGGAGATAGACTCTCTAGCTCCAGATTTAGCAAGTTGTCACTATGCCAAAAAGACGATGGCTTGATGCAAAAAACATACCTTTTGTACCGAAATTCGCAAATCCTGCAAACGTCCCAAAAGCACGTACAGTTGAGTACTTTTGAGGCCTTTTATACCAAAAAGTGTTTAAAAAAGTTTCAGAAGATAAATCCAGTGAAGAATTGAAGAAAAAAATAAAAGCGGTGTAAAAAAAATTGACATGAATGTCGACCAAAACACAATTGGAACCTTCAAGCATAAAATACACAAAATAGAAGATCGCGGTCCATTGGCTCTGCAAAAAGTGAGTTAAGGTACTATTAGCGATTGAAGTTAAAAAAGACCCTTTTTAAATACTTTTTCTAATGTGAAAAATTTATTTCTGGAGCTAAATTTTTTTATATATGTTAACTTAGGATCTATATTTTATAAAAAAAAATTTTATTTTTAAATTATATTTTTTTTCTCTATTATAGAGGGCATTGAAGACACGCCGACTTCAAAAACATCTGCGCAAATAATAGAGCCTCTCCAACCCACCAAAATATACTGTGTTATATATAAAAATACTTTTTCCAAAAACAATTATTACTTTTTTAATTACAAAAATTGTCCATTTACTAAATAGGCATATGTTATAACTAGTATTTAATGATGTGTCATTAAAGAAATAAACATTCTTTTTAACCCCAAGCATTAAACAATTTTAAAAAATGTTTATTTGTACTTTTTTTTTAAATGGAAACACTCAGGAAATTCTTCTTATTTATTAATGTGTTGCTGTGTTTGGAAAGGGGATAGTAGAGAGGTGATAAGTGGTGAGAACATTGAGGGATTGAAACATGGCAACACTGTAATGGCTTCAAACATGGCAACACTGTAAGATGATAAATATTATAACAGTTGTTGCTCGCCACCTGATGGAAAGTTGGCGAAGTTATTGAAGCTTTTTATTTTAAATTCATAGCCCTGATTCATTGTTTTACTTCGGTGGGGTGAGAACACTGAAGGCGGGCGCTGCGATACATATGAGGGATATGTGTCAAAATTAAGTTGGTAAACATTAAACTCCTTGAATACTATTTAATTGGAAAAATTCTCATTGAAGAAATAGTAATTGCTCGTTATTTTCAGTGTCCGACCGAAAACTTCGGTCAGAGAATGTTTTTCGTAGGTAATCGGTATTCTGTATTTTAAATCATTATCGAAAAATTTGACAAATGCAAAACGTTTATTGAGCTTATTAGTATTATGAGTATCAAATTTGAAGAAACGTCCGTAATTAAGCATTGAATTCAGTAATGGTCCGCCGAACAATCGGCCAAATCGGAAAACTTCAGCGGCTGATTACTTAACATTGCAGCTAAACTTTGGTTTACTCCTAAAGTTTTTCACTAAAACTCAAATTAAAAGGGCTCAAAAGGTATGTTTTCAATATCAAAATTTGTCCACATTGTCCAAAAAAAACAATGGATGGTAGCCGATTCGATGCGGTTATTGGTATGGATATTTATTTTCATTTATTTTTTTAACATTATTTTAGCGATAACTGTATTTTAGCTATTTCGGTAAGGACATTTTAAAGATATAGTTATTTGAGTTATATCAGCAAATGTGATTTGATTTACGTGGATATCTGCCGTTTGTAGGTGAATACAGGCGTCCAACCAACGCCCCTTATGCTGGACACTGAGCATCTAGTTTGGGTTCCAGTTTTAGAGTATGTTGTTCGGACATATCTCCACCCACTGGTGAGGTCGAGGCCTACCTAAACCTCTGCTTGATCTTTGGGTCACAGCACCCGGTTGAGAGTGCAACTTCACACCGAACACCGAAGCGTTCTTCCTACTTAGGCATAACCACAGCCACCACGAAACTCCCCGAAAGGCCTTTCCCAATAGCCATTACCGTTATGGTCCATAGCAGGACCGTGTAAACAATACGAACACATTGACATGTCTACACACAGAGAAAAATGTAGCTATTTGCCAACTTAAATTCGGTTACTATGACTCAAATTCGGTTATTACGAATTTCAGTCGGTTGGTAGAACTTAACATTAGTTTTCACAACAAAGTTCGGTTAAATCAACTGAATTGTAGTTGTAACACCCAAAATATTCAAAAATCTAATGTAAATATCGCTGTACTAACTGAATTTATAAGTTGTTACCATTAAAATACACTTTTCAATTCGGTTGGCACTTTATTTCTCTGTGTGTATATAATTACGTATATAATTACATGTCTATATAATTACATATATAATTACATGTATATATAATTACCAGACAAATGACCAACCAACATTCTTCTTGTATCACCCTTTTTATGTCTTCAGATCCAAAATCACTACTTTTATGAGAACATTCTGCGTACCCAGATCCAACTCAAATTTCATGAGATTATCGTCAGGCTTCACACCTTTCCGCCATTTTTTACATCTTCTGGTATCACATGTATACCTTGGACATGTCGTAGTTCGTATTGATTTACAACAGAGGATCCCTCTAGGTACCTTCACGGCGGGCTAATGGCTCCCGTGGTACCAATTTAAAGTCTTTGGTAAGACCTTGTAGCCGAAGCTACTTCCACTATAGCTCCCAACAACTCGGCAGTGGTATACCTTGAATATGATTAACGGGAAACTTCCTGAACCAAAAGTAGATAGGACAGTAGGAAACCCGTTAAAATAGCCATGATCGTTAGCCGCCAAGAACGAGACTCTAACAGAGACATCGAACTTGTCGTTGCCCAGGTGAAACCAAAGTGGAGGTGATCTTAGGCACTTGTTGCTAGTAAGCTAGACAACTTTACACCCAGTTATATCTGCAGTAGTATATTAGTTACAAAACGCTATGCTATTAGTGATTTTAAAACTTTGTCAATTTGACCCAACAGACATAACATATGCGGTATAATAGTGTTAAAAATATAACTGCTTTTTTAAATACTCCATTTTTTTTTAGTTATTTGTAATTTTTGTTCGCTAGCTTTTTTTTAAACGTTTGATTTGAGGTTAACACAAGTAATCTCTATGTTGTCTATCATGTGTCATTTGTTGCTTTTAGTTAGTTTTGACACATTCTGCTGTTGCAGCTGGTACTGATGACGGCGATGATGATGTCGTAAAGTGTCTCTTTTTTCTACAGATTTGTTTTGTTTTTTTGTTACTACTCACTAAATGACACAAAGGCTGATGTTTATGTCAAACCGCTTGGCTTTGCTGATGATGATGAGAATGTTGATAATAGTGCTGCTGACACTGATGTTTAAATACATTAGTTAGTTTAAGTGATAAACAATTTATTTTTATATTTTTTTTCTATCATCATACTAACAAAATTCGAAATAAAAATAAATTGTGACTAACAAAGTGTTAAGTGATGTGATTAAATTTAAATTGTATCTGTTCATTCAATTTAATCGTTTAATGTTTAAGTATTTAATGTTTTATCCACTCACAATCATTTTCATTTAGTAATTTTATTTTTTAGAATTTTTTTATTCATCTCGTTCTTTTTTATTGGCTTTTCTCTTTTAAATAAAAAATAGAATTTAAGATTAAACAAACGCGTTTTTTATGTTTACCCTGAAAATGTGTATCAAACTATTAAGGTTCATAGAAAGACTAGAGAAATTCGAGCAAAAAAATAAAACCTTTTAGCAAAATTAAAACTATAAAAAATTTAGCTATTGACCTACAAATATAAACCATGGAATAAATATTTACTTTTCCAAAAAAAAAACCTATGTAGTTGAGGTTTCTTTTTTCTTTTTTCTTTTTAAAGTTGTTATTTTAAAGTAAATAAAAAATATTTAAACAAAATGCTAAATGCATTTGCTGAGTACGTATGAGTTATTTAAATTCTTTCAAATATCACTCATACGCACCGTGGCCAATATATGACAGTAAAAATAATGAATTGCATGTGGTTATAGTTGTCAGATGTTCAAGCTATCTGAAAGACCATTTATGGAATACTTAAAAAAACGGCAATTTGCAAAAACCGGTTTTTGGTTTTTTAAATTAAAAACTGATTCGAATAACCGGTTTTTTCGTTTTTTTTTTTTAAATCGCTTTGAATTGCTATTTTTTTTTTGGACAAGTATTAAAAAATTACCAAACGCTTAAATGCTGACATAAAAAGTAAACAGATCTTCATTCTAAAAACCCTTAGGATGATATAAAATATGTCAATTTAGTAAATGGACAATTTTAAAATGATTGTATTTAAAAATATTTTTATTTGTACTCTAAAAAATGCCTTGAAATTTATAACAATATTGTGTGTAATTTTTTATTTTAGCCACTCGGCTTACTTTTGGTGAATGGGCGCTGAAAAAGTTGAATGAGGATCCAATTTTTTATCGGAACATTTTGTTTAGAGACAAATCTCATTTCTGGTTAAATGGATAAATGAACAAGCAAAATTGTATTTGGTGTGAAGAGCAGCCAGAGGCATTGCAAGAACTGCCAATGAATCCCGAAAAATGCACTGTTTGGTGAGGATGATGGGCCAGTGGCATCATTGGACTATACTTTTTCAAACACCACGAAGGCAGGAACGTTACTGTGATTCACGAGCGCTACCGTGCGATAATTACAATTTTTTTTTTGCCCAAAATGGCAGAGCTGGACTTGGGTGACATGTGGTTTCAACAAGACGGTGCCACATGCCACACAGCACGCGAAACAATGGTCCAATTGAGAGGCGAGTTCGGTGAACAGTTTATTTCCTGTTTGGGGCCGGTCAATTGGCCACCTAGATCGTGCGATTTAACGCCTTTAGACTATTTTTGTATGGCTATGTTAAGGCGCATATCTATAGGGACAAGCCTACAACGGTTGACTCACTGGAAGCCAATATTGAAGAATTTATTCGTGAGAAACCGGTCGATATGTTGGAGAGAGTATGCTAAAATTGAACCCAGCTTAGCCGCGGTCAACATTTGCATGAAATCATCATTTAAAATTGAATTATATAGATCGTTCTATCGACTAAAATAAAGATTTCATACATTTCTCTAAATTTTATGTGTTTTTTTTTTTAAATCAAATCCGAAAGCTTTTAAAAAATCACCCTTTAAATGAAAATATGTTCTTCGCCCATAATGAGATTGTTTAAAAAGTTGTCATTTTCTCTTTCAAGCAAAATTAATAAAAATAAAATGTTCACGTCAGTCAATCGAAGTTGGTCCACCCTGTATGTGTAAATGCACTAGTTCTATGATATTATGTAAAAAACGCGATTCCCAAAATATTCGCCTAAATTCTTCAAATAGTTATCAAAAGTTTTTCCTGATTTTAGAAATGTAAAGTTTTATTTTTGTTATCCCTAACAAAAAAGAGTTGGCAAGTGTCGTGCTTATATTCATGAATGCTCCAAAAATAAAAGTTCAAAATCACTGTTTTAGCAGTTCTAAACTATAACTTATAAACAATTTTATATTGTCGTATACTTAAAAATACGCAGAAGCATTAAATTAACAAAAATAATTTGCTGGTAGTGCAATTTAGAGGTGGAAGAAGAAAATTCAGTTGAATGTGATAAGTGCGCCTAAATTTTAAACACTTACTTAAAAAAGAAAGTAAAGAGTTTGTTTGTCATGTATGTTGAAGGACAAAGAATGAATTCGTCATAATAAAAGCAAAGCTTAAAAAAAATAAAACAGCTGGATATCTTAGAAGAGACAATTACATTTTTGTCACAACCATTGGATGACATTGTAAAAGATCCAGCTGATAACAAAAAATAGTTTGAGGCTTTACAAAATGAAAGTAAAATAAAAATAAATAAAAATCATCGAGCTCGAGAGTGATATTTTTTATCTTTTTCTTCGATCTTCAGGAAATTATTCAGTGTTAACATAAAAAAGCAGTAACAGCGATATTTTTAGGTTTTAGCTTTTTATGTAAACATTAAATATTTTGCAGAATATTTTTATTTATTAAATATTGAAAAGATGAATAAATACAAACTTTAAAAAGAAAATAAGATTTGACTCTCGAAATAAACAAATCTTAAAGAATGACTGCGTAATAAATGGTGTTGAGATTATTTATGGCTTTCATCCTGTTGAAGCAGCAGTAAAAATTATGATGTTGGCATGGTTTAAAAAACTAGTGAAATATATGATGCTTGTTTCCTTAAAAAGAAAGATAATAATGATATACAAAAGCAACCTAAGGTGGTTTTATTTGCCAATCAAGCCTGAGTTTAAAGACAATCTTTGTCAATGACCACGTAGCTCTGCGAAATGTTTAAATGATGTTGGTTACCGTAGGGCTTATCCATTTTATTGTAAAGTTAATGTAAAAGGGAGCGATCCATCGAAGCCTAAAATAGTAGAAAGTGCATAGGATGAAGATCGGCTATTATTAGGGTCAACTCAAAAGAGAAGTTCTTTAAACCGTATACATGTTGCAAAACAGGGCACTAGTGATATCGATGATGATGCGGATGATTCATACTTGTCTCCTGGTTAGATAAACGTTTACTGTACAACGTTAAATTAATAATATCTTGACATATATAGAGTTACTGCAATAAACCAGTAAACTATATTATTTATTTCACCAACGTTAATATTTAAAGTTCTCAAAATTATATCCCTGTTTAGCATACTAAATAATGTGATATACATATCGCTCATATACTGCAAGAACGTCACAACTCAAAAAACATGATTTTTGAGTTAATGACGCAGAATTATTCGTTATATCTCATATCCTATATTGCCAAAAAGTCGTACTGATATCTTGTATACGTATACGTGAGTATACTCACCTCTTGAGAGAAATTATGTCGTTATTTTTTGTTTCAAGGTGGGAGTAAATTGAAAACTTTAAACTCCCCAGCAAAACTTTGGTAATGGGTGCGATAAAGTAATGCATTACCTTAATGTGTACTCCTTACCTCTATCATTATTTTCCAAAAAGAATTAATGAGTTACCGATAATTGGACACTCATGGACTACCTTGTAATGATACCTTATCACATTTTACATTACTTCAAAACATAAAATAATGACTTACCGATCATCAATTACATAATGCACGACTTATAAACGAAAAGTAAATTTTAATATATATTTTTGAAAATCTATTTATAGACACATTACTTTGTGATTTTTTTTAAGCATGAGGGTAAGGTATATATTTTTGATATCACGAAAGAAAACACGTAGCACAACAACTAACTTACATTTTAAGCAATAAAATATTATATGTCTAACTAATTGTTATATACCACAGACCCCAGGTTCGAATCCCAGCATGACCACGTTATTTATTTAATAAAAAAAAAAGTTAATTATTTGATTTAAAAAAAAAATATCTGTAAAAAAAAGTTTTATGCATTTTTTTTATGAAAATCTATTTAAAGACACATTACTTTTTCCCACCATGTTACCATATAAGTAACCAGTTACTTTACCCACTACAAGGTAATGAGTCCACGCATTACTTTTAGGCTCATCGCCAGTAAAAGTCATCAGTTTGGTAACGTGTAAAGCAATGCATGGAGCCCTATGGCGATACATTAATTTACCCACGATTTGGTAATGTGTCGTTTTGCTGGGTCGTTTTCTGCAAAATTACAATTTTTGAGTTATGACATTATTGAGTATATGAGCGATATGAAGTTTTTTATATTTTTATGATGTTTTTTTCTTCTTTTTCTATATTCATATATTTATTATAATAAATAAAATTATTAAAATAAAATTACCAAATTTGTAATTAAAATTTGCTAAACCAAACACATACAGACCACAAATAATTTTTTAAAAAAAAGGAGATATTAAATTTAAATAACGTGTTTTTAAAAACTTAACTATATTTATTAAAATCTTTGCTATAATTTAGCACCACACATTATTTTTATTGTCGTATATTGACTACGGTGGGTATGAGTTATATTTTAAATAATTTACATAACTCGTACGCACCCAGGCACAGTGCTTTTTTATAGCAAATTTGCACAGTTTTAAATGAATTTGAAAAAAAAATTAAATTCGGATTATGAGTGACTTTATTGCAGATTCCTTATGACCAATTTTTAAAAGTCATTTATTTTATGCTCTTAATACATCGTCCAATTTAGCAAAATTATTTTTTTTTTTATATTTTTGGTATAAAGAATTAACCCTCCGATGAGTGACACTTCTGAACTTCACGGCCGTGTGAAAAAGTCCCTACGGACCTTTTTTGTAAATCATGTTTTTTTCATATAAAAATTTTTTTTTGATTTTTTTTTTGTTTTTATTGTTTATAACTAAATTCTAAATACAAAAATAATTTTTTTAATTTTTTGTTTTTATCATCATCCCTAATGTCTTTGAGTTTAGGTCTTTGTGTTCAGAACAAGTAAATTATGTGTTGAAACAATAAACAAATTATAATGATGCCCAAAAACATGCATTTATTAGTGAAATTCAGTACAAGGTCCATACGGACCTATTCATACGTCCGCATACTATTCTCACTAAAACCTCAATAACTCCTAAAGTAATGATCCGATCGGCTTGATTTTTCTTCCAAAAGATGCGCAACAAAATACTCTTGGAACACAGAGTAACTTTGGGGGGAAGGGGGTTGGTTGTAGTGGCCGAAGTAGGAGTAATTTCAGTTTGAAAAGGCAAAAAGGTCGCTAGGGACCTTCTCACTCATCGGAGGGTTAAAAAATTGTGTGATGGAAATGAACTATATATAATATTTTAGGTAATTTAATTTTATAGTGATAACACAACATGACATAAAAAAAGTTAATAGAGATGTGACCATTAACTATATATATTGAGCATGCTGATTCCAATGGCTTGCTTAATTTTTTTTTATCAATTGTACTGATGTAGAGAAAAATAACTTACAGTTTGGCGGTTTTGCATTTCGGTTTTTGCATTTAAAACTTTTCGAATGTCCTCAATCTGCTTTTGTTTAGATGGAACTAAATAACAATACCTGTGTTCATATTTATGTCTCATTATTAATGCACAATACATTATATTTATGAACATATGTGAACTCATGTATGCCCATATATGAAGTAATTCGAGGTCAAACATGCTCATATACCACCATATATGATTTATAGTATATGTTCATAAAAGTTCGTAAGTAAATATTACCTCAATTTTAGTTAATGCAGATGCATATATTTCCTTCCTCATATCAACATATAAGAATGGTTTTTGAATACATATGAATCATGTATGGATGGATGTGGACATCTCTGATGCATGTGTGTTCATGTATGGATCCATATATGTCGATTTTGAATAGGACTGAACAAAAACAGGACTGAACAAAAAAAAACAATAATAATAACGCCGTGCTTGATTACTAAGAAGACAAGAATGGAGCAAAATTGATTATTAATAGGTTTTTTTGTTAAAGTTCTGCCTATTATGGAGGCTCCAACTTTTCTAAAACTTCGGGTTCTCATGAAATCTTTAGCCAGATGGAAATACTAGTATCAACCTAGCTAATATGTTTGATTTGCTTTATTTTTGTAAATATACGGAGGTTGAAAGCTCGTTATAAATTGAAAATAACATGAAAATAATCTCGATGTATATAAAAACAAAAAACTAATATAACTGTAAAAAAATTACTTGAGCCAGAGTACAAACTAAATTTTTTTTTATATAAATAGAACATTTTTGGTTTTCAAAGTTTAGTAACGTCATGATGCTTGTTAGGAAAAGACCTAACCACGTGCTTGATTACTAAGAAGACAAGAATGGAGCAAAATTGATTATTAATAGGTTTTTTGTTAAAGTTCTGCCTATTATGGAGGCTCTAACTTTTCTAAAACTTCGGGTTCTGATGAGATCTTTAGCCAGATCGAAATACTAGTATCAACCTAGCTAATATGTTTGATTTGCTTTATTTTTGTAAATATACGGAGGTTGAAAGCTCGTTATAAATTGAAAATAATATTACGATAACATTTGCAAATGGATTTTATTTTTTGCTTCAATTTTCACAACAAAATTGTTTAGATATGCCCAAATATTATACCAAAAGTATGACTCTAAGATCAACTTAAAAAACTATGGACACATTCCGTCTAAGACAATCAAAAAATATCCAATTTTATGGAAGGAAAGTGTCATATAGATATGTTATCGTACAAGTTTTGAGTTGTTAGCCTTAACGCGTTTTGAAATAAGAAAAAAAAATTTTAAATTTATCAAAAGTAGTCATACTTAATCGTTCATATATTTTTAACGGTTAAAGCTATGCGATTCACTGATACCTCATTTTAAAGCCACTGTTGTCGTGCTTTAAACAAATTAAGTGAAAAACTAATCTATTGAATGTAAAATAATTTTTTTTTTATTAAAGCTATGTTTCTTTTGCTGAAATTAAGTAAGTGTAATATAAATTAACAACATGTGCTAAAATTTTGCAAATTCGATTAAAGGTCCTTATAATACGAGGGCGGATCAGTAAGTCCGTGGCTTTTCGAACTTCCCTCGTAGTTATATGAAATGCAACACTGCTCCCATCAAGTACCACCTGTTAATAGACTACTGTCAAATTTTGAGCAAGTTCCGTCATTTACTTTGCGTTTAACAGCTGTTCAAACATACCACCTCGTGGATTTTTTAAAAAATGGAAAAAAGTGATTTTCGAGTGCTCATTAAACATTTTATTTTGCGAAAAAAAAACCGTCAATCCCCATAGATTTCAACGGTAGAAACGTGGTTTACTGACTTTCGTTGTGGTCGCACAAATACAAATGACGCTGAACGTTCTGGACGGCCAATTGAGGTCAGTACACCCGAAAAAGGTTGAAAAAATCCACGATATGGTGTTGGTCGATCGAAGAGTAAAAGTGCGTGAGATTGTTGATGCCATAGGCATTTCATATGGCAGTGTGGTTTCGATTTTAAATGATCAGTTGGGTTTAAGAAATCTGTCTGCGAGATGGGTGCCGCGTTTGCTCTCAATTGAAAATAAACGTAATCGTGTAACAATTTCAATGGATTGTTTGGAGTTGGTTAACCTGAATTCGAATGAGCTTTTTGCTGCCTTTTGTAACTGCGCATGAAACATGGACATTACAAAACTCCGGAGAACAAGCAGCATTCTAAACATTGGGTTTCTTTGGGTGAACCGGCTCCGAAGAAGGCCAATGTAAGTTTGTCGGTCAATAAGGTGATGGCAACAGTTTTTGGGATGCACGCGGGATAATACACATCGATTACCTTCAAAAGGGAAAAACAATAAACGGCGAATATTATGCCAACTTATTGGACCGATTTAACGAGGATTTAAAAAAAAACGACGCCATATGGACAAGAAAAAAGTTGTTTTTCATTAACATAATGCACGTGTGCACACGTGTACAGTCTCAATGGCAAAATTCCATGAATTGTGCTACGAATTGGTACCTCATCCGCCATATTCTCCGGATTTAACCCTCAGTGACTATTTCCTATTTCCAAACCTGAAGAAATGGCTCGGTGGAAAGAGATTTAGCTCCAACGATGAAATAATTGATCAAACAAATGCCTATTTTAAGGACCTCGAAAAATCCTGCTTTTTGATAGGGATACAACAATTGGAGAATCGTTGGACTAAGTGTATTGTAAAAGGGGTTTATGTTGAAAAATACATATTTTTGCAAAAAAAACTGTGTTTCATTTAAAAAGTCACGGACTTATTGATCTGCCCTCGTATTCCCAAAAAAGAAGAATTAGCAGCATTAGATTCGAGGTCATGACTTGGTATTGTTACGTTTGTAATGTAAGATGAACGCAGGTTTGATTCTAACAGCCGCAGGTTGTTGAACAATTTATCACAATCTGATAATTATAAGACACAAATAATAATACAATTTAAATGGAAAAGTCAGAAACTAGTCTAGTCTGATTTAAAAATTAATAGTGTTTATAATTTTTAGAGAAAAACGTTTATTCTTCATCTTAACCTCAACATTTCTAAGAATAAGTTAAGTTTTCGATTTGATTTCCTACATTATATCCTAAATTAATCACCCAATCGCAATAAATAGATATGATTGTTAATGCTCAAAGTTAATACTCTAAAACCATCTAAAAAGTTATTTGTAGTTTTTTTCATGTATATGAATTAATAAGATGTTTTAAAGAAAACCCTAGATGTTTGGTTAAAAATAATCTAAAATCTATCACAATTGATTATTCACATCTCCGATGCATTTTTAATGTTTAAAATTACCTAAAAGTTGAATTGCTATAAATTGATATCCCAAAATGTTAAAAAAATTTATACCATAAATATCGAAAAATTGGGAACTTCGCTGAATTTTACGTTTTATAAAGAACATAAAACAAATGATTTTTAAAAATATATCAAATTAAATGTTCTGGAATTTAGTCAGCGATTTTTCAAATTTTGATTTTTTAAAATTCGTGCAAAACTGTTTGCGGTAGACAAATTTGCTCAAAAAAACGTCCAGTTTTCTCACTGTTTCTGGTTACGTATGAGTTACGTAAATTATAAGCGACGTATGTGTGATATACACATACGTCGCTTAGTCAGTGTATGACAATAAAAATAATGAATTTTGTATGGTGTTAAATTGTAGCAAAGATTTGAATAAATATAATTAAGTTTTATTCAAAACACTTTATTTAAATTTTTATATCTCGTTTTCTAAATAATTATTTGTGGTCTGTATGTGTTTGATTCAGCAAATTTCAATTAAAAATATTTTATTTAAATTTTATGCTTAACTTAATATTATTTAAATTCATGTATATAATAAACTAATTACCAAAAAAAATGTTTAAAATTAAATAGTTTACATTTTCATGAACTTATAAGTGTGTATATTAGGGTTATACCTTTTGACTCTTTTTTTTTTGCAATTGTAAAATTTTACCAATACTAGTCGTATATGCCATAAAAAAATACAAAAGAGCGCAAAATATAAAGTTCCCGCATAAACCTTTTTGAAGTTCGACATAATTTTTTTTGTTTAATTAAACTTAAAGCTAATATTTCGCTAAAATTTTAAAGTAGTTAGAGTATGACTCTGCTTGTCGATCTTAAAGGATATACAAATTTTCAAATTTGACGTATTTTTCCGATTTTGATAAAATAATATTAAAACGGTGTTTCGCGGCATGGGCATACAAATTCGCAAAACAAGTAGCTCATTTTAGTCCACTAATTCAACTTTAATAGGAATTAGCAAAAATTCATTTTTATGGAGGTTTTTATTTCAAAATGACCCGAAAAAGCGATTTTTATTATTAATACAATATTGCCCATAACATGGTAATAGGTAAAAATGTTTCCAAAAAGAAAGTTATCACCCTAGTGTATATGTTCCAACAACATGATATCATTTACAACCACATTTTGCTCATTGAAATCTCATTTACAATTAAACACACGAGCCCTAACTAATGAATATGTGTTAAGTAATTAATATTAATGTAATTATATGGTACGAATTAATTTTACGACTGATTAAAGTGTCAAATGTTAAATGGTTGGGAAAAAAGGAATGAATGGCCATATTTGCCCATGTTAAATAATACATGAATACATAATTTATACATAAACAATGTTGAAACAGTGAGAGAGTAAGGATTTGTGAAAAATTGTTATACGTAAGTTAGAGGTGTTCTTGGTTGTAGGGAGATTTTTCAAAATGCAATGTTTTGGGGAGGGATGGGTGTGGTTTTTTTCCTTCTATAAAAAAATAATACCTATGAAAGTTGGAGCATGTCAGCAAAAGAACAGTTGAGCTTGAAATCGATTGAAATTTTAAACTATATTTTGAATGGAGAAAAATTAAATTTTTTAAGATTTTTCAAAAATTTTCGAATATCGTAATATTTTTATTCTACAAGAAAAATTAATCGATATGAAGATAAAATTATGTTGCCAAAAAGATATAAAAATTCAAAATCTGTTAAGAACTAGCCCAGTTAAGAACTAGCACCAGACTACCAAATTGCAAAATACCAATTGACCACGAAATTCGCTCAATTTTATTAATTAGAATAAAAACACTCACAATATTATTAAGTTTAAAGCTACAGAAAAACAAAAAAGAACTACTGATTTACCATTTTTTTTTTAAAAGGTTTTATTTAAAAGGTAACAGAGGGCTAAACTCAAAAAAATAAGTTAGTAGAGAAGTTAGTAAAACATCTTTTAAATCAGGTATACTATTTTTCAGCAAATTTTTTGCTAAAATTATGTTTTAAACTAAAATTTTAGTTATACTTATTCAGCACTTAACTGTTTTGAACTAATGTTTTACTAATATTTTGCTAATTTATTTTGCTAAAAAAATTGTTTTGATTAGCACATCAATAGTGTGCACGACAACCAGACTGAAAGATATACACAGAATGAATTAGATGTCGCGGCATGTCACTATGTAGTAGTGACGAGGAAAATTTTACTAAAAAGTACAACTATAGTAAGACATAATACAAAAAAATCAACCATGGAAGATTTTTGTATCTGTTTTTTATACATACAACAAAATTGTGGATTAAAACAACTTAAATTTTGCGTCGTCACCGGCTTGTGAAAGTAATTGTCTATTAATTAAATAAAAGACAAAATAAAATATTTAAATTTAATAAAGATTAAATGTGTATTTGTAAACTAAATGTTTATATATATTAATAATCTTGTGTGGTCAAATTGCAAACAAATATGCAATAGTTAGACAGACTAAAGCGAAAGACATCTGAGGTAGATTTTTCTGTTTCCTTTTTCTTATTGCAAAAAATGGTTGTATATGTTATATTTTGTTATTTTTTCGTTTCGTTTCTATAATTCTCTGTGGCATTTGCGTTCCTTTAAAAGATAGCATAGTTTAGACAATAATTGATGTAAGTAGTTCGAAGATAATTTCGTTATGTTATTTATGATTATTTCTATTGTTAATTTGGGAGTAAGAATGTTTTTATATTTTGTAACGTATTGTAAATTATTTTAAAAATAATCACAAAAATATGTTTTATGATTTTCAGCAAATAAATTAACTAAAGTATACTTTTTCTACAGATTTTTTGAGTTTCTTTCAGTCTACTAATATTCAGCAAAAATTTTATTAAGTTTTAGCATGGGTTTTTTAATTTCTAATCTACTAAGTGTCAGAAAAACTTTTGCTGAATCTACTAATTTTGTTGCTAAAAATCAGCTCGCTGATTATCAGCAAAAGATTTTACTGACATTAGCAATTTTTTTGCAAGCACCCTCCTGACTAAAATTTAGCTGACTTTACTAACTTTTTTATTTGAGTGTAGCCTAATTGTCCAATTACTGCGCCCAATCGATAATGCACGGTGCGAAATTTAGTCACAAGATTCCGAATAGCCGCCTCATAAGGTAGCCCAATCTGACCATAAATTGGAAGAAGTGCACGATGCACTTTCTTAACCGAGCGTGAATTGTGATAATAAAATTCAATAATATGCAAGCGTTGTTCGTTTGTAAGTTGATTCATGGTTAAATTATAGACCAAACTGAACATGTTTACCAGAAGCAGTGTTGTCAAAAAGAAAGTTGCTAAAAAATCACCCTTTATGTGTTTGTATGTCTGTATGTTTGAATTTCTTGTAAATTCAATTGAAATAATTTTTTATTTAATCAAACTATTTTTGTAAGAATGTTTTTGAAATTATTAGACTTTTTTGTTTGAAAGAGAAACCAAACAAAATTCAAATTAAATTGCCAATATTTAACTACCAACGAAAGTGCGTATATTTCTACAGTTTGTTTTTTAAACTACAGATAGAAAAATATATTTCTCTGTATTTTAATTGATTCTTTATTTGAAAACAAACTTTAAGTACAACTTTATAAATAATCTTGATTCAATTCCATATATTACACTATACAAATTTACAAATACACATTTTATTTTTCATCAAATTTAAATATTTAATTTTGTCTTTAATATGATTAATAATCAATTTCTTTGACAAACCGGAATCAACTCAATATTTGAGTTTATTATATCAAAAATGTATATGAATATACATGGTTGGCGTCCTTTTGTATGAAAAACATATACAAAAATCGTCCATGGTTAAGTTTTTTATATGTCTTACAGGAGTTGGTATCATTTTCCTCGCTTATTAGGACAATTTTTTTTAGCAAAATAAATTAATAAAACATTAGTAAGATATTAGTCACACATTATTTCAGGGACGCATAAATGTTTAGAAAAATATTCTCTTGTGTTAAGTAATATCAGTTTTGACGATTTTTATACCTAAAATAGCAAAAAACGGGCTATTTAACTTTAAAATTTTATATTTTAAATTTTCAAGATTGAATATTATTAGAGTAAAAAAATAGTGGTTGTATAAAAAAATGTCTTGCGTATGTCTTGCAAGACATTCATGCTTCCCTATACTAGGTACCTTACGTATAATAAACACAGGAAGGAAACTATTCAACGAATATTTTTTACAAGACTAATACGAATTACTCGATGAAACATTCTGGGTCGATAAAAAAATATTTACAAATTTTTAATAAAAAAAAAATAAAAACATTTTTGGTGGATTTTTAGATAAAATGAGTTTTGTATTACTCTAAATATTCGGAACTAGTTCTGGACTTAAAATTTGTTTTTTTTTCAAATTCTTCATAAACAATATATTAATACAGTTTAATTTCTAGCATTTGCCAAATTCAGTTAATTAATAATAAATATTACATTAAAAATGAGCGCAAAATTTGACAATATTTAAATATGTCTACTTCGCCCATTTTGTTGAAAAATTTGGAAAGTTGTTTCATTTTTACTTAGACTCTTATAGGGGAACAAATTCTGTTAGTTTGGCGATACGCTTGATTTTTTGCTTAATCTATAAAAACATATTCTGTACTAAATTAACACTTATATGCATTTGGTACCAAAATGACCCTCACTTGAAAATTCTTTAAAAACATACTGTGTTATATTAATATAATTCAACTAAGGGACATTTGACACCAAGACTGTCTGAGGGTTAATCTAGTTCAGAATATATTTAAATGGAAATAAAGAATGGATTTAGCCAGTTATACAAAGTAAAAAAGATTTTAAATATATTTTGTTCAAATATATTGTATATAAAATTCGCAGTATATTCTTTAATCTCAATGCAGGGCTGCAGGGGTTAACGTTGTTATATTTGGCAAAAAAAAAAATTTCCTCATCACTTCCACACATTTTTACATAATAATTGAAATCACCTTTCTTACAATACAATATAAATAAGTCTGGGGTCATATTGGGCCTGAGACCCACATGGGTTAATGATGTCCAAAAATTTTTTTTCACAAGCCTCTTTAATGGTGATGAAATAAAATAACAAACAGTACGAAAGTAGTTAACTTTCGACTTCAAATATTTTATGATTTTATGATTTAATTTTTTTTTTTTTAGCTGCTAAATCTCAAGTTTAGGTGCTGCTTAGTGGGATCAAAGATAACATCTTTTTAGGTTATTTTCGATTTATTTCATTCTATTAAATGTATACAAATTTGGCATCAACTGACATGTTAGTTTAAGACACATTCACTGGTGCATAAATTATGCCCTAAGATTTTTAAGTATTTTTGTTATGGAAAAATTTTTTTTTTAATAACATTAAATCTGGGGTTTTATTAAGGAATGTTAGTTGTATTAATCCAAAAATAATTCATAGCAATGCCTACTTAATTTTAACAAAGGGGTGTCTGAGCTTTTCCGATATTCTAAACCGTTCGTATTTTTTGCGGCTTTTCCCGAGGAGCCGTTTTCCCCTACACTTCAAATAATTAAAAAATGTGGCAACTCAGCGTCCACTATATAGGCAATATGAGCATAAACATTTTTGTTTTCTTGAGTACCTTAGCCCTGCTTAGAAATAAATCTAGTTTTCGTAAAATAAAGACAAGTTTTCATGCAAAAGAAAATGTAAAATTTTAACGCTCAAACGTGAGATTGAGCAGCTAAAAGAAGCACTCGTCTCTTTTTTTTTCCTCTACCACATATTCAAAGTTCATTAAAATCTGTCAGTTCAGGTCCGGATACCTGCCTTCGAAGTTTGCTCTAATTTTGTGATCAATTGGTATTTGGAGTATTAGTGTCCTGGGCCACTTTTTATTTCATGGCTATTTCTTAACCAATTTGTGATTTTAACACTCTTTTTTCCTCTAGAGTAAAAACTTTTATAACATTTTAAAAATTTTACCAAAAGTAAAAAAAAAATATCCTAATACAGAAATATGGAGTATGGCCTCGAACTTCAATAATTTTCATTGCACACTTAAAGGTCGAAAAATATAATTTTTATTTTTTAATAAAAATTATATCAAACTTATGAAAAATAATTTTCTTTTAGCAACACTGTATTAATTTTCAGTTGATTTCTGGCACGAACTTACTTTATCCGCTTGGCACCAAAGTCAATGATTGCATAGACAAGTTAAACTAGGATCTTGAAAGGAAACACAATTGGACATCAATAAATGGCCTTTGTTTAACTGCCAAAAAATCCAAAGCAATGATGATCGGTAAACCAAAACAATTGCTACCGTCACTGCCACCAGTCGAAATCAAAAGCTAAATATATAAACATTTCTCATAAAATTATTATTGTAGAGCAATTCCATATGAAAACGATCAAAATTGGCAAATTTTTGGACGCCCCCTCTCCGATTTTAAAATAAATAGTCTCAATTGATTGCCCAGCAAAAAATAATGTACCTACATATTTTTTTTTTTTTATAGTGACTGGTTTAGTGGTGGTGTGCACCACTGTCATGTGACAAAATTGAAGAATTCTTCATAAGGGACCTCATTGAAAGTTGTTTAAAAAAAAAACTACTAAAGCGATCGCAAATTAGGAAAATTTTATTTTTCAATTAAAACCTGATTCAATACCTTTCCAACGAGCTATCACTCGTTGCGATCGCTTTAGTAGTTTTTTTTTAAAACAACTTTAAATGAGGTCCCTTATGAAGAATTCTTCAATTTTGTCACATGACAGTGGTACACACCAGCACTAAACCAGTCACTATAAAAAAAAAAAAATATGTAGGTACATTATTTTTTTCTGGGCAATCGATTGAGACTATTTATTTTAAAATCGGAGAGGGGTCGTCCAAAAGGTGATCGCTTTCATATGGAATTGCTCTGTAACTAAATGTATTTAAAATAGATTTTTCATTTAATCCTTGTTAAATTAAATTTGTTTAAGATTAAATTTTGTTACTTTTAACTTTATATATATATATTTTATAACGAACATTTTTTATGCCATTGTTTCCGTTTCATTTTCCTTTTTTGTTTTTTGTGATAAATTATATTATATTGATTAAATTAAAATAATTATTAATTGTTTATTTTTTTATATTATTTATTATTATTTTTAATTTTTTTAATTTTTTTTATTATTACGAGGGCGGATCAATAAGTCCGTGACTTTTTAAATGAAACACATTTTTTGTTTGCAAAATAAAATTTTATTTTTCAACATAATCTCCTTTTAGCCTAATACACTTAGTCCAACGTTTCTCCAATTTTTGTAACCCTTCCAAAAAATAGGGTTTTTCGAGGTCCATAAAATAGGCATTTCTTGGCCATATGGGGTCGTTTTTTTTTTAAATCCTCGTTAAATCGGTCCAATAAGTTGGCATAATATTCGCCGTTTATTGTTTTTCCGTTTTAAAGGTAATCGATGTGGATTATCCCGCGTGCATCCCAAAAAACTGTAGCCATCACCTTAATGGCCACGATTACATTTATGGTCAATTGAGGGCAAACGCGGCACCCATCTTGCAGACAGCATTCTCAAACCCAACTGATCATTTAAAATAGAAACCACACTGCCATATGAAATGCCTATTGCATCAACAATCTCACACACTTTTACTCTTCGATTGGCCAACACCATATCGTGGATTTTTTCTGTATTTTCGGGTGTATTGACCTCAATTGGTAGTTCAGAACGTTCAGCGACATTTGCACTTGTGCGACCACAACGAAAGTCAGTAAACCACTTTTTTACCATTGAAATCGATTGTGTAGAGTCCCTATAGTATTTATAAAGCTTTTCCTTGGTTTGACTGATGGTTTTTTTTTTGCAAAAAATAATGTTTATTTAGCACTCGAAATTCACTTTTTTCCATTTTTAAAAAAATCCACGAGGTTGTATGTTTGAACAGCTGTTAAACGCAAAGTAAATGACGGAACTTGCTCAAAATTCGGCAGTAGTCTATTAACAGGTGGTACTTGATGGTATCAGTGTCCGCCCTCGTATTATGTAACATTATTTTCCCAGTGCTGTTAAAAGACGAGAAAACCTTGGTGCACTGATATGCTAAATAAATAAATAAATAAAAAAATAAATAAATAAATGTCATATATATTATTTTCATATAGGAAGACAAAAAAACCAACCAATCCTTATTCAAAAAATGCAGTTTTGGTTTCTGGAGCCCCCTAATGAATGTGTTTAAACAAAAAAATTAATTTAAACAAATTTATATAATGACCTCTAAAATAATGACTTTTAAAAATAAAAATAATTATTAAAAATGTAGACACTACTTAGGGAGGAATATATTTAAAAAAATTTATTAATGGTAATAAACACTTTTTGACAAAAACTGATATTTTTAAAATGGAAATAAAATTATGACATATTTAAGAGTATTGAATATGTATCAAAAGTAAAAAATTTCTCAAATGTTTGTTTTATATTAATGCAATAAAAAGTAACAATTCTTTTAACATTCCCCTAAATTTTATAAAATCCACCCTAATACACACACAGCAGAACACTCTTTAGAATTATAACACAAAAAGTGAAAATTATTTGCTACAATTTACAACTTTCAACAGTGTTAAACAGTGAAATATAAATAAATTATATTTTAATTTGAATTTAAAACAAAACAACAACAACGATAAAGTTTTGTTGGGTGGTAACAAGAACATAAATAAATAAAACTTTTTTTTTCCAATGGGAGTATTTTATTTATTTTTTTGACTTTGTCTTGCTGAGAATACATTTTTAGAAATTATTTTAACAAATATTTAAGCAAATTTATTCAGAAATAACACTTTAAAATTTTTAATTAAAAACTCAATCAAATATTAAGTTTAAAAATCAAATAGTAAATATAAGTACCATTAACATAACATTCATACACTTGAATAATTGACAAAAACAATTTTAGAATTTCAATGAACATACAGTGGGTCAAATTATGTTATTTTCTGTGATAACTTTAATAATTAAATTTAAAATTTTTTTTTTTTTTAATTTTAGTTAATTGCGAAATTTTTATATTCTCCAATTCAGTTCTATATGTCTAGATATTTCCAGCGATTTAATAACACACTGCTACAAAAAAACACTTTTGGTCAGAACTTGAAAACCAACCTAGTGGGGGTTGTAGGTCTAGGTGGGAACATACAAAAACAGTTTTTAAAAATTTTGAAACACCCTCAAAATTTGAGTTATTTTCAAAAAACTATTTTAGGGTAAGTCGTAGCACTTTAGTACCTCTAACTCACACATTTTTTGACCGATTTCAAAATTTTAAACAGTTTTGGAAAGACAAAGAATTAAGCTTTCATGAAGTGTATATTCCAAGAAATTAAGTAAGTCTTTATCAAAAGTTTCTCATTTTTTTTTTTTTTTTCATAATTTTTCAAATTCAACAAGAGTTATTTTAATTTTTTTCTATGAAAACCTAATTTAGTTTCACTGTACTTTAGAGAAAATTTTATATAGAAAAATATCGAGATATTATTTGTTAAAATCGGTTTATAGTTGCAAAAGTTACTAAACTTTTTCTAAAGAAAAAAATTTGGGATTGCAGACTTTTCTTTTGGTAAACCACTTGACTTACAAACGTAAATTAAAAACTGTACAAATAGCTTAAACTAAGTCAACATGTATAGTTAAAAACGATTACTAGCCCTCCTACGTTTGTTCAACAAACCATCTGTTTCTCGTTTGAGAGACCAGCAATAGTTTGCCATCATTCATATGTGACTCTCTCCATCGAAACGCTTTTCCATTTGTAAAATTTCTTGGTGAAATCGTTCTCCCTGCTCGTCACTGAATTCACTAAGGTTTTCGTGGAAAAAAATCTAAATGTCCATGCAGAAAATGAATTTTTATGGATATTCGATTTTAGCATAAGACTCAAGAAATTCATTTACCACTTCAACGTAGTTAGGACTTTTTTTTCCCCAAAAAGTTTTGACATAAGGAAATAAAACTATTCCATGCTCTGTTTTCTATCTCATTAAGCTTCTTAGAATAATTTTCATCAAGCATAATTTTTCGAATTTGCGGTCCAGAAAAAATACCTAAAAAACAGCAATAATATCAAGTTAATATAACAGTATCTAAGAAAAAAGTGTTAAGTACCTTCTTTTATTTTGCCTTCACTTATTTGTGGAAAAACAGATTTTAAATACAAAAAAGCATCGCCTTCTACATCCAGCCGCTTTACAAGCTGTTTCATATAGGGGCAGAAAATACTAAAAACAGGTGTAAATGAAAAGTTGAATAACTTTTAACAATTTTCATCCAATTTGAAAAATGAAAACCATGTTTTGTTACGAACTAAATTTACTTTATACGTTCGTATACATTTTTATAAGCTTTTATATTAAAATAAGCAATGAAAGCTACTAAAATCAGAAAAGTTTATAATTTTCGTTTTTTTTTTGTAGATATTCTTAACAAAACAATACTTTTAACTTACAAATGTATCAAAAAATGCACGTAATTTTAAAGCGTAATCAGGGTTCTTTTCAAACCCGTTAAAAAAATTTAAATCGACTGAATTACAGGTCGATAAGTTGACGAACATCACTGAAAACGGTTTTACTAGAATAACTTCTGAATTTGAGGGTGTTATTGAAATTTTTTGACACAATTTGTAATGTACTCAACAAGACCTATAACCAACGCTAGGTTGTTTTCCAAGTTTTTTTCACTGTAGCACCGTGTAATTAATAAAATACACCATTTTATAAAATGGCTAATGTTTCGAAAACTAAGCGAGATATTGCAAAACGGACAACAATTTTGCAAAACTTGATTTACACATTACATACCGATGATACAAATGTATAGTGTTCCGTTTCCACTCGTTCCATTTCATATCGTTCCATTTTGGACCAAGGTTTTATTCTATTATCGGAGTGAGTAAATTTGTATTTTCAAAACAAACAAATAATTAAGACACTCTGTGGCTGTATCATAAAAACTAATCCCTTGGAATCTTTCCCGGATCTAGATTATTTGTATTATATGAGTTAATTAATTCCTGTGGAGGAAAAATTTTACCTCTTTTGCCACTGTCTTTATTCATATCAAAAGTTTTTATTTCTTAAAAAACGAACTTTTCTTTTTTTGTACAAAAAAAGATACAAATGGTTTCAAAGTTTCAGAATAAATATTTATTTTATTTTTTTGTTTATTTTTTCTTTTCGAAACAATCACATTGTAAAAACTATCGATTAAAATAAAAATAATAATTTAGGAAATTACCTTATTTTAAACAGAATACTTGCTTTTTTCCAGATAAAAAATTAAAAGTTAAGTTTTTTGTTTATAAAATCCGGTCTATGATTATACACAGAAAATTGATTATTTGATGTTGCCATTTTAGACGACTTTTATTATCAAGAAAACCACTGTAAAATTGTACAAAATAAAAACCTCACAAAACAATCAACGTGTTAAAGTGAGAGTTATTGAGATTTATAAGCAAATGTGCGTAAATGTACGTGTGACAATGTTATTTATCACAGGTACATATTTACGTAGATAGAATGTACAACATGAACATGTTAAAACAATCTAACACAAGCACACATGCACACACATACGCAAACAAACATCTATTGACATAGTACTTGATTTATGCGGTCATTTTGAAAATATTTAAGTACTTTTGAACCAACACATACATAGACTAAATTCTTTCAAGTGACAATTGCAGTCGTAAAAACAAAAAAATGAAGAGGAATCCATACAACGCACCACTAAACATTTGTATGTGTCCATTCAGACTACATGAAATCAATTCAATAATACAAATATCTATGTATGTTGTGTACACCTATCCGTAGATTTACATGATTTTTTATTTCTCGTGTAAATCAAAGGTTTAGGAAATTACCTCGATCTACACGATTTTTTTTTTTTTTTGTTACCCATATTGAATATTCATTAGGTCGGGTCGATTTAAAAATCGCTCAAATCGAAGGAACCATACTTCTAAAACGAATTCTGATGTCCCGTAGGGTCAAATTTTGAAAAATCCCACTTTGACCCATTTAGAGTGCCCCAATCGAATGCAACCCAATCGAATATAATTTATACATTAATCTGCTAGAGCGTCTTTCGGAGAAGAAATAGAGACCGTAATCTTGGAAAGACTCCTACTACTTTCTGAAATATCTCTATCCCGAGATTTGTACATTTTGCTATAAAAACACGGCTAAAACTGGCCTCTTTCAACTTAAATTTTAACCCCTTAACGGTCACCTAGAATGATGATTTATGCATTAATCTGCTAGCGCGTCACCCGGAGAAGAAGTAGCTCCCATAATCTTTGAGAGATTTCTCCTACTTTCTGAAATAACAAAGTGGGCTTTTTCAAAATCGGTTCGGGACATCAAAATTCGTTTTAGAGGTATGGTTCCTTCGGCAAAGTTTCTTATTTTGATCCCTAGAATACGATTTTCCTTGTACGTTGAGCGATTTTTTTTGCCTCCCTACAAATCGACCCGCCCTAGTGAGCATATATTGTTTCATACTTCAGCATGTATAAAGACGTATGACATATATGGAAGCATAAACGGGTTGAAACATGCGAACAAATTTCATATATGGTAATGTATTATATCATGTATTGAAATACATGCAAAATATTACTCTATACCCAGATGAAAATGATAATATATGGTAATATATGAACAGGCATGATCCCATCAATGAGCGTATATTATTTCATATATCAGCATATATGAAGATGTATGTCATGTATGAAATCATATATGTGCTCATACAAGCAAATTAAAAGTTCATATATGTTAATGCATGATATCATGAAATGAAATATAAGCTAAACATTGTTTCATATATGATACAAATTTATTAAGTGTTTTTATATGCGATTATATATTAAAAAATGGGTCTCTCAGATTAATATAAGTTTGTATCAGATTATATTTGGTTTTATACAATTTATTAGATGCGCTCTCATGTAATTGTATATCAAAATTGGGCACATCTTTTGCTGATGAAATTATATAAACAGAGATATGATATCTTATATTCCTATATCTACCATATATAAACTTTTTAATCCTGCATTTATTGTTTCTAAAAGTTATCGACAGTTAAAATTTTCGCTTTTATATTCAATTATATGAAAAGCAATTTCATGATTACATCTGATATCATACACATATAACTGTACCAATAATTTTTATTGGGCGTTGTGGTGTAATGGTTAGCGCGTTGGACTTTTACACATAAGGTCCTGGGTTCGATCCCCGGTGCCGGCAACATCAAAATAATATGTATGGGTTTTTTCTATCCCTCATACGTATCGCAATGTCCACCTTCGGTGTTCCCATAGCAATTAACCCCACCGAAGTAAAATAATGAATCAGGGCTATGAACCAAAAAGCTTCAATAAGTTCGCCAACTCTCCATCAGGTGGCGATCAACAACTGTTCTAAGACTTATCATCTCGCGCAATTACAGTGTTGCCATGTCTGAAGCCCTTCTTCTTTCCCCACCTTTCATCTCTGTACTATCCTTTTCCAAAGAAAGCAACACGCTAAATATAGGAAGTATTTCCTGAGTGTTGCCTCTCTTTTTTTTAAAAAAAAAAAAAAAAAAAGAAGACAAGAATGGAGCAAAATTAATGATTAATAGGTTTTTTGTTAAAGTTCTGCCTATTGTGGAGGCTCTAGCTTTTTTAGAACTTCGGGTTCTGATGAGATCTTTAGCCAGATCGAAATACTAGTGTAGTGTCTGCGTTGCCATACCGTCTGTATGTAACTAGAGACCCACACTTTGTGGAATGTTGTTTGTCAACTACTCACCAAACTTACTAGCGTGGGATTTTGCTTACATTGCAAAATCCACGCTATATAATAATATGTTTAAGTAGTTCTAAGTATTTTTGATCTAATAAAGAACAGTCGCTCACTAGAGCTGAATAAGAACAGTGGTCGTTTTTATTAATAACACTTCACTAGTATCAACCTAGCTAATATGTTTGATTTGCTTTATTTTTGTAAATATACGGAGGTTGAAAGCTCGTTATAAATTGAAAATAACATAAAAATAATCTCGATGTATATAAAAACAAAAAACTAATATAACTGTAAAAAATATTACTTGAGCCAGAGTACACACTAAACATTTTTTATATAAATAGAACATTTTTGGTCTTCAAGGTTTAGTAACGTCATGACGCTTGTTAGGAAAAGACCTAACCACGTGCTTGATTACTAAGAAGACAAGAATGGAGCAAAATTGATGATTAATAGGTTTTTTGTTAAAGTTCTGCCTATTATGGAGGCACTAGCTTTTCTGAAACTTCGGGTTCTGATGAGATCTGTAGCTAGATCGAAATACTAGTATCAACCTAGCTAATATGTTTAATTTGCTTAATTTTTGTAAATATACGGAGGTTGGAACCTCGTTAAAAATTAAAAATAAAAAACATTAACGTTTTGAGTTTTTTAATTTTCTACCATATATTTTGTTTGTTGTTTTTTTTCAAAACAAAATAAAAATGTTTGAAATTTCTGTCAAAACAAAAATAAAAAGAAAGTTCGAAGAAATTATTATTTTCTATTTGTAATTAGAATTTAATTGTTTTTTTTTATATACATATGTGTATTGCAAATTAAATTGCCACACCAAATTAACAGCCACCATTTTATGTAGGGAATGGTTTTTAATATTTGTTGTCTTAATTTTGTTGTTAACGGGAAAAGTGTCATTTGTGATCAAAATGCTCCGATTTTTCACCTTCCTGGAAATATATTTGTTATAGTACCTGCAACGGCACCTAAAAATACTACTCTGTTTAAGTGGAAGAAAAAACTGGTCTGAGAAGAAATTTACGGACTTATTTTTTAGGGAGTACGAGGGGCCATTTATGTAAAACTTTTTATTTTTAATTAAGGAACCCTTACAAGAATCTGAAGTCGAAATGGAAATAGAAAGATAAACACAGAGAAATAAAGTGCTAGCCGAATTAAAAAGTGCATTTTAATGGTGTCAACTTATAACTTTAGTTAGTACAACTATATTTACAATAGATTTCTGAATATTTTGGGTGTTACAACTAAAATTCAGTTGAGTTAAACGAACTTTGTTTTGAAAACTGATGTTCATCCGACTGAAATTCGTAATAACCGAGTTTGAGTCGTAGTAACCGAGTTTCAGTTGACAAATAGCCAAAGTTTTCTCTGTGCGTATACACAAAAGAAAGTCGGTAGTGAAGGGCTTAAGCAAAAAAATAGAATAAATATAATTTTATAGTTTTAAATTAGTCGGACCTAAGAGACAAAAATCAAAAGTTATATGTATATGTAAATACATGAAAAATATTCGAAATATCAAACTTTGAATATATATGAATGAGATCAGTAGACAATTTTTTTAATAATTTTTAATGGATCCAAATTGACTTATAAATAGCAATGACAAGAAAAGTTAAACTCAAGATTTTAGGTTTAAATCAAGTCTTAAGATTATTAAATTTTTAATTTATTTCGAATTAATAACATGGCACGACATTAACAAAATTAATAAGGTTCTGGACATCAATTCTATATATTTCGGTCATGGTATACTTCATGGTATCAATCTATATATGGCACAGTTTTTCAGCAATATGACGTTAAAATTTGACACAGCACCGATGTCCAAAACTATGTTTCAAAATTTTCAGCTAAAAATATTTATACTTGCAAAAGTTTCACATTGCTAGTATATTTGTTGGTACATATTTGTCACAATAGTATGGTTTTTGTCAGATAAACTTTTTCGAATAAAAACATTTTTGGGTGAATTTTTGCACATATACTTTTCAAAGTGGTTCACATATCATACCGAAAGTTGGACTCTGGACTAATCTCGGAAAGCTATGCTGCCATATAAAATGATGTTTGACAAATCGCGCATTATATGAAGCACTATATTAAAATAATTGTTTTCCTGTCGACACACCTGCTCCTAATAGGCTCTTTCTACTACATGACCACTTGTTAACGTCAATTGCTTGAGTTTTGTGAATTTTAAAAGGCGTTTGTTATGGAGGTATATAGGAGATGAATTTTTTAAATTGACATGAAATTTACTTTATTCGAAAGATAATCTTCTGGCACTATAATTGAAATATTACTTCTGGCATATGACCGCCACGGCTGGCTCGAACGTAGTCTAATCTGGAGGTCCAATTTTCATTGACTTTTTCCTATATTTGTGGCCATATATTGGCAATAATGCGGCGAATGTTGTCCTCCAAGTGGTCACTCGTTTCGGGCTTATCGGCGGAGACTAGCAACTTCACATATCCCCACAGAAAATAGACCAGCGGCGTTAAATCGCACGATGTTGAAGGCAAATTTACGGGTCCGAAAAGGGAAACTATCCGGTTACCAAACGTTGTCTTCAATAAATCAATTGTGGGTCGAGCTGTGTGGAGTGTTGCGTCGTCTTTTTGAAACCACAGTTCCTGCACATCATGGTTGTTCAATTGATGAACGAAGAAGTCAGTAATCATGGCTCTATAGTGGCTCATTGACTGTAACTTTCTGACCAGCATCGTTTTTAAAGAAGTACGTACCAATGATTCCACCAGCCCATAAATCACACCAGTCAGTTTTTCTGGATGCAGCGGTGTCTTAACAAACACTTGAGGATTATCATCACTACAAATACGGCAGTTTTGTTTATTGACGTATCCATTTAACCAAAAGAATTAATTGCTCTGATGGACGATTATGTTGACCGTAAAATGGACGTAGTGCGCGATACGTATTTCGAACAGAACCATGATTTTCAAAATAAATTTGCAAAATTTGGAAGCGTTGTTCAGGCGTGAAATGCCAAACCAAACTAAATTTTAGATCAGTCAGATTGATTGCATTTTAAAAACGTTATATGCAAAAAATGCATTTGCATGCGCCAAACTTTAAAGTAATTTTATGGAAAACCTATACCATACATCGAAAAATAAAGTACGCCACTCTAATCAGCGAGCCTGAAGCATAGAGAATTGGTGGTCGTAATTTTTAAAGCTTGATAATTTGTACTCCTGTGTAATTTGTTTCAAATGAGTTCTTTTGTATTTTTTGCCTAAGATATTTTTTTAGAAGAATATCTTTATTATTGTAGAAGTTGATGGAGTTTTCACCCTTAAAATGTTCACAGATTTTAGTCATTCAAATTCATACACACATTGAAAACTTATTGTGATAGGAAGTAATAATGAATTAATTAGAAGCTTGAATTCATTTAGTATTTCTTGCCTAAAATAGCTTCCATTGTGCGGTTTTCTTTCTAATTTAACACTTTTTCTTTTAAAATATAATATAAAATATAAAAAAAGTCTAAGTTTATGTGCATTAGGATGGCCCAAGACTCCAAATTTCATCCAAATCTATTAAATGTTGCGATAAATTAACGATTTTCAATTTTAGGTCGAAACTTAACAGAAATTAAAATATTTTATGGATATATAAAAGTTTTTGTAATATCTTTTTTAACTACTTTGGCCAAGTGGGCGTTGTGGTGTAATGCGTTGTAAGCGCGTTGGACTGTTACACGGATGGTCCAGTTTTCGATTCCAGGTGATGACAACATCAATAACATCAAATTTACCGACTTAGTTTTAATCAAATAAAAAAATAAAAAAGATTTTGAAGGTATCTCCGCAACAAGGACTAATAAAAAAGTTAGAACTCATCGGCAATAAGTACACTTAAATTAACTATATTTTAACGTATTATTATCCTTTTTAATTCTGCCTTCATATATCATTATATAATTATAGAGAGGGATGGGTACATTTAAATTTTCATGAATTTATAGCTAGTTAAGAGTGTTTGAATAGTAATAACAATGATCAGGTTATATAAATACACTGCAAAACAAGAATACACAGTCATATATCTGACTGTAAATAAACAAATATAATAACGCTGAAACACTTGTAATTGCACATTCATTGCATGTTATGGCGACCTCTAAATATCGTCCGATTGAGCCAATTTTTGGTATACAGGTATATTTTGATAAAAGTATCAAATACAAGCTTGTGGAGAAATAATCGGAATAAACTTTTATTTTTTCCTACAAGCGTGGGCCAGGCTAATGCGCATATTAAGCATTTTTCGATTTAGGCGATTTTTCATACAAAAATTTTCAAATTTAATTTATACGATATTTTCATGAACGTATCTATCGTTTCAATCGAGGCATAGGTGTATATGTAAATGTGATTCTTTGTTATTGAAGGGAATTATATGTATTAGTAGCAGTGTTGCCAGGTTTGTTGAGCAAAATATCGTCCATTTTTCAGAAAAAGTAGTCAAAATCGTATTCAAGTTTTGAAAAAATCGTGATATTTTACAACGATAGCACTTTACCATTTAAACTGGTGCGATCCCAAGGATCCCACAATAAAAAGTTTTTTATATTTTTTATAAATGATTTTTTTGTTTTCGACATTACACAGAGAGACTTTTTTGTACGAGTTTTAATTATATTTTTTTACTAAACTGATGAAGTTGTCTTCACACTGTAAATGAAAAATTTATTAAACTTTATGAAAAAGCTTCATAGTTTTAATGAAACTGTTTTTAATTTAACTTTTTCATTAGTCGTATGAAATTTTTAATAAGTAAAAAGAAATTTAAATATGAAAATTATTCATACTCTAGTTCGAGGCCATACTATATACATCTATACACACTTTATATCTTCTTTTTAAACAAAACAAAACAAAACAAGTGTGAAAATATAAAGGAAAATAAAAACAAAAAGCGTGCATTGTATATCTACCAAAGCTAGAGCTTGCACATAACGAACAAGTTTTCAATTTATTTTTGATCAATGGTGATATTCTTTAACTTCGAGCTCATATATTAGTTCTCATTTGGTGGGAAAATATGATTGAATTTTATGAATGCTTGATGTTTTGCATGGGATTGTCACTTCTTTCAAAACGTGTTCTAATAATGGCAACCTAGAAAATTCCCGAAATAAATATGAAAACAAAAACTCTATGGATTATTTGTTAGGACAATATCCTAATAAAGAAATATAGAATATGTCCTCGAACTTGAATAATTTTCATATTCATTTTCATTGCAAATTATTTTTATTCAAAATTTGCGTATGTTTCCCCATATTCAGATATGAATTTTAAATATCTGAAGTTACATTTTGGGACACATTATTTATGTTATGCCTTTTTTTTAAGCGCCGGCTTTATTTTTGGATTTATTTTGTTTCATTTAAAGTTGTATTTATTTTATAAAAAAGAATATTCGAGTTCAAGGTCTGTTTGTTTCGCTAAAAATTCCGTCACTTTTTTTTTAAACCATCTAAATTTTGCACTTATTAAATTTAATAAAAATATTGAAAACTAATTTAGATAAACCCAAAATGAATTAACAAAATCAATAAATTCGTTTTGGATTTAGTTTTGTTTAATTCTCGTACTTATCTGCATTTTTGCAAAATTTTGTATCACATTATATTAGCAAATAAAAGTTAGATTTCGATAGAAATTTTTTTTTTTTTTTATTTTTTAACGAAATAATATAAGTCCAAAAATAGATCCGGTAATTGTATAAGAATTACAAATAAATATGGTTTGCAGACATATTAAGCTATTGTCAAAAAATCGTCGTTTTGGAAGCAAACATCGTCCGATCGTCATTTAGTTATTTTGGATACTAAAAGTCGTCAAAGTAACGATAAATCGTCAAACCTGGCAATACTGATTAGTAGAAGTAATAGAGAGACAAATATAAATGATTTACATTTTTGTACGTGTTGGTACTTTAAACACATTACATACTTGTAGTGTCATACGCACTATCTACATTTATTTTCTCGAGTTTATATATGTATATACTTAAAGGGAAGTTATTTCAGCGAGAGATGTTACATTAAATTTCTTAAGTTTAATACGATTTAATTGTTAAAACAAGTGTAATGATACACCACATAATGATCTGCAAAATTTAAAATTTGTTTAAAAAGTGATTTTTTTATTGAAAATTTGTTTTTTTTTTAAATTATTATGCATATGACCCTTAAATTTATTTATTTAAATACTTTTATAAAACATATTTTTCTCAAGCAGGTTCTATCAAAACGCTTATATGGCACGTAGTATACCTTCCTTATCAGCTCATGGTAAAGGTACACTCAAAAAACAGTTAGCAAAGTCAGCAAAAACTGTGACTGAGTTAGCTACTTTGAAGTCTGGAGGGTACTTGCAAAAAAAGTTATCAGCAAAAGATTTTGCTGAAAATCAGCGAGCTGATTTTTAGTAAAAAAATTAGTAGAACCAGCAAGATTTTTCCCAAAGCTTAGTTGAATTAAAATTATAAAGTCATTGCAAAAAATTAATAAAACTTTTGCTGGATATTTGTAGGTTTTCAAAAAAAGCTCTACAAATTTATAGATACATAATAATTTAGTTAAGTTTAGTTTATTTGCTGAAAATTCTAAAACAAATTTTCTAATTCTTTAAAAATAAGTAATTGGCCCCTTTTAGAAAAATTTTAGTTTTCAGTCATTTTTAAAGTTTGCATTTTTTTAATATCGCAATTTTTTCACTAATGGCCTGTTTCACGATTTCGAAAGAATTCTTTCTTTCGCTTCCCAAACGAAAGAAAATTGATTTGGGTTTCTCTAACCAAATTTCTATGCGAACGATGAGTTGAAGTACAAGTCGAATGAAAACGCAAAAGTTTTCATACAAAATTTGGTTTCTCTATTTCGAACGAGTTGTCAATAGTGCGAACTTAAATTTCCAAACCAGTTACTTGCGTTTTTCATTTCGAGTAACAAAATATTTTCAAAAAAATATATCATTCATTCCATGAGAAAACGCAAAAAATCTGAACACATGTTTTTATTTAGTCGATTTTTAAAAGGTACATATTTCGAAAACTAATGGAGCTGGAGGAAATATGGTTGCATTTTTTACTTTTGCCGTTTTTAAATTTTGAAGTTTTTTTCATTTTGGCGATGTTTCCACTTTTTTTGGCGATATTTTTTATTTTTGACGATTTTTTTTAGTTTTGGTGATTTTTCAATTTAAGTGATTTTTTACATTTTTTACATTTTTGGGGATTTTTTTCATTTTAACGATATTTTTTTCAATTTTAGCGTTTTTTTTCAATTCTGGCGTTGTTTTTCATTAAGTAAAAAATAGATTGAATTCCCAATTATTGAATTCGCAATGATTGAATTCTCAACAATTGACTTCCCAACGATTGAATTCCCAATGATTGAATTCAATAATTGATAATATCGAATTAGCTAAATTGATTGAATTCCCCACTAGTGAATTCCAAAAAATGAATTCTCTGTGATTGATTAAGAAAAAAATCATTCGATTTAAAAAAATCCGATCTGATTTTTTAAAAATAGAATTCAATCTTTGAAGCTCTGTATATGTACAACCACTTATATACAAATATTTATTATTAAATTTATTATTATACAAAATATTAATAAAACTCTTTCAAAAAATTAATTTTTTGTTCTGTTATTCTTTCTTACCGCAAGGTAAAGATACGCATTTTTAGGGGGTTTTTACGCATATAAAAATGTATTTTTACGCATTTTATTCGTATATTTACAAGCAGAGCATGTTTTTTTACCCAAAAATTAAGTAAAATTATTCATTTATTTCTAAATTTAATTACATTTTTACGCACTTGCATAGTACATTTACACACTTTTTGTTGGCCAACTTACACGTATTGTGTGTATTTTTTTCATTTACACACATAGGTAAATTTACCCAACTTATAGTAGGAGTATAGTTTCCTACTATAAGTTGGGTAAATTTCAACAGAAATTAATTAGAGTGTATATTTATAAAAATATTCATTTAGTAAAAAATATTAAAAGAACAAAAATCAGAAAAACGATTCAAATAAAACTTGTAATTTATTCTTTAATCTTACTAGTATACTTAATGGCTATTAAAAAAATATGAGTAACGAATCTCTTAAATAGTATTTGGGAATAGAAATTTTGGCTGGGTTGTTGTACGGAAAATAATCTAAGTACGTTATATTTTTATTTTTGAATCCAAATAACTTTTTTGACATCATATCGAAAATTTTACTAGGTGAAAACAATACAAAAAAAAATATTTTGAAAACCGATACAAAAATATATAAAAATATTTCCATATTTTAGAATAAAAGAATAAACTTTGTTTAAAAAAATCATTACAAATAGAAGACATGTTTGTCTCATAAAAATCAGTATTAGGTAAGATTCCATATTTTAGTAAACTGTATTTTTTTTTTGAAAATCGTAGGAGGAGAAAGTTTTGACAATAATTTTGTTTAAAAACCTCCAGTTATAAAGTAGACAAATAACATGCGATATACAATTATAATGTTATGGCTCTTCAAAGTGAAGCACTTTTAGCATTTTTATTAAATTTATGAAAATTAAAAACGTGCATAAAATCGCGAGTTTTTACAAATTTCGAGATCTGGAAAAAGCTATGTGCAAGTGGGACTATAGAGTATTCATGTTCAAAATATATAAAAAATCGGAGAACCTCAGAAAAAAAATCCTCATTTTTCAGTGTTCTTTGCTGGAATGAATTATATAATAAAAAATTATAAATATTTGTAAAAAAAGCAATGGATAACAAAAGGTAAGAATAAAATAACTCGAATATTCGTAGTATATTAAGAACTTTAAATTTCAGCTTAATAAAATCCACAATGGAACAGCTGAAAACGCTGGTGTACTTTTTTGATTTCCTTTTTTTTGATTTATTTATTTTTCTTTTGTTTTATTAATTTATTTGTTTTATTTATTTATTTGTCATATACAGCTGATCACTGCTAAGTAATGTTGTATTTATCTTCAAACAATTTAGTAGTATTTTATGGTAATTTTAAAGGAAAAGTTTAAAATATCCGGTCTGGCACCACTATGATTTGTAAATACGTAAAACACAAAAATTGGCACACGTAAGTATAGGCGAAAGATAGCTTTCGAAATAGAGAAACCCAAACTGATTTGAATTCGAGTGACTAGCTATCGTTCGACTAGGTTTTCATTCGAGATCGAGGAACAGGCCATAAATGTCAGGTCATAATTTATGATAAAATATCGAAAAGTAAACTTATGGTTTAAATTTTTTTTTTAAATTTAAAAGCAAAATGTTTGAAAAGAGAGTATGGCAAAACTGACTTATGGTCCTAGTGCTATAGTCAGAAAGTGTTACTGTTTATTTAAACACGAACAATACAGTGTATTATGACTAGAGATTCAAACCTTTACACGAACAATGTTTATTAGTCAAAAAGGTTATATTTTTAATTAGTTCAGTTCTTTCAGTTTTTTTTTTTTTACTTTTCATCAAGTAAATAAAAAAAAATGCGGTTGAAGCCTTGATCTTTTTCCTTTAAAAATTAGAATTTGGGTAAATCCATGTAATTACCTACCAATAGATAAAGTCTGCATTAAATTAGCTGATGAAGAAATTTTTAATTATTACATAAATATTGCACGTTTTTTTTTGTATAACAAAAAACAAATAATCTTGAACTTGGATAATTTTTCGCACATCAAAATCGGAAATTTGTTTTATTCCGTTTGTTAAAATCAGTTTTTTAGCGTATTATTTCAAAAGGTATAAAATTTGTAAAGTATTTTTTAGGAACCTAAGTAAATCACATTTTTGTTTATAAAGAATGTATTGTCAATTGTAAACTGTTTAAAAACCTATCACAAGTTATACAAATGTTTTTTGTTTTTGTATGAAAATATCGGAAGTTTTTTTTTTTTTATTGAGAAAATTATATGATATACGGCGTCACAGAAAAAGCTAAATTTAGTTTGCATAAAAACTGTTAAATATTCGATTTATTCTTGTTAACTAATTTTTAAGGTGGGTAAAATTTCAAAAAGTCATCTTATAATGTCATTTGCATAAAAAATGCACTTTATTTAGTATATTGAGTTGTAATACAGTTTATTTATTTTTAATGGAAATGTTAGTCATTTGTAGAACAAATTAAATTTTTTACTAACCTTGTAGTTCATTTAAAAAAACAAACCACATCAAATGACTGTTTTATGATTTTACATTCATTTTTTACAGTTATTTTTTGTTATTTAAAAAAATAAAATTAATGTTTGTTTATTTTTTACTAACATGTGGTTCATTTTTACTACAAATGTGGTTAATTTTTTGAAAATTAAAAAACAAATGGCAATGTTAGTTGAATTTTCTGAAATTTAAGTCGTCCTTTCTTTAAGTGAAGTTTCATTTGTTTTTAATTTCATTTGCAGTGGGTTTTACCTACATAGTGTTCTAAGTGCACATATTATTTTTAGTGTGAAAAACGATAACCATATAAATCGAAAGCTTTTCGAGTCAGAGAAATCCGATAACAACTTTCGCAATAAAGCTCTTCAAAATACTTTTTCGATTTTTTAAATTTTTTAAAAATTGAAGCAGTGAAAAATTACGAGTTTTTGAAAATTCTAAAAACAGGATGTAGGGATGTATTAGAGGCTCCATGTAGTATGTGTTTAAATTTGAAGACCCTAGGTCAATTACATTTGTGATGTAACGTGGATTTGAATATACATATTGATATTTATTTTCTAAATGAGAAATTATTCGATATATAAAAATCCAAAATCGGTTAAGATCTAGCCTAATAATAAAAACTGACCCAGGCCATTATTGTGATAAATACCACTTGAACTTAAAATTCGAGAACACATCCTAAACGTTTTTGAAATTAATTACTGCAACATAATTTTTTTTATTTAATAGATTTAATAAATTGTGAAATATGTTTTTGTTAAGATGTCGTTAACGTGTACTGAGAGGGATACTAATTTTGTGATATTTTCAAAATCTAAAATTTTAAATTTTAAAAAATTTCCTTCAACAAAATAATAATATTTGAAAAATTGTGATTTGAACTTCATGGAAGTGTTTAATAAAGGCGCTACGAAATAACCCCCAATGAAATAACCCCCCAACGGCCAAAAATGAAATAACCCCAAAAAAAAAAATGGTGTAAAATTGTTTGGGGGTTTCTTCATTTTTTTTGGGGATTATTTCATCTTACGGTTTGGAGATTATTTCATTATGAAGCAACCCCCAATGAAATATAGCCCAAAATTTAAATTCTTTGGAGGTTATTCCATATGCAATTAATTTGGGGGTTATTTCATGGTTATTTCCATGGGACGCGGCTGGTGGCTTCGCTGAATAAAGTTTCCCTGCGCGCGTCACACTAGGGAAGATAATGAGACGCGCAGGAAAACTGTATTCAGCGAAGCCACCTGCCGCGTCCTATGGAGGAGAAAACCCCTAAGATCGGCCGCAGGCCGCCACTCAGAAAAACTGAACAGTGTAACAAAAGAATCAAAAATATGAAAACAAAAAATAAAAAAAATTTAGGACATATTTCATTTCTTTGGAGCTTATTTCATTGGGGGTTATTTCATTTCTTCCTTTGGGAGTTATTTCATTACGAAACAACCCCCAAATTTTGGGTGTTATTTCATTTTCACCTTTGGGGAATATTTCATTTCTTTTGGGTATTATTTCATTTTTTTTTGTTGGGACTTATTTCATTTTTTTTGGGATTTATTTCATTGGGGGTTATTTCATTTTGTCGTTTGGGTGTTATTTCATTGGGGGTTATTTCGTAGCGCCTTTAATAAATTTTATAGAATTGTTTAATAACTTTGTTTAATAATTTTTGTAATAAAAGTTCACTTGAGTATTGCAGCGATTTTATTTTTGCGGATTTCGAGGAAATTGTGTTTTTTAGGTAATAAGGCTAATTTATTTCCATAAAATATTTGAAATCGAAAATTAGCTCTTTTTGTACCATTTGTTGCTTTATTTTATCATCATTAATCAAGGTTACGAAAAAAATATTTTTTTGAACTTCATTAACACATGCAAGCCTGCGGCCAAAAATTACCCCAAACTTATTTATTGTAATTTGCAAAAAACGTCAACGATTTCATTACTTCTATTGAATTTTGAGAAAGGCGATTTGAAGTACTATGACACAATGTGCACAGCTGCCGTGCTAACAAAGTTGGCCAAATTTAACTATGTTAAACCAAAACGTGCCGCATTGAGTTGAAAGTAGATACTACGAATATTTGAAGAAATACTTTTATTTAAACAAACAATTTTTAAACTTTTTAGATTTCAAAAATCGCATTATGAAAATCTCCATTAACCAAAAACACTTATAGTGTACACTGTTCTATGAATAGACACTGGAATTCATCCTTTTCAAATTTGCATTAAATTCATGAAGATTTTCAATAAATTTTATGAAAAATTTCATTTTATTTATTAAAAATTTCACAAGCTAAACGTTTAATTTAAAATAATTCATAAAAATTACGAGTCTCGTTTCTAAAGTTTAAACAATAAAATTGGCCATTTTTATTTACTCGAACAATTGTTTGAGTTAAATTGATCGATTAGTTGAGTAACGGTTAACCGATTGAATACCCTAATGAGTATACACTGGATTTCATCCTGTTCAACTTTTTATTAAATTTATGAAATGTTTCATAAAATTTTATGAAAATTTTCATTTTATTTGTTAAAAATGTCACACGCTTAACGAAAAAGTTTAATTTCAAATAATTCATAAAAATTATGAGTCTCTTTTCTAAAGTTTAAAAAAGTTTTCATTCCTTATTTTAAGAAATATTTATCAGTTTAGTGAAATATTTCTTCAAAACTCGAGAAAGAAAATTCTCTCTGTGTACTGCATGTTTGGGCAACAGTATGATGTGAGTAGTACCTTGTTTATTAGGGAGCACTTTTGTTGTAATCTATTAATTCACCTATAATACAAAGACCACCGCAAATGTAGTTAATAACTTATGAAATTTTACTTGAAAAAAAGAACGACTTAAATTTCAGTTAATTCAACTAACAATGTCATTTGTTTTTTACTGTTCAAAAAATTAACCACAATTGCAGTAAATTTAACCAATTAGGTAGTAAAAACTGGACAAACATTTATTTTTTTAAATAAAAAACTACTAGATAAAATGATTGTAAAGTGCTGATATAGCAACCAAAAATCACATAAAATACAATAAGTTTTATGCATAATCATTATTTATAATTTTACGTCATAAAAACCACCCTATTGTACTCACTCAATAACATTAAATCCATTTTAAAATGCAACGTGTTAAGCAAGTTATCCAAATGCCTTAAACATTTATCATTTTTACATGTTGGCCATACTACATAGAAATACTTGTAGTTTTTTTCCTAATAGTTCATTACAAGTTTTAAAATCTTTTTTTTTGGAAAAAAATACTAAAATCAAAAGACTAAAACGCTGTATGAGCACTAGAGTGGCATTTTTTAATTTTCGATTTTTATCGATTACTAGATAAAGAGCCCGGTGTTTCCCGGGTCAACTGTGATTTTTGAATGCAGAAAAAATTTTAATGTAATAAAATTTAAAAAAAATTAAATCATTAAGACATTGCTAAATAATCCGTAGGTATATTATACGGGAGAAAAAAAAATCTTAAAAACGAAATGGTTTTCCTCAAATGTTTTGATTGGATTTAATACTTTCAAATTAAGAAAAATAAGCTTTATTAAAAATAGTGGAATTTTTTTGATTTTGACGATTTTGACCAAAAGTCTGTATTGAAGTGAGTTATGGTAATGAAACTTTTACTGAGGCCTTCCTCGGGAAACGTAGAATATATGTGAGTAATTTCAAAGAAATCCGTTAAAACTTTCCTAGAAGTTTGTATTCTAAAAAAAAACGAAAAAAGTTGAAAAAGGTGAAAAAATTTTAATTTTATATTTTTTGTCAAAAGTAGGAGTAGAAGTGGGAGTGGTCGATTAAACTAAACTACGATCTAAGTTGAGGCCCGAGGATTAGTCGTGCCAAATTTTATGAAAATCCGTTGAGAATTGCAAATTTGTATCGAGAACAAACAAACAGAAAATGAGTTTTATATATTTATATAGAGAGAAGATAGTGGAAACTTTTGTGGAGTGTTGTTTTTCTGCTTTGGCTTTTGTTAGAAAAAACAATTTTCATATAAAGTCCACTTTACGTCTACTTATATATGTTACCACATAAGAAGCATATAGTAATACATGGCTATGCATGGCACCATATATTATAATATATTTTAAGATGTTAAAATATAAGACTATGTATAACATTTTTACTCGGGTACCTAAGTTCTGAGATGATCTTGGATAAGACAAAACATCGATCTATATCAAATGATATGTGGTTTTATATTTGAGATATATCTTTTATTGATCAGGAATAGTATGTTTTATGTGGTTATAAACTTACGTACATGTAAATAATGTATATTATATTATATATACACAGAAAAAAATTTGGCTATTTGCCAACTGAAATTCGGTTACTACGACTAAAATTCGGTTATTACGAATTTCAGTGGGTTGGTGCAACTTAAGATTAGTTTTCACTATATAGTTCGGTTAATTCAACTAAATTTTAGTTGCAACACCCAAAATATTCTGAAATCTAATGTAAATATCGTTGTACTAACAGAATTTATAAGTTGCTACCATTAAAATACACTTTTCAAGTGCCAACCGACACTTTATTTCTCTGTGTGTAGACATACCTACTAATTCACATACTACAGTTACACACACAAACATACGTAGTTATCCATGAATTGGATATTGATATACAATATCCTTTTATTTGTTAAAATACATTTTGCTTTATTGACTTACAATACCAATAACCAAATACGTAAACAAAGCCACCCATACTTATAAATGTAAATAGATGCGTTGAAAAATATTATTTTAAGGAAAGGGAAATGTAGAAGTATAACATCAAAAAGACCATTATTGAAACTAACATTTCCTTTTAACAAATCAAGGTTTGTTTTTTTCTTTTTTTTTTTTTAAAGAAAAATGTTCAAGGTTATTTTTAATGCATTTATTTATTTAATGTTTTTTGTTTTTAAATGTGGAAATATAACCAATTATATACATTTTGTTTGCGGTTTTGTTTCACTTTTTTAAATGATGACTTTTTCATGTAGTTTTTAAACATAACTTTGTATATTTTAAATTGAAATTTTCTTTTTTTTTTGCTATTTTGTGGTTAAAAAATCAACAACACCTTTCAAAAATAATTGATATATACACATGTCATAGCACAACATTCAGTGGCGGATCCAGCCCATCCTTTTGGAGGGGACATACTTTTTAAAAAAATTTTCAAATTTTTCTCTAAGCACTTCAAGCAAGGCAACCGAATCAAATAATGGTTTTAGTAGAGTAACGGTATTTTATTCAATATCTGTGTTACCGAAACAACGATATAATTGAATAAACTAACAAAAAAAAAAAAATATAATGAGCGTTTTTAATCATTAATAACTTCATAATTATTAAATATTTCAATAGAAAACATTTTGATAATTTTTTGCTAAGACTGCTAAAAATTAGTTAAAACTGACTTCGCGGAAAAAAACTGCTAAAATTAATAGTTTCTTTTTGCTACATATTAGTTAGATACCTTTATGTCTTCCGTGTAAACATCACAACTTCTGAATAGCAGAAACCACCTCTGGCACGTTAAAACCAATGGCACATATTAAAGATAAGCTTCGGTAAGCAATCGATGTGCTTCAGCTGCAATTTTGTTTAAATTGCAAAACTTGCCGCAAATGATGTTTTGTTGTCACGAAATTCGACATTTTCGGAGAAAAAAAAAACTTTGTTGTTTACACTATTTCATTCAATGGCTAACAGTAAGTGACAATAAATGACAGATTTTTACCCTCCAAACTGACATATAAGTTATTAAAGACGCAAAACCGTGTGCAAAGGAATCACCATCAGTTCTGAATCCTGCATTTTTAAATTGAACACCCAATATTAGTAGACAAAACAACAATTATAAAAAAATTAAAAATTTTAGTTTTTTGTTCTGAAATCAGACACCTACAATTTTTTAGCACAAAGATCTGCTAGTTTTAGCAAAATATACTGTTATTTGCATTGTAGAAAATTTAAGGTAAATATAGCGAAAATGTTCTTGATATTACAGTTTTGGTTAGCTATTTTCAGTTCACAAATATTTAGTAAAAGTTTTTTTTTGCTAATTTTAGGAGAGTATATTGCTATTTTTAATTAGCTAAATATTAATTCGAATATAAAAAGAATTTTGTAAAGTTAACAGTTTTATTTTTGGTGTTCTTATCTTATAAATGTAAAGGGTGTTTTTTATACAGGTGTATAACTTTAAGTTGGCAACACTTGTATTACCTGACAGCCATTTTATCAGCTGTCTCCTTTTTTTTTTGTTTAGTTTATAAACAACACAGGGGATGGTAAACTAGACGGTACTTTGTCTTTTATACAAGTTTGATATAATTATTATTAAAAATAAAAATTATGTTTTTTTCGACGTGTTCTCATGATGGGAACCTAGAAAAACTCCCGAAATAGATCTATCAACACATTCCTGAAAGGGTCAAAGAATGAATTTGAAAACAAAAACTCTTTAGATTATTTAGTTAGTACAAAAGTTAGTAAAACGTCTTGTAAATCAGGTGTACTATTTTTTAGCAAATTTTTTTTGCTAAAATCGTGTTTTCTGCTAAAATTTTTGTTATACTTATTCAGCACTTAACTGTTTTATACTAATGCTTTACTAATATACTAATGTTTTACTAATTAATGTTGCTAAAAAAAATTGTGCTGATAAGCACATTAATAGTGTGGACGACAACCAGATTAAAAGATATACGCAGAATGAAGCAGATGTCGCGGCGTGTCAAGATGTAGTAGAGAAGAGGAAAATGATACTAAAAAGTACAACTCTAATAAGACATATAAAAAAATCAACCATGGAAGTCTTTTGTATCTGTTTTTTATACATAAAACAAAATTGAGGATTAAAACAACTTAAATTTTGCGTTGTCACCGGCTTGCAAAAATAATTGTCTATTAATAAAATAAAAGACAAAAGAAAATATTTAAATTTAATATGTATTTCTATAATAAATGTTAATAGATTAATAATCTAGTGTGGTCAAATTGCAAACAAACATATACAGACATGTAGACAGAGTAAAGCGAAAGACAAAGACACACATCTTAGTATGGTTTCTTTTTCTTATTGCAAAAAAAAAGGGTTGTTTTTTTCGTTTCGTTTCGTTTGTTTTTGTTTATTTTTTCGTTTCGTTTCTATAATTATCTTCGGCAGTTGCGTCATTTAAAAGAAAGCATCGTTTAGACTACCATTGATGTAAGTAGTTGAAAGAAAATTTTTGTTATGTTATATATATTTATTTCTATATATTTTCAGATATTAAATTAATTCATGACATCAATGATTTTCAGCAAAAGCTTTTGCTGACATTAGCAATTTTTTTGCTAGCACCCTCCTGACTAAAATTTTTCTGACTCAGCAAAATTTTTTGCCGACTTTAGAAACTTTTTTTTGAGTGTAGGACAATATCCTAATAAAGAAATATAGAGTATGGCCTCGAACTTGAATAATAATAATTTTTTTCTGTCTTCTGTTTATAGGGCCGGAGTCAAAAACTAATTTGAGTAGAAACACATACGTGTGGGCACTCGGTTGAAAGAAAATTTCCAAAATGATATTATTTTATGATCCATGATACGTAGCGCTCTCAAGAGCTATTAAGCTATTAAGTATATTTTAAAAATGGGGTGGACGTTTTTATAGTGCTATTTTTTTTTTTTGTTATTTTTGTAACATTTACTGTTCAAATAATGACTTTTAAATGATGTTATGAGTTTCTAGTTGCTATCGTTGGCATTACTCAGGAATAACCGCGTGGAGGTGATAGTGCAAGATTTATTGGCTTAAGAGTTTTCTCCTCCAGTCCGTCCAAATAGTCAAATTTCTAAATAGTCATATTTCTAACATTTGCAAAATTCAGTTAAGTAATAATACAAAACTAAGCCTACTTCACCTATTTTTTTGGAGAACTTGTTAAATTTTTTTCTGTCTGTTATATTAGAATATATACTATTATTTTGACATTGCTGCGATATGATTGTTCCTGCGGGATAGTTGGCTTGGTAAGCAACATATTTTGTTGTAAAATTGTATCTCGTGCCACTTTTGTAAAATTTTTTTAAAAGCCTTTTCTAGTGCATTAAAATTCCAAATTTAAAAATTACAAATTTTTTTTAATAATGCCATTACCAGAAAAGAATAATTTGTAGCTTTTCTTTTTCTTTATTTTTGATTTTAAAAAAATTCTATTTTTTAACTTTGTTGTTTTTCAAGTGTTTTAAGGAACATTTTTTATCGTTAAATTTTTTGTTAAATTTTCTGGAATTTATTTTATTTTTCCGATTATGGGACTTTTTCTCATCAAAACATTTAAGCTTGTATAAATCAAAAATTTCTAAAAAACGTATTTATATAAATCTATTATTACTAGGGCAACCAAAAATACAGCTCTAAACAGTAAATTACCATTAAAAATCATAACTTTGTCTTAAAATCGTTACTAAAAATAAAACTTGTGTAACTTTGTGACTTTCAGTCAAACAAAGATTCAATAGGGTTTCTTAAGCTCCAAAGCTCAAATTGGTTTATCAAAGTATTTTTGATAACCCAACAACATGAAACATTAAATTTTCAACCCTCAAAACACTTTTATTGCTGAAAAATTACAACAAAAATATCTCTATTTCAGAACATAAAAAAGCTAAAATAATCGTCATGTTTAAAGAAAAACGTCAAAAAGTAGATTATATCTACAAAATAAGCAAATATCAAAAAAAAAAATAAGCTAAAAATAGCCCTAATAAGTAAAGCTTAAAATTTTCATAATTTCATGATCAGAATTTGAAAAAGTTCTATGCTTTCAAAAAAATAACACATTTCGAAGGGGCAATTTCGAAGCTTTTAATGATACAAATTTTAATAAACTATGTACTGAAAAGCTTGTGAAACAAACTTTATATTTTTTTTACTAAAATTTAAGACCTTTTTAACCTTTTTCTCTGTCATTTCAAAAGGCGAGTTACAACCTTAACGAAAAGTTGTCCACCTTCGGTTTAAAGCACATATGTTAATAGCGAAATTACATATTATGATGTGAACAAGATTATTCAAGTTCCAGATCATTTGTTTTTTGTTAAACAAAAAACCGTGCAATGTTTATTTATTAATTAAAAAAGTTTTCTATCAGCTACACTCAAAAAAATAAGTTAGTAGAAAAGTTAGTAAAACGTCTTGTAAATCAGGTATACTATTTTTTAGCAAAATTTTTTGCTATAATCGTGTTTTCAGCTAAAATTTTTGTTATACTTATTCAGCTCTTAACTGTTTTATAGTAATGCTTTACTAATATACTAATGCTTTACTAATTAATTTTGCTAAAAAAAAATTGTGCTGAAAAGCACATTAATAGTGTGGACGACAACCAGATTGAAAGATATACGCAGAATGAAGTAGATGTCGCGGCAGGTCAAGATGTAGTAGAGAAGAGGAAAATGATACTAAAAAGTACAACTCTAATAAGACATATAAAAAAATCAACCATGGAAGACTTTTGTATCTGTTTTTCATACATAAAACAAAATTGAGGATTAAAATAACTTAAATTTTGCGTTGTCACCGGCTTGTGAAAATAATTGTCTATTAATTAAATAAAAGACAAAATAAAATATTTATTTATTTAAACTAAATGTTTATATGTGTGGTCAAATTGCAAACATACATATACAGAAATGTAGACAGAGTAAAGTGAAAGACAAAGACACACATCTTAGGTAGATTTTTTATGGTTCCTTTTTCTTATTGCAATAAGGGTTGTTTTTTTCGTTTCGTTTGTTTTTGTTTATTTTATCATTTCGTTTCTATAATTATCTTCGGCAGTTGCGATAGCATCATTTAAACGATAGCATCATTTAGACAACCATTGATGTAAGTAATTGAAAGACAATTTTTGTTATGTTATATATATTTATTTCTATATATTTTCAGATATTAAATAAATTCATGTCGTCAATGTGGAAAAATTAAAATTTTTATATTTCGTTATTATAGTAAATTATTTTTAAAAGAATCACAAAAATATGTTTTATGATTTTCAGCAAATAAATTAACTAAATTACAATTTTTCTACAAATTTTTTGCGTTTTTGCAGTCTACTAAAATTCAGCAAAAAATTTATTAATTTTTAGCAAGGCTTTTGTATTTCTAATGTACTAAGTGTTAGCAAAACTTTTGCTGAATCTACAAATTTTGTTGCTAAAAATCAGCTCGCTTGCGGACTTTACTAACTTTTTTTTTGAGTGTAATTTAAAGTTTTCTATCAGCTAATTTACATGTTTCATTTCATTTCACGTCACCGAAAATCATAATTGATGATAAAAGATCGAAAAATAAATTTTTGCCACCTTGCCACTACTGATACGCATGTGGATAGTCATAGTTTTGCCAGCCCTGGTCAAGGGCAACAACAAAAAAATTTAATGTACCAATTTTTTTTTATGTTTTTTTAATCGGTACGTCTGGGGAAATATCTGCCTCATCTACTGGATCTCCCTCCAAACTGGATCCGCGCCTGCGACATTGTACAACATTTACAATAAAAAATTACCATACACTTCGTTGTCCATTAAAATTGAAAAAAATATATTTTAAAGGTAACTACAATGGAAAGTTATATCAAAAAAAAAAAAAAATCATATTGAAAAATGGAAATGAAAACGATATAGCAATGTGTTGGTAAAATGACATAATTGTACGTGCAATATATTAAAATACACACACAGAAAAATAAAGTGCTAACTTATTCGGTTTGTGTGTTTTGGTAGCAGCAATCAAATTATTCAGTTCAGATTGCTCAAGCCATTTTAAAACTGATTTGTAAATATTTTGGGTGTTGCAACTAAAAGTCAACCGTATTAACTGAATTCTGTTGTGAAAACCTATATTAAGTTGTAACAACCGATTTTAGTGGAAGTACACGAATTTTAGTTGGCAAGTGGCACATTTTTTCTCAGTGTGCATAAATTGGGTAAGGGAAATTGATTAAAAGATTTTTTTTTTAGATTTTGATGTTCCAAGGCTAAACTTTATATGCTTAAAAATAAGCTTAAGAAGCAGTGAAATCTATTTCTCTCACAAGGAAAGTACTCGAACCAAAACACTCCGATTTTAATGAAATATGGATATGTGATAAAGAAAAAAAAAATGCTAAGATCGACCTGTCTCGGCGTTTGGGTCACCTCGGGATTTAAATGGGTCGAAATTGTTTTCAAAAATTGACCTGTTATCGTATTTTTGCCTTTTAATGTATTTGAACCAAATCAACTATATACACACTGAGAATAATTTAGCTATTTGCCAACTGATATTCGGTTATTACTACTCAAATTTGATTTTTACGGCTTTCAGTTCCTTGGTAGAATTGAACATCAGTTTTCACAACAAATTTCGGTTAATTCAACTGAATTTTAGTTGCAACACCCAAAATATTCAGAAATCTGATATAAAATTTCTTTGTATTAACTGAAGTTATGAGTTGTTACCATAAAAATACATTTTTCAATTCGGTTGGAACTTTATTTCTCTGTGTGTATGTACGTTTTGATTTTAAAATTTTTTGTGTTAAAAAATGTATAATTGTTGTGGTTTTTTATATGGAGAACATACTGCTATGGTTGTCAAAATCAAGTATTTGATTTCTTATTAAATTTAAGCGGACACGTGTTTCAATATGCCTGCCATTTCAGGTTTAACAAGATTTTTCCTAAAACACCTTTTTGTACTTTTTCTTAAAGAGTTTCTGTGGTAAACGTAGATAATATCAAATTTCATATTTTTGAAAACTCAATAACTCTGTGTAATTTTTCTTCTAAATTTCGTTAATTTTAAATAATAAAGTAAGTAAAAGTAAAAAAAAACCTAATTTTTTATATGCAATTTATTACTTATTTCTAAATCAGGTTATGTATTTTTTTTTAAAAGCTTTCCAGTAATATATAACATGATATAAATTTAATATACATACGTTCATAGAAAACGAATATAAGTTATTTGAGTTATGTACCCTTACAAAAAAAGTACCAGGAGCACTAGAACTACTTTGACATATTTGTTTGCAACGGTATGACCATTTTCTTTGCTGATCATATATAATATTTATATCAACATTTTCGTTTTTGAATTGCAGATTAATATTTAATTAAAATAATTTTTAATTTTCTAAGTTATAAGAAAGCTCCCATATTTTTTTTTTCAATATATTTTCAAATGTTTTCATTGAAAACAAATAAATAGCAGAAAACATTTTTTTTTAATTCTTTAAAAAGTATTTAATTTTTTTTTTTTAAGAACCCAGAGTTAAACTCTACGGATTGTTTGTTTCGTACAAGTTTAACATCTACATATATAACAGAGTGCCTCAAAATATAAGTATCCTCAAAAGATGTGTCCCAGTAAAAAACGCTGCTTACCTGCAAGCAGGTTTGTAAGGGAGTAAGCCATAAAGAATCCCTTACAAACCTGCTTACATATGCCATGATTTTTATATGGCGAATTCCCACTTGGAAGCATTACTTTTTGGCAAAATAAGCGCTGATTTTAGCGCTTATAAAAAGCTGTGATTTCATGGCTTTCAGTAAAATCATTTTTCATGTCTAGATTATTACGGTTAAAAGTAATAATATGAATATTATATAATTTATTTTACATAAAATTCTACAGTTATTAATTTTTTGTTGGTTAAATTTTAGACATATTAATATAATAATTTAATTTGTTTCCGTACCACGTGCTAGCTCTTCAGAAACAATTTAATGACTATTTATTTTGTACAACATACTTGTAAGGGATTAAGGTAAGCTGCTTACAACCTGCATTCTTGTAAGGGAAATCAGAAAGCTCAAAAATTTTTTTTTGGTTATTTTTATACGAAAATTATTCGATTCTTTTGCTGCTTCTCAGTATTATGTAATGGTAAGCACTTACATAATGGTAAGCACTTTTCTGCTGATTCCTAAAGGTTTTTGGCTTTAGTATAATATCCCGTGAGCTACACCGTTTTTTAGAAAAAAAAAATACAAACACTATTTTTTATAAAGTATAAATTGTTTACTGCAATTTTTGTTAAAAATTGGTTCAAATATAAAAAAGATTAAACAATTCGTTCTGCATTAAAAAATTCAGCCCCTTGCCACAAGATAATAAAAACTTTATGACATTATTATTTTTAAGCTGTGTTTTCTAATTTGATTTATGTTTAATGTTTAAATATTTCGTTTTTATGTTTTATGTAAATTTTATTATGTTTTGAAAATAATACTCATGTTATTGTAAGTGTAAAAACTATATGGTATGGTTGATAATGTTACTAATTAAATGTTTTATATTTTAAATAGACGTCCCTAGAAAAAGTCAACAACAAATTGACGAAACGTCGGGAGAAAATGTAATATAAATGTATTTTTATTTACATTAATTGAATTTAGGCCGAATTAGCTTATTTTGAAGACAATAACTGAAGATTAGCCAAAATAAAAAAACAATAGACATTTTTTTATGTTTTTCAATGCGATTTTTATTCGAAATTAAACAACTCTTCCATTTTACATTTTTAATACATCGTCGAATAGTTTTTGAAATCGTCTAATAATTTTGGCAACTGATTAACCCTTGCTTGCACACAGTAGCATTTATTTTTTGCACACAATTTGTATGCATAAAGTTCATTTTATAATACTAATATAACTGTATTTTTCATTTAATAAAGCCTAATGTTTCATATTTAAAATATAGTATTTTATTTTATTTTTTTTTTAATTTTTATTTGTTTTGCAAATATTTCAGGAAATATTTAACGGTTGTTCATGTTTGATATAAAATACGAGTTTTATTTGTAGAATATCTAGTTTAGGTAAAAATTATTGGTATTTATCTTAAAAATGGGAATTTTTCCTTAGAGAATCCTGTATACATCCTTGAACATTATGAAACAGTTTTGTATTGAAATTATTAGCGGATGCCAACACATTACATATATCGCTCATTTACTTTAATAACGTCATAACTCAACAATTTTGATTTTGTAGAAAAAGAATTTAAAGTTTTCAATTTACTCCCACCTTGAAGAAAAAAAAAACGACATAATTTATCTCAAGAGGTGAGTATACATTATACCAATACGAATTTTTTACACAATATGATACGTGATATAATAAATAATTCTACGTCATTAACTCAAAAATCATGTTTTTTGATTTGTGACATTCTTGAAGTAAAAAGCGATATGTATTCAAAATGAAAAACGGATTAAAAATGGCATGTTTTTTGAAATTTTAATAAAACTTGCATTAAAAAATTATACAAAAATCTTATTATCTCGAGTCGAGCAGCTGCTTTTAATAATTTTTTTAATGTAGTATCGTAGAATTTATTTTTTTTTTATATTTGACCAATATTAAATATATAAATAAATAAAAAATAGTGTTCTGGGATAGCTTTTAAAAACGGGTTTGCTCACGGGAGCTAGAGGCGAAATATTTCAGGAATCATCATAAAACATATTAATCTTTATTCTCAGTTATGTGCAATTTGATCTTTTTTTTAAAGTCTCAAAATGACACTCTCTCACAGACTGATGACAGGCTCAGCATGGTCAAAGCTTAAGCCCTAGAGCCAAGAGCTTGAAATTTGGCATGGAGGTAAATTCTCCAACGTAAACGTCCGGTAAGACAGGATTTTTGGAAACTTTTACGGAAATTCCGTTGGCTAGAAAGCTGAGATTTTCAATATGAGTTAATTCGGATATGATCTAACTCTAGTAGTTTTTGGAAAAAAACTTGTATTTGCTTGTCCTATTCGATAGATATTTTTAATAAAAAAAAAGAAATTTTTCAAAAACTACTGGCTTTTATTTGTAGAACAAATGGAGTGCTAGACTTTTTAAAATTCTAAAAACTAAAAGAAATTATTTGAAATTCCGAAACATTCTGAAAAGTTTTGCAGAACAAAAGTCGTAAACTTAGTGTGCATTTACGTCGAAACTTTAAAAAAAAAAGAGATAGCGGAAATTATGGAGGCTCTAGCTTTTCTAAAACTTTGGGTTCTGATGAGATCTTTAGCCAGATCGAAATACTAGTATCAACCTAGCTAATATGTTTGATTTGCTTTATTTTTGTAAATATACGGAAGTTGAAAGCTCGTTATAAATTAAAAATAACATAAAAATAATCTCGATGTATATAAAAACAAAAAACTAATATAACTGTAAAGAACTTGCTGACTGTTGGCAACTTTGACATATTCATGAAACAACTAAAGGTCCAATTTATAGAACAGGCCACATTATAGAACATATATATTAATCATATTAAATGGGGAAAATATCCGAATTATACTCTATAAAAGCACTCAAACTAAATGGTACATTTGGATGCGATTCGATATAATTGAATACAGCCATTTTGTTGGATGACAAATATATATAGTTCTATAAAGGCTCATATTAAAATAAAATAATTTTTTAATCGTGTTTAACCGTACGATGCATACCCAACTTTTACTACGAGAACACACACCCGTGATACGTTTTTACATACTAGCTTATTTTGGCTTTTTCTAATGTTAAATGGTCCAATATCATTATTTTTTTTTAAATGCGTATCTTTCGTATCTTTCTTGCCTACACCTACACCTACATGTCGACTTTGGAAGAAATTACTTATTTTTCCTAGATCCGAAATCTCTATGCCCTAAGTTAAGCCGTTCCTGAGTTACAGCACTGCAAAGTTGCAATAATATACATTTGTACCCGGGTGTGTGTTCTAAGGGTTAAGTGGTTTACATTTTATTGAAATAGCTTTTTCCCCTACACTCACAATAACTTTTCCATAAAAGTTCAACAGTTATTTAAAAATGTAATCGATAAAGTGGTTTCAATGGAATATACAGTTAAATTACCAAAGAAATACATTTTTTAACTTTCTGTCTGTTATTGAATAAACAAAATATACAAAAAAAAAAGGTCTTTCGGTAATAGTTAAAATACACAATTAAAATTTTCTATTTAAAACAAAAAGTTGTGATATTATATTGAGTTTTGAAATAAACTAAAACAACCCAGCAAAATTTTTTAGAACAGATTACCTCTGAACCTGTTCTAGAACAACTTCTTTTACCACTGGTTACATGGAACCGGTTCTAGAACAGGTTCCTGGGTGTCTAAATGTAAGGTGTCACTGTCCCAGAACCAGTTCTATAACTGGTTCTAGAACCGGTTCTAAAGCAACCTGTTCTTGTTTGGAGGTAAATAACCTATTGCAAATAGGACAAACTCTATATAAAAAGAACCAGTTGCAGAACAGAAATTAGAACCTGTTATAATACAGTATAAGTTGTTCTGCAACCAGTTATTTGGATTTTACTATTTTACTGGGAATCTATTGTTTTTATCGATTTTGTCAATTAATTTTTTAACAGTTGAGAATAACCCAGCAAAATTTTATAGAACAGATTACCTATGAACCTGTTCTAGAACAATTTCTTTTACAACCGGTTACATGGAACCGGTTCTAGAACAGGTTCCTGGAAGTCGAAATGTACGGTGTCACTGACCCAGAACCAGTTTTATAACTGGTTCTAGAACCGGTTCTAGAATAACCTGTTCTTGTTTGGAGGTAAAGAACCTATTGCAAATAGGACAAACTCCATATAAAAAGAACCAGTTGCAGAACAGAAATTAGAACCTGTTATAATGCAATATAAGTTGTTCTGCAACCAGTACTTTGGATTTTACTATTTTACTGGGAAACTAAACAATACAATTGCTTTAAACGAAAGGTAAGTAGTCCTTCTTTTCCTGATTTTCAAATACATTAATGTTTATATTCAGTAGTTTTTATGGAAAAAATTTTGTGAGTGTACCTCAGTAAATTTTTATATTTTTTTTAATGGAGTGTTATATTTGAAAATTGTTTTTAAATTTCAATGTTTAACTGTCAATCACGATACAGGAAATTGAGAACAGTTAAAAATATTAACAAATTGTTTTATAGACAATGTGAACATATTAAATTATGAATTTGAATTTCCACCAATGTTTAAATTTTATATATTAACACAAAACTTTTTTGTATCTTTTTATCATGTAAAAATAGCTTTAAGCTTCATTGATTTCATAAAGTAAAATACAATAATTTATTCTGACTTCCAGTTACGTTTTTTTTTATTCATTTCCATCATCATCATCATCACCCATATATAGCCTTAGAATATTTAACTTATTGGCCTTAAGGCTTTAACCACAACCACTTTATCATTTCTCACGTTTTCACACATAGAGCATGGAATATCAAATATGGTAGAAAGAGTATTTATGGTATGTATCGGTGTTAGTTTTGTCTTGCCTAGCCTGCTTATTACACAAGTTTACATCATAAATTCGCCAGACATGAGACTTTTTGTTATCATGTATTTTGGTTGCCTAAAACCGAAAATCTCATTCAACAATTTTTTTATGGCGCAGTTTTTGAAATTATATACATTTTTGAATTTATGAGTTGTTTAACTAATTTCACTATATCAAAATTTGAGCCAGTAAAATTGCAAAAAAAAAATCATTTAATCCGCAATAAATCCTTTGAATATTGTTTTTAAATCGGTTTAGTAATTTTGGACCTAAGGGTATAAATTACATGGAAAAGCAATTTTTCGAGAAAAAAAATTTAAACAGTGTTGCCCAAAAATATTTTTTTTCGCAAAAAGTATAGCGATATTGAAAAAATTTCTTTAATTCGCGAATATCTCAAAAAAACCCATACTTAATTTGAATGAAATGTATGTCTAAAGCATCACTTACAACATATACAAATTTCAAGCTGTGATTCAAAAGGTTTCAAAAATAAACGAAAATTTCCCGAAAGTATGTACACTTACACTCAAAAATAAGTTAGTGCAAAAGTTAGTAAAACGTCTTGTAAATCAGGTATACTATTTTTTAGAAAATTTTTTTTGCTAAAATCGTGTTTTCAGCTAAAATTTTTGTTATACTTATTCAGCACTTAACTATTTTATACTAATGCTTTACTAATATACTAATGTTTTACTAATTAATTTTGCTAAAAAAAATTGTGCTGATAAGCACATTAATAGTGAGGACGACAACCAGATTGAAAGATATACGCACAATGAAGCAGATGTCGCGGCATGTCAAGATGTAGTAGAGAAGAGGAAAATGATACTAAAAACTACAACTCTAATAAGAAATATAAAAAAAATCAACCATGGAAGACTTTTATATCTCTTTTTCATACATAAAACAAAATTGAGGATTAAAACAACTTAAATTATGCGTTGTCACCTTGTGAAAATAATTGTCTATTAATAAAATAAAAGACAAAAGAAAATATTTAAATTTAATATGTATTTCTATAATAAATGTTAATAGATTAATAATCTAGTGTGGTCAAATTGCAAACAAACATATACAGACATGTAGACAGAGTAAAGCGAAAGACAAAGACACACATCTTAGGTAGATTTGTATGGTTCCTTTTTCGTATTGCAAAAAAAGGGTTGTTTTTTTCGTTTCGTTTGTTTTTGTTTATTTTTTCGTTTCGTTTCTATAATTATCTTCAGCAGTTGCGTTCTTTAAAAGAAAGCATCATTTAGACAACGATTGATGTAAGTAGTTGAAAGAAAATTTTTGTTATGTTATATATATTTATTTCTATATATTTTCAGATATTAAATTAATTCATGTCGTCAATGTGGGAAAATGTAAATTTTTATATTTCGTAATTATTGTAAATTATTTTTGAAAGAATCACAAAAATATGTTTTATGATTTTCAGCAAATATATTAACTAAATTACAATTTTTTTGCGTTTTTTTCAGTCTACTTAAATTCAGCAAAAAATTTAATAATTTTTACCAAGGCTTTTTTATTTCTAATCTACTAAGTGTTAGCAAAACTTTTGCTGAATCTACTAATTTTGTTGCTAAAAATCAGGTCGCTGATTTTCAGCAAAAGATTTTGCTGACATTAGCAATTTTTTTGCTAGCAAAACAATCCAAAAAAAAACTTTTTTTTTTGGATTTAGAACACTATGTAGGTAAAGACCACTGCAAATGTAGTTAAAAACAAATGCAATTTCACTTAAAGAAAGGACGACTTACATTTCAATAAATTCAACTAACATTGTCATTTGTTTTTTAATGTTTAAAAAATGACTATAAATTGTAGCAAAAATGAACCACGTGTTAGTAAAAATACAAACATATATATATTTTTTTATTTTTTAAATAACAAAAAACAACTGTAAAAAATTAATGCAAAATCAAAAAGCAGTCATTTGATGAGGTTTGCTTTTTTTAAATGAACTACAAGGTTAGTAAAAAATTTAATTTATTCTACAAATGACTGACATTCAAAATAAAAAAAACTGTATTACAACCCAAACAACTACATATTTTTAAAGCAGATGTTCCCTGAGTGTAGTTAAGATACGTACTAAGATTTTCGTTATTACATTCTATGTCCTTTTGAAAGGAGATTTAATGTTCTATTTGTAAACAAATTATATTAATATTTGTACTATCAAAATGATATTTGATTTATACGGCTCCATTAAATTAGGTCCCAAAGTGACAAATGAAAAATGGGCCCAAAAAAGGAGGAAAACTTAGTTTTCTCTTTCGGTGGCCTTTTTTCATTTGAAAAATGAAAATAGGAATGAAGAATGACCCCGAAAAATTTTTGGGTAAAATTCATTTTCGTATGTGGGGTTGAATTACATTATATAATTTAGCTCTAATTTTGGAGGATGAAAACTAAAGGTTGCTTTAACCAATTACTTAAGGAGGTCAATAGGTATATGACATATCGTATATACTATTTAATATCATATTTTTCCTTTATAGATTTTCCAATGTTTTATGTATTAACGGACAAGAAATCTAAGAAAGCATGTGAAGAATTGCAGATATGTAATAGAAATAATATACAATATTTTTAAATTTTCGGTTTGTGTTCGGAGGGACGTGGTAAAAGGGTTTTCAAAAGAAATACACTTAGAATACTATGTAGGTAAAGACCACTGCAAATGTAGTTACAAACAAATGAAATTTCACTAAAAGAAAGGAAGACTTACATTTAAGTAAATTCAACTAACATTGTCATTTGAAATGAAATGAAAAATGAACCACAATTGTAGTAAAAATTAACCAAATATGCAGTAAAAGATAAACAAAAATTTGTTATTTTTATTTTTTCAAATAACAAAAAAGAACTGTAAAAATGAAAAATCATAAAACAGTCATTTTATGTGGTTTGTTTTTTTACATGAACTACAAGGTTAGTAAAAAATTTAATTTGTTCTACAATTGACTGAAATTTACATTAAAAATAACGAAACTGTATTACAACCCATATTTTTAAAGTAGAAGTTTCCTGAGTGTATATTAATTAGAAATTTCATCTGATGAACTAGGAAGTCGAAAACCGGGACACACTTTTTACTAACACCGCGAAATATTTATCTAAAAACAGATCTCGAAATTTCGGTACGTGGCATGAACAAATATATTTCCGTTCTATAAATAGGAATATCTCCAAATTGACCGTTAGCTGTCTAAGTGTTAGAAAGTTATAACGTACCTGCAATATCTATCTGATTAGTTAGAAAGTTTAAATTTGGTATTCATGGTGTGGTTTCCACGCTAAAAATTTCAATGAAATTAGTTTATTTATTTATTATATCTTGAAATTGAAACTATAATGTGGGTTTGTGAGTTGAATTTTGTAAAAAACTAATTAATTAACATTTTAATAATATTTGTCTTACTGTTTAATATATTTATTTAATTTAATATTTTGTGTGCTTCTCTAAATTTCGTTTCGATATATAGCATTCATCGCACTACCGAATGTATTTGAGCCCGATCTATTGCCTGATGGCGGAGATGTGTGACAAAAACGCATTTGAACGCTAGTTAAAAAAAAAATGAAATTTAACTTAAAGAACGGACGACCTACATTTAAGTAAATTCAACTAACATTTTCATTTGTTTTTCAGTGTTCATAAAATGAGCTAAAATTATAGTTAAAATTAGCTCCATATGCAGTAAAATATAAACAAACTCTTTGGCATTTATCCTTGGATTTGCTCGGAAATCGTTTTTTTTTTTCTTTGCTAAAGTACTAAGTTAAGAAAGAATTTCTTGATATTTTTCATTGCAAGGCAAATTTACATAAAGGGTCCGCCATCTAAGATTTTTTTTCAACTAGTGCTTATTTCGTGAATGGTAACACTTAGCTCATGTCTGATTTGACAGATAATTAGTTTTATCCTTCCGCTGAACGAATATGGCTGTGTATACGCTTGAACAACGCTGGGAAATATTGAGACATTACTTTGAAAATCATGGTAATGTTGCAGAATGTGTGCGCCATCAACATCAATTCACCGTCGTTCTCAACAATTGAACATTTCGGAGACATCATTGAGACGAATTTTGCATACAGATTTTGGTATGACGCCATACAAAGTCCAATTGGTTCAGGAGTTGAAGCCAACTGACCATCCAATGCGTTTTCGCTTCGCTAAGGTGAAATACAGCTGCACACTAAGCCATTGGTGAAATACTGCTGCACACAATCGATAATGCGCTTAAAAATTGGACCGATCGTGTAGGCTACTGCATGGCCAGCCGAGGCAGCCATTTGAATGAAATTATTTTCCATTATTAACCGGAAGGATTGTACTTTCAAATAAAAAAAGAAATTTGAGAAAATATTTATAAAGGTTGAGGTTAAAAGATTTTTCATTCTAATTTCGACCAATTTGTGAAAAACTGCTGAACCGTATTGAAATTGTATTACAAATTTATGTTGTGCATTAAATGGTATTTGCTTTGCAATTTGATTAACCAAATTCGTTTGATTGTAAATCGAGATATAGTCAATATAGTCAAATTACTCAAAATTAAAAATATTAAAATATTTTAAAAAACTACTACATAACAAATTTTGTTAATGCTATTTTCGGTTGTTTGTAGTCCTAAATACATAATAAAAAAATAGTCGCATTAAATTTGTGAACTAGTGTTATTACTAACTACATACATAAGATCCATCTAAAGCTGTTGTGGCAATTTAAATTGGTCTTTATATTGATAACTCGTAACTATATGTCTTGTATATTGTGATGATTCATCAATAATGTTTTAACCATCAAGTGGTTGGTATTTGGGTTTATCTTTTTTTTTTCAAAACCCATCACTAAAGGTATTCAAGGCTCATTGATTTCTACAGGCTTGTCATGTGGTAATGTTAGCATGGTAAAATATAATAGAAAGTGTGGTTAACTAACCTGATATACAGAGTCGGAGTGTTGGGATATTTATGTTTAAAGTTTTATTAGTATATATTGTATATTTATTTTTAATATATTTTACATTATTTTTTATTTTCATTTTCATTTGCATTTTTTTAATTTCCTACCACTTTTGCCACAGTTTTTGGTTATGTTATATCCACTATAACGATTTAAAAAGTATTCTTTTCAAACCTCAAAAGCCACATACGCATACATGAATAGTATAAGTTTTAATATCAATAAAAGTTAAATATTTTATTATGTACAAGTTTTTGTGTTTGTGCTGATATTTAAAACTTAACTAAAATATATGCTTAATACTATAATTTAATTAAGTTGTTAAATTTGCAGAACATAAAAATATATTATTATTTGATAATTGCATAAATATAGATGGATGCCAATTGATTCTCATTAAATTTATAAAAATCAATATATGAATTCTACACAGAAAAAAGTTCATAAATACAAGACATTTTTCATAAACTGTATGAATCAAACATGCAGTTCTTAACCAATTTTTTTTTTTTTACAATGAATGACGTTGTTTCTACATAGTATGAACAAGTTCATTAGGTTTATTTTTTTATAATTAATAAATTTTTCCTTAGAATAATGAATTAACCACCAAAACTTTCAACGAGTCTAGATTTTTTAACCCTTTCACTACCGTTGTACACAACAGTGTACACATTTTTTAAAAAATATGAAAAATTTGATAGTGCAATAAGACTTTTGGTTTAAATATGTTCATTAGGATATTGGTCATTGAAAAAAAAAAATAATATACATAAACTAAATATAGTCGCGATATTCATTAACAGTGGCATCTTTTTTAATCAGCCTTTATCTCCTAAAAATGGGCGTTTGATGTATCTTCTAAAATCTCGAAATTTGTCATGTAGCTTTATCAGTTGACTACACTCAGGCAACTTCTGCTTTAAAAATATGTAGTTGTTTGGATTGTAATACAGTTTCTTTATTTTTAATGTAAATGTCAGTCATTTATAGAACAAATTTAAGTTGAACTAACCTTGTAGTTCATTTAAAAAAACAAACCACATCAAATTACTCTTTTATTATTTTACATTATTTTTTTACAGTTGTTATTTAAAAAAATAAAAAAATATAAAAATAAATGTTATTATTATTGTTATATTATTGTTATTATTATTTATTACTAACATATGTAGTTCATTTTTACTGCAATTGTTAGTAATTGTTTGAACAGTAAAAACAAATAGCAAATGTTAGTTGAATTTAATGAAGTGAAATTTCATTTGCATTTGACTACAATTGCTGTGGTCTTTACCTACATAATATCCTTAGTGTAGAAAAAAATCAAACAAATAATTTTTGGATATTCGAATGTTTTAGTGGTAAAAATATGCTAAGAAGTTTCAAAAATTCGATTTTGGAACCCACTTTTTGTTGTGTACTAGGGGGAGGGGGCAGACACTTCAAGCTTTTTCTTTCTCATTTAAGGAGACAAAAATAAGAATCTGAAGGCCAAATAGAAATATATCCACAAACAAAAAGTCGGTGCTGAAAGGGTTAAAAATTCTGCATTTATAGAACAGTTTTAATATATAAAGTTCTTAATATATACCTACACTCAAAAGAATTTTTCCATAGAAGTTCAGCAGTTATTCGAAAATTTAATCGTTAAAGTTGTTTCAATGAAATATGCAGTAAAATTTACAAAGAAATATATTTTAACTTTCTGTCTGTTATTCAATAAACAAAATAAACAAAAAACGGACTTTCGGTAATAGTTCAAATATTCAGTTACAATTTTCTATTTAAAACTAAAAGTTGTTATATTATTATGAGTATTGAAATAAACTAAAACGATCTATTGTTTTTATCGATTTTGTCAATTAAATTTTCAACAGTTGAAAATAAACTAAAAAAATTCAATTCTTTTAACTTATTTTAAATAAACTTCATGTGTTTTTTCAGTAGTCTTTACGGAAAAAATATTGTGAGAGTATATTCGATTTCACAAAAATAAAAACAAATTTAGTTAAAAAAAAAAGTAATGCACTGATCCCGAAGCGTTTGGTACTACATTGAGAAACGAATTCCATTACCTTATGAGGAACACATACGACCAACTGTTGACTTTCTTTTCCTGCTTTCGGTTATGGTGATATTGAGATATGCCTTGTTGTACATGTCGTTGAAGACTAAACTGGTCCTTAATTTCACAAATATGAGTTGAACACAGTCCGCTTCCATTTTTCTTGATTGTATATGTGTGTGGTAAAAACTTAAAACGCTAAAGATAAAATGTACTGCAATATATAAAACTAGTTATAGAACAATTTTTCACTTACATACCATTTCGTATTTGCTGCTAAAATATTTGCATTTTAGGGCTTTCAGTATTTGTTTGAAAAAAGAAAATAAAAATGTATGACAATAAAACAACAAACTTGTAATTTCTTAAATTTCAAAACAAACAAAAAAAAAATTCATAATTGGAAGTAATTTGTTCATACATACATATATGTAAATAAACTCATAATAAGAAAAACAATTCATACTATTTAGGAACAAATTTTTTTCTATGTATTTCAAACCGAACAATTTTTTACATCCTGATTTTTATTTGCTTTTAAATTTGGCAAACCTGCTCTTATTTAAAAAATATTCCACACATGAGTCATTCCAAATATTTTCGATATGGTCTTCGGATATGTGAAAATAAACACTTCGATATTCAATGTTCACACTATATAAACGCAGTATGAAATTTTTCCAATGTCGGTGTAATTCGCGTTGAATAGCGGCTCAAAGTTCGATAATTTTATTAAAACTGAGAGAAATAACTTATGTTAAAAATAATATAAATATATAAAATTCATAGCTTGTATGAAATATTTTCGTTGATATTTAATAATTTACACTTTTAATGATTATTTAGCATAGCATTAATTTGGTGGTTATTGAGAAATTATCATTCGTTGATATTATTTATTAGATCTGGTTTTATAGGATCTATAAAATATTTTTATAACAAAAGTTCGAAAAGTTCGAAAGTTCGAAAGTAAACATCACAGGCTGTTCTGCAAAAGCGATGACAGATTTTTATTAAACTCAGCCTGATTCAGCAAATTTTCGTTACTTAGAATACTATGACATGTAAGAAAGAAATCTAACAAGAAAGGTTTTCCGGGGGCCACCCACCAATGTAGCACGGTGGGGAAATTCTATTATTTCTCAACAAATTTGCTAGAGCTCATAATTTTTGACGAATTCGAAAAAGATAATATTTGAAAAGTAGCTGATTAGATTTCAGATCGAAAATTACAAATTTTTAAAATAAAACGTGTAACATCGTCAAAACGATAACAGTTTAGGTCTCGTTTTGAACAAAACTATATCGTTTTTCTTAGAGAATCTGTTCCCTGGAATTTAGTGACCAACTATTCAAATTCGTCAAAAACTGTTAGCTCTAGGCAAACTTAACCCTTTCACTACCCTTGTACACTACAGTTTACACATCTTTGACAAATAATTAAAATATGACCGAATAAAATATTTACTAATTTTTGTGTACAAATATATTTATTGGGATGTTATCTAAGCTATAAATTTTTTTTTGGGGAGGAAAAATACATATGGGTTGTTTCTATTCGCGATATTTCATGCCAATATTTGCTATTTTCGGATTTTTGAGAGTTTTATCATTTTGGAGCTTTAATAACTTCTCTAGAATAATTTTTAGGTACTTCAAATAATTTTTTTATTAAAGCAGATACTTCAACGATCATTTTAGTTTTATTTGAAAAAAATTGAGCGATCGGTTGGGTCTCGGCAATAGTTAAAAGTTGTGTACACTGTAGTGTACATTGGTAGTCAACGGTTGTTACTCAATATGTTAAGCATAGCTCTATATTTTGTGCATGGAGTTTAAAAGGTCGTTTGTGTTAAAGTACCTGGTACTTGTGTTATTTTTTTTGAGAATTCCGCGGTTGTATTTTTTAGTAAAAGGTATTATTACAGACTAAAACAGATGCGACAGTAGGGTTTTATAACACATAATGGGGAACAACAATTTTAGTGAAAGACAGAGCGATTTTCAGCTAGTTTTAACTTAATATAGCAAACACTTTATGACATCTTTTTTTCTTTAGGCGCGTTATATTAGTTTATTATTTCTAGCACAAAAAGTAGAACAAATGAAAAAATTAAAGTTTTTGTAAACGATTATTTGTTTGACATTTGAAACAAGTTTCGGGTCTATTTATTCTGTGTCATTATTTTACCACCAAAATACAACTCCGTTACAAGTATTCATTATTATAAGCATGGTTCAAAAAAGTATTGAGTAGTAAAAAGTAACCGAAAAGATGCAGCCATGGCAGGTGTTCAATCCAAAGACGAAATTGATCTCATAAACTTTAGAATGCAGGTGTGCAATACATTGGTTTTACTAGAAAAACCCTCTGTCAGAAGAGTTGGTCGTCCATCAAATAATCCGTTTTCTGAAGTCAATCAGGATGACAAGAGACGTTTTACGGCTCCTGTAAGAGACATTCGCTTGGATGGAGTTGGTCACTTTCCCATGTTTCATGATTCTACAGCACCAGGACGTTTGCAAACTTCCAAGTTGCACAAAAAGAACGTACATTCAATGCGTAAAATGTAAAGCGCACTTATGTATACAACGTAACAACAACTGTTTCCTCACTTATCACTCACCATAAATTTTGTATTTATATTTTTTTTAACTTTTCGTGAATTAAAATATTCTTTTTTTAATAAATATTTGTAAAAAAATAATAATTTGCGTTTTTTTTTATTTTCAAATTGCATATTGAACAGTAAGTATCAAGTACTATAGAGTAATAGAGCTCTGCAACCGTTGACTACCAATGTACATTGTAGTGTACAAGTTATTTCGGTATAAAGGGGAAGGGGTAAAATTGTTTCTTTAACTTTTTAAGGATATTTTTAGGGTCCCAAAAATAAATCATAAGTCAAAAAAATTATTTTGCCACACACAAAAAGTCAGTAGTGAAAGGGTTAATAACAAAAAAATTATTTATATCAAAGTTTTGGTTAATTCTGTTTAAAAGAAAGTCAAAATTTTTATAGAAAAAAATTTGAAATTTTTCATTGATTTAATGATTTTTTTTTTTGAAATTATAAAAAATTAAAAAAATACCAATATTAATGAACTTTCATTCAGTTAATGAAATTTTTCATTAAACCAATGAATCGATTTTAATGAAATCGTTTCATTAATACTATGAAGGAAAATTCTATCAGTGTATCACTTACTAGTATCTGTAATTCATTGAGAGCGGAAAACGCCAATCGGGTTCAATCTCCTTGTAAGTAGAGTTCCTCTTAAAGTGCTGTTATAAAAATGTAATACACATTTTTTTTCAAATCACTTAGTTTGAATATATATTGTTCAATCATCATTAATGTCATTTGATGAAACTAATGAACAAAAACTTGGTTGAACATTTTTCTTTATTTCTATAATATTCAAAAAACATTTTTTTTTCTATAATGCATCATTGATTTTTAAGTACATACAACATGAAATAGACATTATTGAATAAAGTTTTGATGTGTTTGAAAAATGAAATTGATGAGATTTTTTTATCTTTTAAAATTAAGTTGTTTTGAAGAAAAAAAGAAAGATTAATGAATATTTCTAAAGAATAAAACAAACAACAGCCATAAGATGAAGATGCAAAATATTTTTTTAATTTAAAACATTAAATAATTTAAAGTAGAAAAAAAAATCGTATATGTTTTTTAATCTTATAATGTTTATTTTATTAATATTTTTTTATACACATTAGGATGTCCATTAAAATAACGATTTGTCGATTTGCGTTACTTACACCCACCAGTTTCAATGAAAATGGTTCCAAATGAAAAAAAAAAAAAAAATAATAATAATAATAAACGTTAACTCGTGCCGAAAGTCGGCAAAAATTACATATTTTGGAAAAAGTCGGTGCTATAATTACAAATTCACAAACTTCGAAGAATCAAAAAATTTTTTTTTTTTTTTATAATTTATTTATTCACTAAATATACTCAAAATTATACAGATATGGAATTATGACTTCATCGGATATCAGCACATTAGCCTGGAATCCAAAATGAACAAAGTCTTTTTTTAAAATTAATTCTAAAGATTCTTTAAAATGCCTAATTTGGAGATGTCGGTTGATATTTTTATAATATAATAGTTGGTGATTGGAGTTGGTGTGTGGACAACTTATTTCCAGGACATTTTATGAAAATCGCTTTTTTTTTGTAAAAATTTTAGCAAAATTTAAATGTATTTATCAAAGTTTGCATAATTTTCGGAAAAATAGCAATTTAATTTTTTTATAAAAAAATTATCTTTACTTTTGTCTAAAAAAATCTTTAACCCTTAGTGGCCTGGAGACAAAAAATATCTATGTAACTTAATTTTTATTATGACTACACCCCAAAAAAAAAGTTGGCAAATTTTAGCAAAAAATGTTGTTGAGTCAGCTAAATTCTAGATAGAAGGGTGCTTGAAAAAAATTTCTAATGTCAGCCAAATATTTATAAACAACAAAATTAGTACACACAGAGAAAAATTTAGCTTTTTGCCAACTGAAACACAAATTCGGTTATTACGAATTTCAGACGGTTGGCACAACTTAGCATTAGTTTTCACTACAAAGTTCGTTTATTTCAACTAAATTTTGTTTGTCACACCCAAAATATTCTGAAATGTAATGTAAATTACGTTGAACTAACAGAATTTATAAGTTGTTACCACTTTTCAATTTGGTTGGCACTATATTTATCTGTATGTATATACAGCAAACGTGTTGCTAATCCTTAGTCGATTAAAAAATTAAAAAATCCGTGCTAAAAGTTAGTAAAATCAATAGTAGATAATCCCTATGGGGAAAGGGGCCGGTTCTGCGTGTGCCACAGGATCGGTCCCTTCGGTCCAGAGACCGATCCTCTGCTAAACCCTACCCTATGTAAACAACTGGCAACTTTAACATTGGCTTGTCATAGGAGGGAGTCATTTGTCCTGCTTTAAACCTCATAGTGGCATGCCACAGGACTAACCACAGATGGGCATACTACAAGACTGTCGCAAAAGGGCCATGTCGTATAAAATAAATGAAAACTAAACAGCTTCCAATGGGTAAAATTCTGGCCAACTGGCTTTTTCGTGTTAATAAGCATTCTGGTTAAGTGGTATGTCCTCCCTTTACCAGTCACATTATTGGTAATTTTGGGACAATTGACACTGTTTAACCCACTTCAGTATTAAATTATACAAGTCCTGTGATAAGTCCTTCTTTAACCAGTCACTTTTAGGTTAATTGACTCCTCATTCCCCATAGGGAAATAATAATATATATATATATATATATATATATATATATATGTATGCACAGCGCATAGTCTAGAGACTTTATTCGTTCCCCCGCATAGTTTAGGGACATTTGCTTACTTTGGGGACTGTCCCCAAAGTTTTCGCGCCTTTTCACACATCTAGCGTTTAAGATGAGGACAATTTTATCTATACACCGCATATTCCGGCGACAATTTTGGGCCTGTCCCTAAAGTATGCGCTGTGCATACATATATATATATATATGTATGCACAGCGCATACTCTAGAGACATTTATTCGTTCCCACGCATAGTTTAGGGACATTTGCTTACTTTGGGGACTGTCCCCAAAGTTTTCGCGCCTTTTCATACATCTAGCGTTTAAGACGAGGACAATTTTTTCGATACACCGCATATTTTCGGGTACAATTTTGGCCATGTCCCTAAAGTATGCGCTACGCATACATATATATATATATATATATATATATATATATATATATATATATATATATGTATGTACACCGCATACTCTAGAGACATTTATTCATTCCCCCGCATAGTTAAGGGACATTTGCTTACTTTGGGGACTGTCCCCAAAATTTTGGCGCCTTTTCATACATCTAGCGTTTAAGATGAGGACAATTTTTTCTATACACCGCATATTCCGGCGACAATTTTGGGCGTGTCCCTAAACTATGCGCTGTGCATACTTTAGGGACACGCCCAAAATTGTCGCCGAAATATGCGGTGTATAGACAAAATTGTCCTCATCTTATACGCTAGATGTATGAAAAGGCGCGAAAACTTTGGGGACAGTCCCCAAAGTAAGCAAATGTCCCTAAACTATGCGGGGGAACGAATAAATGTCTCTAGACTATGCGCTGTGCATACATATATATATATATATATATACAAATAATAATATAATATATAAATATAATAATTTAGTTAATTTATTTGCTGAAAGTCTTTCATTTGATTTGGTGTTTTTTTTTAAATAATTTACAATACGTTAAAAAATATATACTCCAGCGTTGACGATATGAATTTATTAAATATCTGAAATTATATATAACACACACAAAATTAAAAAACATCAATGTTTGTCCAAATGATGGAATCAGTTAAAGTTGCCCCAAAGCAGTAATTTTATATAAAAAACAAAAATAAAAAAACATGACATATTTGTTTTGTTTTTGCAATACGAAAAGGAAACATACAATATTGCCTAAGATGTGTGTCACTGTTTTTCGGTTTAGTCTGTCTACCAGAGCTTATATTTGTTTGACCGCACTATATGAATACACTCTACACGAATATCACTAAAAATGGCTTTAAACATTTAATTTACAAATCTACATTTAATATATACTACATTTAAATATTTTATTTTGTCTTTAATTTATTTAAAAGAGAACTATTATGACAAGTCGGTGACAACACAAAATTTAAGTTTTTTAATCGACAATGTATGTATATACATTGTATACAGATACAAAAATCTTCCATGGTTGATTTTTTTTATATGTCTTACAAGAGTTGTACTTTTTGGTATCATTTTCCTCGTCCCTACTACATCTTGACATGCCTATAAATCTACTTATTTCTGCGTATATCTTTCAATTTTCGTATAAAAATAAACAAACAAATATTTTGAGCTTACTATTTTCCGTAACCAGGATGCAGGTTGTAAGCAGCTTACCCTAATCCCTTATAAGGATGCAGGTTGTAATGCAGAAAGTTTCATATCGTGTATTATAAACGATCTGTACCATTTTGCCAAAGTGATTTCCGATTTTGTTTGGTATTTTCGAGTATGTAATAAAAAATAATTAGTCATTTAACTGTTTCTGAAGAGCTAACATGTGGAACGGTAAAAAAAAGAAAAAAAAAAGATTATATTATATGTCAAAAATTTTAACAAGAATAAATAATATCTGTAGAATAAATAAATAATAAATAATATCTTAAGATAAATTATATTCATATTATTGCTCTTAATAGTAATAATGTAGGCATGAAATATGAAATTACTAAAAGCCATGAAATAGCAGCATTTTGTAAGCAACAAAATCCGCGCTTATTTTGCCCAAAAGTAATGCTTCCAAGTGGGAATTCGCCATATAAAAATCATGGCTTATGTAGGAATTCTTTTAGGCTTACTTCCTTATAAACCTGCTTGCATGTAAGCAGCGTTTTTTACTGGGTATCAACACAATTTTTTCAGCATAATAAATTTGTAAATTATTTGTAAAATATTAGTAACGAGCTGAATAAATATAACTAAAATTTTTGCTGAAAACTCAATTTCAGCATAACATTTTGCTGAAAAGTCATGTTTGGTAAACACTACCTTTTCATTATATCGGTAGTTGTCTACCATGAACACCTCAATACCGATATTATATTTTTCAAACTACGATTCCAATAGTGGAATGTTTATATCAAAGGGTTTATTTTAAAATGTTATCCTTTACATTTTGTTATATCTATAGTTGAAAAATAGTTTAATTGATTTACAAGACGATTTACTAACTTTTATACTAACTTATTTTTTTGAGTGTACACGATTGTAAATCCTGTAAATTAATACAAAAAAATCTACTCTTGATAAAATTAATTATCTTATGTGAGTTGTTCCATATAGGGTTAATTTTTACACTTTTTGGCCAAAAAGGACCCATAAAGAAATTTACAGAATAACACCTTTCATAATTTTGGGTAAATATCAATTAAATCTTATTAGACTATAATTACCTATGCTTATAATATAAAAATCTTTAACCCTTATTGACTGGGAGACGAAAAAGAACCATAAAGCTTAATGTAAATTATACAGGAATATAAAGTCTGTATGTGGGTAAAAAAAAATTTGACTTGATAAAAATTAATATTTTGTGTAACTTGATTTATATAAGGTTAATGTGCTCACATTTCACAATAAAAGACCTACTAGGATATTTACAGAATAACATATGCCAGATTTGTATTAAATTTGGATACATGATAGAATGAACGTAACGAACAACTGCAATTTATCTCAGTCCCTATCTTTTTTTTTAAGTATTAAAAAGTTAGGGTCAGAAGTAATCCTTAAAAATAATATTGGGACAACTACTCTTGTTCGTTAGTTTTTACCCTTTAATACATATCCGAATTTAATATAAATCTGAATGAAGTAATTCTGCAATTTTCCTGCTCTGAGATAATTATCTTCACTTCAGTAATGAATGTCTTCATAACTATAACGAAAATTGTCACTGGAACTCGTCCATTGAAACTTTCCATATAATCTATGAAACAGGTTTCATTAAAATCCGTGTTTATGAAATGTTTGTAGAGTAAAAGAAAATCTTCATAAAACAAATAAATCAATCCGAAAATGAAACGTTTTTAGAATTTATAAAACAGTTTCATAAAATTTTTTAATATTAAAAAGTTTTCAAGTAAAACTTTTCATGAATGTCTTGAAAATGCATAATTTTATAGAAAATTTTTATTAAATTTCTGAAGTGATAATTTATAAAACCGAATGAATTTTTTTATGAAACTACAAAATTTTATAAGAAAAAGTTTATAAAAATTGTATTAGTATTAATAAAATTTCTTGAATATAATGAAATTATTCATTAAATCTACGAAAACAAAATCGACGAAATTGTTTCATTAATATCATGAAACATAATTCTTTCAGTGCCAAGAGGGTAGGGGGGGAGGGGGGTTGTTTGGTGTAAAGTGAAAACCTTAAGCCCCCAGCAAAAAATTTTCAAAAAGGTAAGCGGGTTTGTAATCAAGCATTTTGGGCAGAACGCATTCCTTACTAGATTACCTACTCGATTCTTTTAACAGGGCGTGAGACTAAAATAATTGATTCTTTAGAATTGATTATTTTTTTTTACCGAAGAACCATTTACTTTATATTTTTAAGAACTACATACATTTTTTAATAAAGAAATAGTTCCATTGTAAAACTACGAAGTACTTACACAAAAAAAAAATAAATAAATAGTTCCCTAGAAAAAATAAGAAGTACTTAAATTTAAAAAAAGAAGTAGTTCCATAAGTAAATTCAAACTTTTACTCACACGTGATTCTCCTATGTCACTCAAATATAACGATCAAAACTCATACGGAAATATAATCATAAAAAGTGAAACATCGAATTGTTATGATAACATGGGATTGTCATAATTTTGGAAAATATAAATTTTTCAAAAAAAAAGAACAATTCAAAATTGAAAAACAAAAATATGACTCACGCACAATCACCCTCGAAAATTTTTTTTACACACACCCACGATAACGTCAGTAATTTCAACTTCCACTCACAATTTTCTGCTCACGTGCGCTTCCCTAATTTATACCTAACCACAGTTTAACAAAATTTAGGCAACATGCAATTTCTGTTTTTAGTATTATTTTCCTGCAAGTAAAAATTTGTTTGAAAAACTATATGAGATAAATTCTTTAAAATTGTATAACTTCTTTTTTCAAATTAGGAGCTACTTCCAATAACGTCCTTTTATTAAAAAAAGTATTTGATTACTTCTTGAGTACAAAAAGTTATACATATAAGTTAATAACATTGTTATTTTCGTTTAAGTAAATAATTACTTTGTTATTGAGTTCATGCTTTCTGGTTTAAATTTAAAGAATTGATTACAATACTACTTGCTTTTTTGACTATATCGTTGGAATGAGTTTGGTATTGCAGTTACTAAATTTGGCAATGAGATATGTAAGCAAGTGTGGGCATCACCTTCTTTTTGGAATGTGTAATTTTTTCCTGGGCCTATATACCAAATAATAACTTTTAGCAAGTGAAACATTTCTTGGATCCATTTAAAGGCTTTATAATTTTGTAGTCATACTTTAGATTAACTATCAGACTTGCTATGTCAACTCGTTAAAAAAGGAAAAATATAAATAAAAAAATATTGAAGAAAATTTAACATTTTCAAAAATTAATTTTTTTCCGAAATTTATGCAGAATTTGATAAAAAATATTCATATTTGTTAAATTTTTGATAAAATAAGCAATTTTTGTTTAATATTCTGAGAAGGAGTCGTTGCAAACACAAACACTAATCACAATTTTTCCAATTTTTTTTTTTCCTAATACCAACTATTTTATTATAAAAGTTCAATCGACATCTGCAAATATGGCATTTAAAGAAAAAAAAGTTTTTGAATTCTTATCTAATTTGTGTGTAATTTTGAATTCCAGGCTTAAGTAGGTTAATTATACCCCATGAAGTCAGAGTTCCATATCCGAATAATCTTGAGTATATTTAATGATTAAATTTAATAAAAAAATTATTTTTTCAAAACTGGGATTTTTAATAATAATACACTTTATTTGCAAAATTAGCCATTGTCGGCCGACTATCGGGTAACCGTTAAAAAGACTACAATTTCTTCCATTTGAGACAATTTGTAATAAAACAAATCTATTTTTAAGGGACATCCTAATACACATACTAAATATGAATATATAACTTTCTTTTCTCCTTTTTATACAGCAAATTACCTCTTATTTGGGGTATGTATGACACTGTCAAGCCTAAGGCAGGTATGTTTCTATAATGAGTTTGTTTTCTTTCTTTTTTTTCTGTTTTGCTTTTTGACTAACCTAATAATCCTTATGATTTTATGTATTATTTCATGTTTTTGTGGTTTGATATTAATGTTTATAAGGAAATGTTTATATATATGTATATGAAAATATTTACTATATACATATTTGACATGATATATCATTAGTATACATTTTATTAATATTACTTTTATATTATGGTTGATAATATGTCATGTCATCTTTTGTTTATATAGTGTAATTTTATAATAAAATATCTTGGGGAAAATAATCCAAAATAAATAAAATTTATATTAATAAAAAAAAATATATTGAATATCCAATGCCAATTTTTGTGTAATTATTTAATCAGTTTAAACAAAAAATACGTTTATCTAAAATTAATTTGATATTTTTATTTGTAGTTTTAGCTTAATATACATATAAGGCTTTCCGTACCAGATGTCCCGCAACAGGAAAACGTATATCGTATCAAAGTCATACTTACAGAATTTTATTTCCTGTATAAGTCAAATAAAAAATGTGACAATTTTTTTTTATTTTTCCAAAAAGTACATCTTTACAATGTACATATATTACTATTTATTAGTGACAGCTAAACGTAGTATATTTAATATAAAATTAAGTATACCTCTCCCACAATTTACACGATAGATACGTCGCAGAAAATATCGTTTAAATTGAATTTGAAAATTTTTGTATGAAAATATGTGTAAATCGAAAAAAGGCTTAATATGAACATTAAATTTTAGTATTTGATTATTTTAAACTATTTTGAAAACGTTATGTAAAATAACAGAAGAGTCTTTCTGAGGAAAAAAAATAAAGTAAGTACACTCTGGGAACTTCTGCTTTAAAAATTTGCAGTTGTTTGGGTTGTAATACAATTTCTTTATTTTTAATGTAAATGTCAGTCATTTGTAGAACAAATTAAATTTTTTACTAACCTTGTAGTTCATTAAAAAAAAAAACAAAACACATCAAATGACAGTTTTATGATTTTACATTCATTTTTTACAGTTGGTTTTTGTTGTTTACAAATAATAAAAAAAAATAATTGTTTGTTTATTTTTTACTACCATGTGGTGCATTTTTACTACAATTGTTAGTCATTTTTTGAACAAATGACAATGTTAGATAAATTTATTAAAAATTGTAAGTCGTCCTTTTTTAAGTGAAATTTCATTTGTTTTTAGCTACATTTGCAGTGGTCTTTACCTACATAGTATTCAAAGTGCAAGTTCACATTTCCACTCAAAATTATACAATCTTTTTGACTTTCTATTAAATAGAAAATTAAAAATTTTTGACTGATTCTTATTTTTATCTGTAAGGTACTGTTTATATGCCGACATAGACAAAAAAAATCGCATTTTAACACGTCGGACATAGGCGACGTCAACTGCATTGGTTTTATATGTAGTAGCATATTGTGTGCCACTGCAGAAGCAATCAGATTTAAGTTAGTGTCTCAATTCGATTTTTTTTTTGATTTTTTTTGTTTAACTATAACGGAAATTTTCGTGAGTGAAAATCCGAACACAATTATCTGTTTTATAAGCCAAATAAATGCATGTGTCATTCTGCTAACATTTCCTAATTTTCGTGTGTCCGCGAAAGGGTTAAAAAAATTATAATATTAATATTGTGTGAGATTTTATTCGTTCGGTTTGAGATCATGACAAATTTTTCTCTAAATTAACAGAAAAATTATAATTTTTATATGATAATTTACTTTGACTATTAGAAAAAAACACAGAAAAAGTTATTAGACACTAGCATGAATGGAATGCATTTTCTGACCCACTACGGTCTTCATCAACATTTTTCGTGCCATTTAGTGTTAATCGTAAATATCTTCTATTTAACTCACACGTTAAAGGAATTGGGTAACTTTAAATCCCACATTACTCTGTGTGTTGAGTTCGAATGAAATTTACCACAAACGAGTGTTATTAAGTGTAGAAGACATTTTAAATTCCTCATTCTAATTAGATTTTTTCGTATCAGATTAAATACCATAAATTGTTGCAACCATTTTGAACTATGTTTATTTAAAAAATGTATAACAAAAAATTGTTTTTGACTAAAATAAATCTTTTAATATGAAATCTTAATTATCTTATATTTTCTTATTTTTAATGAAATTTCCGAAAGAAATTTGTTGCATTTAATTTGTACTAATAAAATATTTTAGCTGCTAAATTGACATGCATTTTTGAGCGTTTTGGGTGAATCTGGTTTTTATGGTCAGATTAATTTATGTGTAAAACTTTGAAATTATCGACAAATTTTAAGAGTAAAGAAATGACTTTTAGTTTTTATCAAAACTATTTAAATTTTCACTGTGTATTTTCAATCGAATTCATTAAGTCAAATAATATTTTTTTAAGATACAAAAGACCAATAGCAAAATTATATTATAATTTATATTAACAATATTAACCGATTAAAAAAAGTTAAATTTTTGATAAAGTTATATTATTGATAAAATAAGGCTTATTTTGTGGTTTTTTTAAATATTCGATTTTTGGGTTAAAATTCTAAAACATTGCTCAGCTCAGAAGAATTTCGGTCCAAAATATAAATAAAATAGACAATTTAGTGGAACAACAATAATCAATTTATATTAGATATAAATACTCTGGCGTATGAGCTATATTAATTTTTTGAAAAATCAATCATACGCACTAGTATGTTTTGGTATGTTCTTGTTTTGGTTGTATGTGCATTTTTCAAAATTCGATTTTTGTTTCTGTTATACAGGGTGTCTGGTAGCAGATTTATATTTTCAAACTTAAATAAAAAACGTAATAATTGACACAAAGTTTTATTAAGAGCATTGTACGATAGAATGGAAATGCGGATTTTATTTTTTAAAGATTATGTCATCCAGATGTCTTCCGTCGAGTTGAACACACTGTTTAAAACGGAGCCTTGTGTTCTGCGCCACACGCTGCAGTAAACTTGGTTCAAATCAGCTGATTTCTCTACGAATATTTTCCTTTAAAGCCACAAGAAATTGGGGATTGTCATTATAAACCCTCTCTTTAAGGTAGCCCCATAAAAAAAAAATCGATGGGATCCACTCGGTCCATCACGTATTCGACAAATAATGAACTTTGAACAAAATTGTCGACGAGCAATTACGTAAGAATCATTACTTTAACAAAATGTCTTCACAGCGAACGCGCAACGCTCACTGGACCACTGCAACATCGTGACTGACAAATCCCCACAATCGATAATTCCAACGGCGCCACCCTCCCTCCGCACCGTTTATTACTTTTTAAAATAATCGTATTTAAAAATATAAATTTGCCACCAGACACCCTGTATATAAAAAAATACAGGTATATGAAATTTGGTAGCAATCGGATAATAAAAGCTTTGCTTATAAGGGTAAATATATACTTATTCCAGTTTTTGCAAAATATTGCCAATGTCGTAAAGATTTTAATTTGTGATGATTAATTAATCGAATCGTTGACGGTGTGTGTTCGAATTTCTTGAGAAACTAGTAATTGTCACATTAGTTGTCTGTAGCATTATTTATTACTGCGCTAGTTCTTAACTGATTTTGGATTATATGTATATATATATACACTCACAAGAACTTTTCCATAAAAAATCAGCAGTTGTTTAAAAGTTTAATCGGTAAAGTTGTTTCAATGGAATATACAGTTGCATTACGAAAGAAATATATTTTTTAACATTCTGTCTGTTATTCAACAAAAAAAAAATAAACAAAAAAACGGACTTTCCATAATAGTTAAAATATTCAGTTAAAATTTTCTATTCAAAACAAAAATTTGTTATATTATATTGAGTATTGAAATAAACGAAAACAATCTATTGTTTTTATGGATTTTGTCAATTAATATTCAACAGCTAAAAATAAACTGAAAAACACAATTGTATTAAACGAAAAGTAAGTAGTCCTGTGTTTAACTGATTTTCAGTTAATTTAATGTGTATATTCAGTAGTCTTTACGGAAAAAATATTGTGAGTGTATATATATATATATATATATATGTATGCGTAGCGCATTCTTTAGGGACATGGCCAAAATTGTCGCCGGAATATGCGGTGTATAGAAAAAATTGTCCTCATCTTAAACGCTAGATGTATGAAAAGGCGCGAAAATTTTGGGGACAGTCCCTAAAGTAAGGAAATGTCCCTAAACTATGCGGGGGAACGAATAAATGTCTCTGGACTATGCGCTGTGCATACATATAGATATATATATATATATATTTATATGTATGCACAGCGCATATATATATATATTTATAAATAATGCCCCAGATCACTAATGTGCCAAATACCACTTCAGCAAGAAATTCCAGATTAAATTTTAAACGTTTTTAAAATTGATTACTGAAACATAATTTTTTTATTTAATACACCCACAATTGTGAGACATAAAAGAAGTTTTTGTTTTGGATGGTGTTAACCCGTCCTACGGTGATGTCAAAAACGAACAAAATTTTTGGGGTGATTTTCAAATCTCCAATTTCAAATTTAAAAAAAATTTCTTCAACAAAATCGAAAAAATTTTTATTTTTATTGCTTAAACTTGTTTAAAACATCTAAGAGATTAAAAATAAAAAAACTTAAAAATATCCCCCAGTACACTTGGGTAAGGCAACGATTTAAATTTTACGGATTTCGAGGAAATTGTGTTTTTTAGTAATAAAAAGGCTTATTTGTTGCCATAAAATATTTTAAATTTAAATATTTTAAATTAGCTATTTTGTAACTTTTGCAGTTTTATTTTAAAAGCATTACTGAAAGTTAAAAATAAATGTATTTCGAACATTATTAACCCATGTGGAGCTGCGACCCCAAGTGAACCCATACTTATTTATTTCAATTTTCAAAAAACGTAAAAGATTTTCTTACTACTTTTGAATTTTAAGAAACGTAATGTAAAAGATAATAACAGAATACTTTTAGATCACGTGCCCGTATCGTGCCACATTCAGATCCAAGGAGATACTGTGCGTTTTTATATATATTTGAACAAAAAGTATTTGAATTATTTTTTTACAAACATTTCTAACATTTAAACTTGTAGAACACCTTAAGGGACACCCTAATATATATATATATATATTAGAAAGATTTGCTTACTTTGTGGACTGTCCTCAAAGTTTTCATACATGTGGCGTATAAGACGAGGACTGTTGGTTCGATACACCACGTACTTAGGGGACTAATTTGGGTGTATATACAGATGTACCCATAGTATACGCTGTGCATGCATATATATAATATAGGGTGGCCCTTAAAAAAAAAAGGGTTAAATCTTAAGGCCTCACCCCCCAGAAATATTTGATTGGCTAAAAAAGTGATAAATACGAAGTTTTGGGCCAATCGAAAAATGTTTAGAGGTCGCTCAAAGCGATTGAAAATTACAAATGCGTTTATATGGGGAAAAAATTACTTTTTTCGAGACTTATGAAAATTTTTCAATTATGGGAAAAAATTTTATTCTACATGTTAAATTATTTGATATAAAGAGATAATTATCTATTCAAAAAGGTATAAAAATTCAAATTCGCTTAAGAACCAGCCCAGTAATAAATAATGCCCCAGACCAAAAAAGGTTAAATTATTACTTCATTGAGAAATTCGACCACACGTCATAAATATTTTTGAAATCGATTACTAAGTTATAATTTTTTTACTTAAAAGACTCAATGCTATGAGATATGGAACAAGATTTTTTTATTGGATGTCGTAAACCTGTCGTAAGATGACGTCATACGCGGACAACATTTTTGGGACGTTTTTGAAATCTCTAATTTCAAAATTTTTTCTTCAACGAAACCGAAAAAATTGAGGTTTGGAGTCCAGGAGCTTGTTTAGAACACCTTAGAGAATGAAAATAAAAAAATTTAAAAATATCTACTGGCACACTTGGGTAGGGCAACGATTTGATTTTTGCGGATTTCGAGGAAATTGCGTTTTTTGGTGATAACACGGCTAAAGTATTCAAAAAAAACAGGGTCACTGACGAAGGTTCAATACCAGAAACTGCGCGTGTCTGATTCAGAAAATTGAAAATTTACAATGTAGTTATGATTTTTAGAAAATACATTCATTCTTCTCTACCACGCCTTTCACAATAAAAATAACTGTATTTAAAGACACATTTATACATATGTACATGTAGATTTTAATATAAAGTGTATCATCAAGTCAACTATCGAGTATAACAAGAGCTAGCTCAGGGCGTCAGCTTGACATGACAATGTTTCTGTATTCAAACCCCACACCAGACACAATATTTTTTTTATAATATATATTTATTTTTTTGTTTTATAATAAATCAAAACTAGTGAAAAAGAACTACCTTTTCATTTGTTTAAATTTACATTGATTTTTATTATAAGGAACAACTCTCTTCCTCTGACAAGCCAATCTTAAATTCAACAACAAAAAACCTAAATTTGAACAACATCCGATTCAACAGTTGTATTGTTTCTATTATTTTTTTTTTTAATCAATATTTTTAGTGGGGTTTCAATTTATCTGCATATTGACATATTTGGGACTCATATTCCTGTATTCCAGAACGTTTCACATTTTTAAACAGATTTAATGTGCAAAAAGTAATTATTAGCACGAACTTTACAAAAATGGAAAACAAAATTCCGTAAAATGTGAAATTACACAAAAATTACACAAAAATGTAATTATTCAAAAATTATACAACGAATATAAAGGGTCCGCCATCTAACGTTTTTTTTTCAACCAGTGCTTATTTCGTGAATGGTAACACTTAGCTCATGTCAGATTTGACAGATAATTAGTTTTATCCTTCCGCTGAACGAATATGGTTGTGTATACGCTTGAACAATGCTGGGAAATATTGCGACATTACTTTGAAAATCATGGTAATGTTGCAGAATGTGTGCCGATACACCCAAAACGAGTATGTATGTATGTATATCTTTATTTTAAAATTATAAATTTACAAATTATAAAAACAAATAAAGAAAAAGTAACTAATAATAACAATGACATATAGTCGTCTGTTATATATGTAAATAAAAATATATTTAAAAAATAAAATGTATAAACATGTTTCAAAAAACATATATGATTGTAGTAGATTCCAAAATTTTAAAATGACTCGTCAATGATCATCTTTCTATAATTTCGGTTTCAGCAAGGTATAATTTTCCAAAATGTGTGTACCTGAATTCTTTAAGTATGGGACAAACAGCCATAAAATGTTGTAAATTTTCAATTTCATCTGTGTTACATAATGTGCACTTTTTATTATCTGTGACCTTAAAGGTATTAGCGTTCAATGGTAACAAATCGCATCTTGTTTTAAAAATCGTTGTTATTTGATGTTGCTTATTTAAACTATCAACATAGTTAGTCTGCAGACAGTAGTCTAAATTTTTATAAAAACGAGACCGACTGTTAACTGCATCATGCTGCATACTCATAAGAGTTTTCGATTTTAGTTTTTGTAATAATTCAGTTCCTCTATAAATCCAATTTTCTGGTGAAGCATTTTCATATTCAAATTGTAATCCAAACTCACTGCCCATTTCGTTTATTTCCTTTGCCCAAAAAGTGTTATTACGTATCATTATCCTCGACAATCTATTTGGGAGTCTGTCAAGGTTGTACTGAAATAACGTTTTGTAGATATAATTCATGTGTAGTTCAAGTGTGTAAATATAACTGCATTCTGCATTTGTTTCTAACAATAGAGCATAGTTTGGTGTAAAATCAGGTAACTTTAGAATTATTTTTAGGAAGTAACGTTGTAACTTATCTACTTCATCATATAACCGACAACCCCAAACCTGTGCTGCATATGCTTGAATAGAACGACAAACTGATTGAAAGAGCTTCCATTTAGCTTTAAGTGAAATATTTGGCTTATTCATGAAACTAGTCCATGTAGCATTAATACTGTTTTTAGCTGAAATATATATTTTTTAACATGTTTTCTAAAACTCAACTTTGGAGTTAAAATCACCCCTAGGTAGCTGTATTCATTGACTATTTTTACTTGTTGATTCATATATTCAAATTTTTCGCTAGCTGCTAGTTTACCACCTGTCCGAAATACCATCATTTCTGATTTACTCATGTTAACTTCCATGTTCCATTGATTGCAATAACTTTCCAAATTTTTAATCATATTTTGCATAATTCCTGTATCGTCTGCCAACAACACAATGTCATCGGCGTAAAGAAGCAGTCGCACATTTATATTATCTATAAGCAAACCACCTCCTAAATGATCGTGAAGGTCATTTAAATATAGTGTAAAAAGTAGTGGTGACAGAAGACATCCTTGCTTAACGCCCGTGTAAGTTTCAAAGTACTGAATACTTTGAAACTTACATCTCATCACCAGTCCACACGGCCGATTTTGTATTTTTGTAAATATTTTCAATCAGGTTTACAACTTTTGTGGACATGCCTGTCGTATGTAGCTTATATATTAAAGGTTTTCTTGGAACTCTATCAAAGGCCGCTTTAAAGTCCACAAAGAAAGCATATATCTTCTTCTTTTCCTTAAACTTTGAATGCACTATAGCCGACAAGTTATAGATGTTATCTATGGTTGAGTATTTTGGTCTAAAACCAGTTTGAAATTCATTTAATATTTTATAATCTTCAATCCATTTTGTTAGCCTGGTGTTTATGATTCCCATTAATAGTTTTGCCGAACAATTCAAAAAAGAAATTCCTCTGTAGTTGTTTGTACAGTTGACATCTCCTTTTTTGTGGATCGGGAAAATGATGCTGCTCTCAAACTCTTTATCGATTTTACCAGTTTCAAATATAATATTAAACGTATTAGACAATTCATGTAAAAATTCATCTGACGCATGTTTTAACATTTCATAAGGTACTCTATCAGCACCAGGGGCTTTATTTGGCTTTGTTTTTTTTAAAACACCTTTTATTTCTTGGACGGATATTACTTTATCCAGCTCATAATTGACGTGCCACATGGGAGCATATTGAATGTCTTTTGATAATTGTGGTTGATTAAGCAAAGACTCAAAATATTGTTTAAAGTCTGCTGCTGAAATATTCGCTCCAATTTTGAAACTATCACCTCTTATTTCTCGTGTTGACGAGTCACTGTTTGGTACGGATTTTGGTCCAGAGGCATAATTGGGCCATTTTTCTTCGAAAATGAGCAAGGAGTGGCCGTTACAGGCAATGGCGATCGTTATCGGGCCATGTTGAACGAATTTTTGTTCACAAAAATTGAAGAGGAGGAAATACAGCTGCACACAATCGATAATATGCTTAAAAATTTTACCGATCGTGTAGGCTACTGCATGGCCAGCCGAGGCAGCCATTTGAATGAAATTATTTTCCATTATTAACCGGAAGGATTGTACTTTCAAATAAAAAAAGAAATTTGAGAAAATATTCAGTAGTTCTTTTTATAGCATTTTCAAAAAAAATAGTTATTTGGCGGACCCTTTATAAACAGCCCCGTTTTTGAATAAACATACAGAAAATGGCAACACTTACCACGGTGCTACTGTCCGTATACGCAATTTTTTTACTTCAATATAACTCATAGGGCATAGTGACATTTTCTTAAATTTGATTAAATAAATAATACATGTATTTTTAATTGACTATTAAAAGTATTGAAAATTTTAAAAAAGTTTTTTTATATGTATATTTTTTACATATTGCATATAATAATATAAGCACTGGATTAACATTAAATATAATACACACACGCACACCAATCACAATATCGTACCATAAAAATACCGCCTAAAGATAAAATTTAATTTGCATGTCATCACATCATACATTTTATATCTCGTTATTATCAGGCTATTTAAAATTTAATTTACTAAATGGTATTTTAACACTTAAAAAACAAAAGCAACAGCAAAAACGTATGTTTATTTTACTGTCTTAAATGATATTATTGTTAAATCGAATTATTTATTTAAGTACTTAATATCAACATACATATAAACTCATATAAAATCTCTACAGACATACAGATTGTATTTAGTTTGTACAGAGAAAGACAATATTTACAACGAACGCTCTACTTCAATCGACGCTAAGTTAAGTTAAGTTGCTATCATAAACAACCTCAGCTTTATTTGGCTTAATGCTACGCGTACAGCATGACATGTTTTACGGCGGGTAAACGACAAGTATAAACGCCGCTAAATATAACTTATACATCTTTATCCGCATACTCGTTTTACTATGTATACATACTGTGAGCTCATGGGTCGCTGTAACTCTGTCTGTCTGTATGTGTTTGTTTTTTTTGGTAGGGTTTGTTTATCTACTGTATTATGTTATCCTTGTGGCCACACTTTGTCATGCTTAAGCTGTAAAATTCAATTCCATCAGTAAACACGTATAATGAAGTGATTGCGGAAAGATTTCAATTTTCTTAAATTACAAATAAATACTGCTGCGGGTTGTTCATTAGAATCATAGAAAATGTGCGAATTTGATTTTACGAGTATTTAGTATTTAAAATTATATATTGGTACCCGGTTATCAATCAACATATACAGTGGTGTTCAAAACATTTGCAACTGAAATCATGGTTTAGGTAATTATAATTTTTTTGATCAAAAAGATTTGTGGTATAAGTTTTTGTTTTTTTTTTATTAAATTCAGTTATAGCATATTATTTTACAAATACAAAAAAATTACTCATAACTTCTCAAAAATAAAAGAAAGTAATTTTAACAAAATAAGTCGATAGTGCAGTATTCAAAACATTTGCAACTCTTAAAGTAATTAACAGGAAATACAAACAATGGTTTTAACGCTCAGTATTTTGAAGCGTAGCCATTATTTTTTATAACTCTGAACACCTCTTAGGCCTTGAGGCAATGAGCTTTTTAATATAATCGTCAGAAATTTCAGTCCACTGCCTCTCCAACTCTACGAAAAGTTCATCACCATTTGGGAATATCCACATGTTCACATTCGGGTTGAGATCAGGATATTGAGCCGGCCACGACATGATATTAATTTCATTTTCCTGCAGACAAACTTTTACAACCCCCGCCTTGTGTTTTGGGTCGTTGTCGTGCTGGAATTTCCATGAGAGTGGCATTTCCCATTCAGCATACGGAAGCATAACTGAACTCAAAAGATCTCTATAGATTGTGACCGTCATTGTGCTAGTAATGTTTTGAATTGGGCCAATCCCATTTCCTGAAAAACACCCCCACACCATAATGTTTCCACCTCCGTGCTTCACTGTGGCGGTTGTGTATCTGGGATTAAATTTTTCGCCTCGTGGTCTTCGAACATTGGCTCTTCCATCTGATCCCCGGAGGTTGAATTTAGACTCATCTGACCACAATACATTTTTCCATTGCTGTTGAGTCCAGTTCAAATGGGTCCGCGCAGCCAAGCTTTTCGGTTTTTTTCCGACACAAACGGTTTTTTTTTGTACATCTATAACATCTAAGACCATATTGTCGGACTCTTCTTTTAATGGAGGGAAGACTGGCATCTATTAAATGTTCAGTTTTACTGGGAACTGCTTTGGGATATTTCGTAAACAAATTCCTGATTTTCCGATCTTCTCTTACAGTTGTAATACGGGGTCTTCCACCTTTATGACAAATCGTTGATTGTGGAACGGAGTACTTTATAGAAATTTCTTTTTGGGAAAGTCCATTTTGAAAATCATTTAAAACTTTTGATTTAAAAGCAGAATTGTATTTATTTCCTGAAATTGAAGGTTTTTAACTTACTCGACTAATCAAATAAGATTTTAGAATTAGTCGATTAAGTGGAATATTTTAAATAACCCAGCAAAATCACACATTACCAAATAATGGTTAAAGTAATGCATCGCCATAGGGCTCGATGCATTACAATAAACCTTACTTCACTGATGTATTTTACAGGCGATGAGCCTGAAGGTAATGCGTGGCCTCATTATCTAGTATGGGTAAAGTAAGTGGTTAATTTTATTGTAACAGGGTTCAGAAAAGTAATGTGTCTATAAATTGATTTTCATAAGAACTAGTTTATTAAATAAAAAAATAATACAAATAATATTTTTTAATTAAATAAATATCGTGCTCGCGCTGAGAATCGAACCTGAAGTCTCTGGTTGTTAAGCGACAACTCTACCAACTGAGCTATCGTCACATATAATAATGGGTTGCTTAAAATGTAAATGAACTGTTGTACTTCGAGTTTTCGTTTGTGATGTTAAAAATATATAACTAACAATCAACAAAAAATAAGAAAGTTATGTGTCTAAATATAGATTTTCAAAATAATATTTCAAACATTACTTTACGCTTATATTTCATACATTATGTAATTGATGATCGGTAAGCCATTATTTTATGTTTTGAAATAATGTAAAAGGTAATGATGCATCATTACTGGGTAACCCCTGAGTGTCCAATTATTGAACATAATGTTGAAACTAAGGAGTAAACATTACAAAGTAATGCATTACGTAACCAACTAGTTGGAACTCATTATTCTATGTTTCGAAATAATGCTGAAGGTAATTAGTATTCACAACAAAGTTATGCATGATGTAACAAATTATCGAGAACTCATAATTTTTAAGGAAAATAAGGATGCAGGTATACATTACATGACAATGCATTATTTTATCGCACCCAGCCTATTGAACAACTGTAATATGTAAATAAAACGGTTTCGTTCGATTTGTGTTATCGAGTGTGACGTACGTGTGTTTGTGCAAAAAATTGAACTTTACAAAAACTAAAACTTACTTAATAAAAAAAAATAAATAAAAAAAAAACCAAAATTCCTAAAAGGGGTTTAAACAATTGCGATGTCGACGAAATGTCTTCATCAAAATTTCAAAAAACTAATGTTAATAAAAGAAATCCGAGGAATAATTATTGGATGCCTTTACAGGCTTTGGACGACAATGCAGATGATTCCGGTGAAATGGAAGACGCTAGTGATAACCAGAGTAAACATTTAAATAAAAATACAAATTATTTACCCCCAATAAAAGTACTGGGACAAAATATTAATAAAATCCAAGAAATATTTGGAAAAAAAGAAATTCTTAATTATTTTGTTAAAAAATTTCTATTGGTGTTAAAATAACATGTGATTCTCTTTCAACACATGAATTAATCAAAAAAACTCTTACTGAGAACAAATTTCAATTTTTCTCTCATGAGAATAAAAATGATCGTAAATTTAAAGTTGTAATGTATGGATTAGAAGGGCGTACAGATGATGAAGTGAAGTCATCTCTAATTTCACTTGGTTTAAAATGTACTGATGTCAAAACAATTATAAAAAAATTCGATCGTTTTGAAGATACTCTTTACATTATTTCTTTTGAGAGAGGAACGGTAAAACTTAACGACCTACGACAACAAGTTAAATCTCTGTTTAGAACCATAGTTAAATGGGATTATCAAAGAAGAATGAAAAACAAAATAATTCAATGTAAAAAGTGTCAGATGTTTGGGCATGGGGAAAGATCCTGCTTTGTAAATGTCAAATGTGCAAATTGTGCCGGCAAACACCTTACAAACGTTTGTCCCGATGCAAATAAATTACGGTGTGCTAATTGCGATGGGAACCACAAATCCACTCATAGTGCATGCCCAAACCGAAAATTATATTTAGAAATTAGAGATAAAATAAATAACAAAAGTTCTAGACAGCAGAATATCGTTTCATCAAACCGTCAAAATGCTTCTTTAACAAATCGTGGTGTAAATATTTTACATAACTTTAACGATGAATTTCCTACTTTGAGACCAAGTTCGAGCTCTCAGCCATCTTCTGGATTAACTCCAGCATTTAATACTACATGGAGTCAACCTTTATCAAACCAAAATGGTTCACACCAGCTTGATGATTTGTTCACAGAGCAGGAAATAACAAGTTTAACATCGGAACTAGTTTTAGGTCTAAAGAATTGTAAAAATAAGCATGATCAATTTAACGTAATCGCTCAATTAGCTGTTAAGTATCTAGGTGCAAACCGAAATAACAAATAATATAATGGCTACTAACAAAATAATTGTTATTTTTTGGAATTGTCGAAGTGTCCGTAATAAATTTATTGAACTTTTTGATCACCTTCAAAGAGAAAATGTATATATATGTTTGCTTTCAGAAACGTGGCTTAAAAGTACCGATAAATTCTTTCATCCTAATTATAATATAGTGCGTTCTGATAGAGAATCTGCAACAGGAGGAGGTGTTGCAATATTAATAAAAAAAATCTATTCCTTATTTTCCTGGTGGTCAAAGTTCACCTGAACTTCAACGTAAATTTAAAACTGATTTGAGAAAAATCTGTAATAATAATGGACCATTTATTTGCTGTGGTGATCTAAATAGCAGACACCGAAATTGGGGTTGTCTGAGAGCGAACAATTGGGGTAATATTTTAAATGAATTTACCACATTTTTTCCGATCTCAATATTAAATTCTGATGATCCCACTCATATTCCTTTTTCCTCAAGGTCATCTCCATCCAATATCGATCTTATTTTGACAAATAGAGCTTACCTCGTTTCACATCCATCTGTTTTAAATAGACTAAGTTCAGACCACCTACCGGTACAATTTTTATTGGACTTCAACTCAGATCGCAATAACAACTTAGATCTTGACTATAGTAAAGCTGATTGGCATAGTTTCAGATCTTATTTAAAAACAGAATTTTCAAATTTACCAACTGATCTTCAAGAAAACGTTACTACTGCTATGGTTGATGAAAACATCACATTGTTTAACAGTAAATTGTCAAATGCAGAGGCTGGCTTCATACCACCCAAAACATTTTCTGGAAATTATATTAAATTACCAAATAATATTTTACATTTAATAAAAATTAAAAATTTCTACAGAAGGCAGTGGGTTAAGTATAGGCAGACTACTGATAAAGAAAATATGAACAATCTAATTACAATTATTCAAAAAAAAATATTTGCATTAAGAAATCGTGTCTGGAATAATAAAATTTCTTCCCTGAAAAAAGGAGATAAACCATTTTGGAATATTTGTAAGGTTTTACGTAAAAAACATCCTTCTATTCATCCACTAAAACTGCAAAATAACACATTTGTTTCAAATCAAGACAAAGCTAATGCATTAGCACAGGAGTTTTTTTCAAATCATAATGTATCTGCTAATCTTGGAACACCTTCTAATAACCAGATGATATCTACCTTTATGGACCGATTTAATAATACAAGTATTGAAAGTCTCAATTGTGACTTTGTGAATTGTGATTATATTAGTCACATTGTAAAATCCTGCTCCAATAAAAAATCATGTGGCATGGATGGAATCAAGATGATTCTTTTAAAAGAATCACCAAAAATAGTTATCTATTACCTTACATATATTTTCAATTGTTGTATTAAACTTAATTATTTTCCGTCCTGCTGGAAAAGAGCCAAGGTAATTCCAATCCTCAAAAGCGGAAAACCGTCAAACATGGTAAATAGTTACAGACCTATCAGTTTACTGAGCTGCACAGGGAAAATTTTTGAAAAAGTCATCCGAGATAAATTGCAATCTTATGTTGATGATAAAGGTCTTATACCAAATGAACAATTTGGTTTTAGAAGCTTACTTAGTACATCACATCAAGTTAAAAGAATTTGTATGTTTGTTAGGCAGGCTTTTGATCGTAAAGAATCAACAGCCTTGGTTCTATTAGATGTGGAGAAAGCTTTTGATTCAGTCTGGCATGCTGGCCTAATCTATAAATTAGAAAATTTTGGGTTTCCTTTAAACCTTGTTAAACTTATAAAAAGTTTTTTAGAAAATCGTTATTTTTGTGTTTCCATAAATAACGTTTTTTCGCACAATATTCTTATTCCTGCGGGAGTCCCACAGGGGTCTGTAATAGGCCCACTCCTTTATATTATATTCTGCTCAGATTTCCCACGTTTAGAAAATTGCAGCTATTCGTTATATGCTGATGATGTGGGAGTTTTTTCATTACATAATTCTCCACAAATAATTATCACAAATCTACAAAATGCTTTGGAAAAAATTAACGATTATATGCTAAAATGGAAAATAAAGCTAAATGCAAACAAAACTGATTCCATCTTTTTCACGAGAAAGAGAAAACAGTGCAACTTTCCGGGAACATCTTTGCAATTGTCAGGATATAATATTCCTTGGTCTTAAAATGTTAAGTACCTAGGAGTTCTCTTAGATACTAAATTATCTAAGAGATATTTCTTTTGTTAAAAACAAATTTAACATAGCAATCAGAATGCTTTACCCTTTAGTTAATAGAAACTCTAATTTATCTATGGATAACAAAGTTTTATTATTTAAAACAGTTTTTCAAGCTATACTTTTATATGCATGCCCCGTATGGGGAAATTGTGCAAAATCACATATTAAAACTTTACAAATATGTCAAAACAAACTTTTGAGAATGATGTTAAAGTTACCATGGGACTACTCCACAAATAGATTACATAGTCAGTCAAATATTAAACTATTGTCAACTAAAATCCACGACATCAACGACAATTTCAACACTCGCTGTAGTTTTTCGGAAAATCCGTTAATTACAGGGCTAATAGAGTAAATATTACAATCTTTTTTTTTCCATTAAAAATTTATTAATTATTAATTTATTTATATAAATGTTAAATGTCTTTTCTATTATATACTGTCAAAGTATATATCGTACATATGTATTTATATATATGTATTTTTTTTTTTTTTTATTTCTTATAAATTCGAAGGTTTTTAATAGTAGAATTTTCCTTCGTAAATTAAAATTAATTAGTCATATAAGTTCTTTCCACTCCGTGTAATTATAATGTTTTAGAATTAAGGTATACCATTTCTGTAAATTGAGCGAACTACCAAAAATTATGTACACTATTTTACTACTTTAATAAAGACAATACAAAGACAATTCAATTCAAAACGGTTACTGGTACATTTCTTTATATTTTATAAAAAAATTTTTTTTAAAAATTCAACAAAATTTAAGTTTTTTTTTGTAAAACATATATCGATTTACTCGATTAATCGACCAAAATTGTTCGAGTTATTCGTTACTCGAAATGGGACATTTTAATTTACTCGAATAATTGTTTGATTAATCTAGGTAACCGATTAATCTAGTTAACCGATTGAATAACCTACACACAGAGAACAAATTACTCATTTGCAAACTAAAATTCCGTTACTACGACTAAAGTCGGTTATCGCTGGTTATCACAACACTGGTTATTAATCGACCAAAATTGTTCGAGTTATTCGTTACTCGAAATGGGACATTTTAATTTACTCGAACAATTGTTTGATTAATATAGTTAACCGATTAATCTAGTTAACCGATGAATAACCTACACACAGAGAAAAAATTACTCATTTGCAAACTAAAATTCCGTTACTACGACTAAAGTTGGTTATCGCTGGTTATTACAACACTGGTTATCACTGGTTATCACAACAAAATTCAGTTAACGCAACTGAATTTTGGTTGTAACACCCAAAATATTCAGAAATTGCATTTGAATGTGGTTGTGCTAATCGAATTTATCGGTTGTAGCTACCAACACTCGGTACTCGGTTGGCACTTTGTTTTTTTGTGTGTAGTAACCGGGCCTTAATTGTTATTTAGTGAATACAAATATGCGTACATATTAACAGTTGTTTATTTAATAATAAGCATTTTGTTAACAATTAACTTTAATTCTGATTAATCTATACATACTTGTGTATTAACGAATTAATTTAATTGTATTTTAATAACTTTTGTGGATTATTTTTCATAATTTTTTTATTTTTTTTCAATTATTTTTGTAATGAAACATTTAGATTTTTTCATGATATTTTGGATACAAATTAATTGTATGATATAATAATTGTAAAGCAAAGTTAAAAAAACATGTGTTTCTGATTTCAGGAAACTTATCAATGTTTTGGGGATCAGAGTTTGATACACTCATGGATATAAAACTATAAAACTTGCAAAATGAGCAGAAAAAAGTAAACTATTAAATAAATATTAGTAAGTTAAGAAAAGCATAAATTCAACTGCTTTATTTTCTAAATTTTAGTTATATTTAAGTTTAATTTCAGCTAATTGAAAATGGTCATTTAACATATTTGAAGGCAAAAAAACAGCAAACAATAACTGTTATATTAATAAAATTTTGACATATTAACCTTAAATTTAGTAAAATACAAATAACAATATGTTATGGTAAAATCTGAAAAAAATGTTGCTAAAAAATTGTAGATTGCTGATTTCAGAAGGGCAGATTTTTAATTTAATTTAATTTAATTTATTTATTTGATATATTCTATGCAACAATGAATTACAGCATAGAACTTAAAATGATTGTATATTTTTAAATTTGACAATATTAATAGTTAAAATAATGTATTAAAAATTATAAGTTAATAAATTAATAAAATCACAAAATACAGAAGTAAAAATAAAAAAGTACAATAATACTTGTAATACGGATTGCAAAGAAATGAAAATAAAATACAATAAAATTATTTAGTGGTATTCAAAAATATTTTATGATATTTTAGTTTAGATTATTTTAGTTTAGACCTGTACAATTTTACTAAAATTAATCATTAGAGTCTGCTTGAATTACGCAAGTAAATTTTGTAATTCATTTTTAAATTTTAATGCGTTACTACTTCTTTGAATGTTGTGTGGAAATGGATTCCAAAAACGTATAGCACTTGTAAAGAACTGTCACTCTGACATAAGTGTTTGATAAAGTATAGGAATTATCCGTTTTCCTCGCTGTGAAGTGTTAAAGAGCAGGTATTCATGTAGGTACTTTGGTGTTTTATTATAAATAATCTTATGCAACATTATTAAACATTTTGTTTGAAGAGATTATCAAACGTCATTCCATAAAGCTGTTGGGCATACGCAGATACACGGTCATATTTTCTTAGACCAAAGACATATCTAGCAATGTTATTGAAAAGAACATTTAATTTACGTTTGCTATCAGCATCGCAGTTTGAAAAAATTTCGCAGCCATATAGCAAAGATGGCATCAGATAGGCTTTAGCTAATAGCATTTTGATTTTAGGTGGAGTAAAATATTGCGTTACCCAAAGAGTACGTAGCATATTGTATGTTTTACCGACAATATTATTAATGTGGTTTGACCAAGTGAGGGTATTACTGAAAATTATACCTAAATTCCGTACAGATGACACAATATCAATTTTCTGATTATTTAGTCTTACATCAAAGTCACGAGATACCTTAAATAATCGTTTATGTATCAGAATACATTTAGATTTTTAGGGTTAAGACATAGGCCGTTTTCTAATGCCCATTGGTGTATTCTACTAATGTAACTGTTAAGTTTACAGAGTGATACATCAAGAGATTTTTGTGAACTACTCAGGTACACCTGAACGTCATCAGCATACATGTGCACCTTGCAGTGTTGAAGTTGCGATGGAAGGTCGTTAGCATAAAGTGAAAAAAGTAGTGGTCCTAGTATGGATCCCTGGGGAACACCTCTTAAAATTGAGGCAACATCAGACGTTTTTTTCGTTACTGTAAACAGATTGTGTTCGACCAGATAGGTATGATGATATCAACTTTGTTGAGGTGGTGGAAAAGTTGAACATATTTTCCAGTTTTTTGACTAAGATATTGTGATCTACAGTGTCAAAAGCCTTTGAATGGTCAAGCAGTACTAGAAAAACTAAATTCCCTTCATCAACATGCTGCCTTATATCTTCGGAAACATTCAAAAGAGCAGTGACACAACTGTGTTCAGAGCGGAGTCCAGATTGGTAGTCAGATAATAAGTTGTGTTTCTTGATATACGAGTTAGTTTGAGTATGCAGTAGTTTTTCTAGCAGTTTAGAAAGAAAAGGAAGAATTGCAATTGGTCTGAATTCAGACCTGGATTTGGGAATAGGAATAATTTTAGCGTGTTTCCATTTACGCGGAAAAGAGCTAGTTGTAATAATAGTGTTAAGAAAATGTGTGATATATGGAAGAATAAGAGGTATCAGTAGCTTTAAAAACTTAGGATGAATATTATCAAAACCTACAGCATTAGACTTAATACTCAACAAGCAATTTAGAACATCAGTTTCATTAACGCACTCAAATTCAAACATGTTAGTTAATATGTTGTCTGTAGCAACTGTTGCAATCGAATTAGCATTATTAAAAAATTCAGTATTTTCAAAGTTGTAGAAATTAGGATATGCATCAACCATTGGTATATTAGTAAAGGCATTGTTGATTTCATTCACATCAACAAACAATTGATTGTTTTTCTCATCCTTTCCAATACCTATATCCTTGATTGCCTGCCAAGTTTGTTTTGTATTTACTGCATCAGAAAAACGCTTGAAATAATATTCTGATTTAGTTTTTACAATTAGGTTATTAACATCTCTCCTAAACTGACGATATTCATTGTGCAACTCAGTTGTTTTAAACTTCTTCCAACGTGAAAAAGCTAAGTCTCTCTTTTCAATAAGTTTTCTTATAGCTGGTGTGAACCAGGGTCTGGACTTGTTCATTACGCGTTTAGTCCTCAGAGGTACATGTAGATCATATAAATCTAAATACAATTAAATCTAATACAATTAATGCTCAACAAGTTCTCATGTAAAAGATCATAAAAAAAACTAAACACATATCGGTTTTAAAAAAAAAACAAAAAAATTAAAACCAAAAATTTAAAAAAATTAAGAACATAAAACAGTTTTGGTCTTTAAAATTTAGTAACGTCATGATGCTTGTTAGAAAAAGACCCTAGCCACGTGTTTGATTACTAAGTACACAAGAATAGAGCAAAATTTATGATTAATAGGTGTTTTTGTTAAAGCTCTGCCTGTTATGAAGGCCCTAGCTTTTCTAAAACTTCGGGTTCTCATGTGAACTTTAGTCAGATGGAAATACTAGTATCAACCTAGCTAATATGTTTGATTTTCTTTATTTTTGTAAATATGCGGAAGTTGAAAGCGAGTTATAAATTAAAAAAAAAAGAAAATGGTTTCATTTTTATATTTAAAATACAACGATAGTTTTTCGGACTTTCTCTATTGTTCTACCTCAAGTCCAAAATATGATATTGGCATCTTAACGTAGAATTTATGCTTTATTGGTAACGGTAACGAACTCAAATTTTATTAGCAATAAAATAATCTTTTAAGCAAAATCTAAAAATTTCCCAATTTTTAAGACAAAGTTCGAAAAAATACTTTTTGGCATTTTTTTACATTTCACTGTTAAATAATTGGGGGGTTTTTCGAAAAACCTTAAAAGTTATTACCGAAAATTATATTCTTAATGTCAGTGAACTGATAATGTTTCGACTATAAGACTAATCCCATCGAGCAGATTGCCAAAAGTCATAAATCCAGTAAATCTGCGCATATTTAATGAAATTTGAAACAGCGAATGAAATTTTCACTTGATATATTGTACTTTAGTGTACCGTGTAATCATTATATACAAACAATGTTTGTATGAGAAGAGCCGTGGTATGCTTATTGTTCAAAAAGGTTTTATTTTTTGTATTAAAAATATAAAAACTTTTTATATTTTCATATATTTAGTTAGTATATTGTTCTACCTCAAGTTCAAAATCTAATATGATTAATAGACTCTTAATTCAACAATGTGAAATATATGTCTGAATTTATGATTGGTTATAAGCAATCCCACAATTCCCAAGAACTAAAAAAAAATCCTTAAATGGGAAAAGTAAAAACCAAAAAATTTTTTATATAAAAAACCTTTCAGAATAGTATACTCACTTTATGTATACTATTCTGAACACGTCTCTTGGTGCTTTTTGGGGAAAAAATTGTAGGTTTTGTTTTAATTTCTACTTTAAACAAATGTAGTTTTTGTGTGGAACAACACATTGAACTAATTTTTCATTTAATCGAGAATTTGTGTAGCTAAATATTCGATATTTAAAAAAAAGTGGTGGTATAGCAATTCACAAAAAACTGAACCTGAGTTTGATCAAATTTTTAATTTCACATTTTCAAATAGGAATATCTCGGGAACTATCAGAGATAATCGCAATATAATACACATGTAATCACGTTTTTTGTTAGTCTCTACTAGCAGATTACAAATATGTTACTTTTTGCAAATCGGAATAGAAACCAAAAAATGGAGAGCACCCAAAATGTTATATGCAAAAAGTTCACTGCTTTGGGTTGTTATATTGTCGCTGCCCAGGGGGTCTGGAGGGCTAAAATTTAAGCTCGATATTATGTCACTTATGCCTGTTTAAAAATTCACTGCAATCCGACTATTAAGTAAGAAATGCGGAGTACCACACTTTCGACCTATGCGACTAAGTCATCTTCAGCCTCATCCTTATCCACCACCCACAAGAAACTAAAGGTTTGATCAGGTATATATATTAACCAACCGCAGAAAATTGGTAATGTTAGATATTAATCACATGTTTTTTTAGTTGCTTATAAGAAAAGAAATACTAATTATTTTGGTACACACATATTTTTTTTTTGCAATGCAGAGGGTAAGCGAGACTTGAAATTATGTGCGTTCTTTCATAAAGCAAATATGTAAAACTACTTACAAAAACAACGTCGTCGAACAAAAATAATGAGTTTTGATGCCGAATTATATGCAGCTGGGCTAAAATGTATTGCTTGATATTAAGATACTGACTCATTCCATATAAAACCATCCAAAAATAGCCAATTTTCAACCTCTACCCTTTCAATTTTAACCAAACTTGGTACGGAAGTTAGTTATCATATAGATATGTCATCGTACAATTTTTGGGTTGTTAGCTCTAACGGTTGCGGAAATATTGCGTTCTAAAATATGATAGCCGTACTTAATCGGCCATATCTTTTTAACGGTTAAAGCTACGCGTTTCACTGTTACCTCATTTTAAAGCCAATGTTAAAATAAAATATGCGAAAAAATAATTTTTTGAATTTAATATACATATTTTTTTAAAATCCACGGCTTTAAACGCTGAATTTCAAAAAACTGGTATTTTAAAATTTTCAAAAAATATATGTTAATTATAATTTATTACACAATTCAAAGCTATGAATAAAAAACTATAAAAAGATACTAAATATAGTAGAAAAAAGATTTACATAATAAATATATAAATAATAGTTTTGCAAAAGTACTTGAAAATTGGCCATATCTTTTTAACTGTTTAAGCAACAGGATTCGTTGATTCCTCATTTTAAAGTTGCTTAAATCGTGGTTTTACTGGTTCACAAAAAGAATTCACTTCTTGACGGAAAATGTATTTTTTGCAAAATCCGTGCATCAAACCGCTGTATATCAAAAAACTGGTTTTATAAAATCGACTTTTTAGTTAAATCGGCCGATACTTTTTAGTTAATTTTTTCTCATTTTTATTCATAAGTCGGCATACCGTAACATCTCCAAGAAGGGATTTAGACACAACATATGGAACTAATTTTTATTTAACATATATTTTTACCGCTTTTTGGACCGCGGTTTTTGAAAACAATGCTTTTTCCGTGTATAATGTATATGTGTGCACTAGTAAAACCATAATTTAAGAAGCTTTAAGATGAGGTATCATTGGCTCTCGTAGCTTAAGCCTTTAAAAAGATATGGAATATTATGAACGAATACTTTTTGAATATTTTCGAACATTTTTCATATTTTGAAACGCGATATTTGAAGATCCGCTAGTATAAGATGTCCAACATTTTTACGAAGTTATACTTATATGATGTACATCTTCTATACGAATTTTGATTGCAATCAGAAGGGATGGTGGAAATCGAGTGGTTGATTTTATCTGTTTTCAGTCAACTGGTAATGATAGCACATTACTAAGATTTTGTTGGGTAGCGTTTTCAGCAACGTAATTTTTGAAATTTTTTGTAGTAGGTTTAGCAAAACTTTTTACAATATTTTTCTTTCCGTGTAATTTAAATAGCAAACAGAATAAAACTCTTCAAAATTAAAAAATATTTGGAAATGGATCATATATTTCACATAAAATATTTATTTTTATTTTACTGCATTGACCCAATTCTTGTCTTGTATTTATCTTTTTATTAAACACTTTTAATACATACACTAGACTGGCCCAAACTTGTATCGAAAAATAAGAGCATATTCCTATTCATTCTCCCTTTTATTAAAATATATGTGTATACCAAAAATTCGCTCAATCGGACAATATTTGTTGGACTCTGCAAAATGCGACTTTTGGGTTTCATCTCTAATATTACATTTATTTGTTGAAGTTTCAGCGTTATTGTACTTGTCTATAATTTTCTGCTATGGATTCTTCTTTTATAAATACACTGATATTTATATAATTTGGTTATTGTCCCACTTTTTCCTGTATTTTTCCTCTAAATACAGGAAAAATCAAATATATCAATCTCTCTTTATAATTATGTAGCGGACTCTAAAGGCAGAATTAAAATGAATAATAAAAATGAAGTTACTTATTGTCGATGAGTTTAAACTTTTCAAAGGAAGTTTAGTCTGCTAAACACGAATACGAAGTCAAAACCGATTCATTGGCACGCCTTGGCGAGTTGTGCTCCATTTTTTTTAGCCATCTTACCTGAGAAAAGATGGTTTATTGGTCAATATAACGGAGACTTCTTCGAATAATTTTTTATTTTTTATGGATTTTATTACTGCATAAAATGAATACTCACTTGAGTAAAGCTTTGTCGGGAAATGTGCAATAGTATTTTGGAACCGGGCGAAGTCTCGAAAATGATATAGTTCTATAATTGTACTTACAACATTCAGATTTTCTCAAAAATTTATTTATACATGCCCAGCAAAATTTTTTAGAACAGATTACCTTTGAACTTGTTCTAGAACAACTTCTTTTACCAACGGTGACATGAAACCAGTTCTAGAATAGGTTCCTGGGAGTCGAAATGTAAGGTGTTGCTATCCCAGAACCAGTGCTATAACTGGTTCTAGAACCGGTTCTAAAGCAACCTGTTCTTGTTTGGAGGTAAAAACCTATTGCAAATAGGACAAACTCCATATAAAAAAAAAAACCAGTTGCAGAACAGAAATTAGAACCTGTTATAATACAGTTTAAGCTGTTCTGCAACCAGTAATTTGGATTTTACTATTTTACTCGGTGTTAGTAGCATGTTTAGTCTTCAGTAAACAAAATGAGGGGTCAAATTTGGAAATCTATCAAGTAAATCCAAAAACATATTCAAAAGGCCAAATTTTTGAACCAAATTTTTTTGAAATACACAAGTCCTATATTTCGGAAGGGTTGTCTAACTAAGGGTTTTTGACAATAGATTCGAGTTTAGGAGGCTACGGTAATTTAGAAAAGTTTTATTATAAGTCTGGTCAAAAACCTTTCTATATCCATATAAAATTTGAGTTCCTGTTAAATTTCTGCCTAACCCTGAAATATCACTAAATTATAGCTACCTCTAAATGTTCACCTATTTGGCTACAATTTCGACTAAGCATAACAGAGCACAATTGTAGCATGGACAGCTTTGTGGAGCACTAAAATTCGACAATCTCTTTTTTGGGCTACCTTAATATACACCTATCCCTCGATTTACACGACTGATACGTTCCTGAAAAAATCATGCAAACCAAAATCGAAAATATTTCCATTTAATTCGTGTAAATCAAAAAATGCCTTATTGTGGCTATTCAATTATAGTTTTTAATATTATAAATTATTTTAACGAGAATTAAGTTAAATTAAAGAAGAAGTTCTGAATATTAGATGCTAATTTACCTACATAAATACTAAATTCATTAATTCTTACTTCCAATGAATTCATTTTTACTTTCCATCTCTATTGCTGACCATCAGTAATATTTGTTTTTTGTACATGGACTGATTCACTAAAAAGCAGAAAATATTTGGTAGGCGAAGTTTTCATTAAATTGTAGTAAAAGTGTAAAATAAAATTGATTTCTGTAAAAATAAAGAATTTTTCTCTAGATTTTTGTTTTTTTCACTTTTCATATTTATGAAAAACTTCATAAATATGAAGAAAAAGTGATTTGATTTTCGTACAATGTTGCACTATATAAATATGATGAAGTCGTGTCATAGAAGAGCGAATTAATGACAGGCTTCTTCATATTTATAAAATGTTTCATACGCATGACGAAGTTTTACAGTTTTTCATGAAATGTTTCATAAATGTTATATGACGATTTATTAATATGATAAGGCAAATTCATAAATTTTTATGAAATGAAAAATTTTCTTTGCTAGCGTACAAGTACTATAGAGGCTACGGGCCATTAGCGACAATTAATTTCTAATATACTATTTTTAAAACACGATATTCTTGCAACTGTAGTTCAGAATATAAACATAAATTCAGAATATTAAACTAAAGTTTAGAAAATATCAATTGATATTAATTGTTATTAAAATTCAGAGAAAATAATATTAAGTTAAAAATTTTCATTTTGAATTTAAAAACATTAATTGGATTAAAAATTTCCAATATATAAAAACTATATTAATGTATTTCATTTTGAATTGTAAGGTTTTAGATCATAATTAAATGTAACTACTACAAATAGAAAACACTAATTGTTAATAAATGTAAGAGAAGATTAAAAAACTCTTGTGTGGATCAGCGCTAGAGAGAGTGCCGCACTTTCGACCTAAGCGACTTGATCCTACGCCTCATTCTAATCCACCACCCACAAGAAACTCAAGGTTTGGTCAGGTATATATCAACCAACCACAGAAAATCGGTGATGTTAATCGATTACCAGAACAACATGGTATTTGTGTTTACAAAATTTAATGCAAAATTTAAAACATATTAACTGATAAGAATTTCTGACTTTCAATTGATGTTATAATAAATTCTGAATTTAAAAAAAAAAAAATATAAATTACAAATTACATTTTTTTTAATGTCAAATGAAAAATCTTATTTTCTAAATTTCAAAAAGAAATATTGATTTCTAAATTTCAAATCGAAATTTTTATGAAATAATGAAGATGTATGAAACATTACTCATACATCTTTATGAAACTCTTCATCACAACTATGAAAACTTCATAAATATGATGAATAATTGATGACAAACGATTTATGAAACAGTTTCATCAATATATTGAAAGTTTTTTCCATGAGTGTAATCCAACAGTTTTTCTATGGAAAACCCCAAAAGGATATACATATATTATTATTTTTTATTTTTTTTTATTTATTTTTTTAATTAGTTTAAATAATATATACATCTTATGTTTGTAAAATTTGTATTGCCAACTCGCCTCTACAATGCCTTTAAGGCGCAGAGGCAACAAAATTATAATGAATTATTTAATTCAAATGAATAAAGACCTAATAAATTAAAAAAAAAAAAAAAAAAAAAAAAATTCGTTACCAAAATTGTTGTTTAACATATTTTGATTTACAATCCCAGAGTTTCTAAAAAACAAAAGAACTTAAATAATTGTTTTGAAATCTAAAACACAAGTTTAATTTACGTTTATTTTAATTTCAAACCAATTGTGAGCTATGTTGTGGCTCTAAATAAAAAAAATATTCAAAAATGTTTTACTAATTTTAATTCAGAAACCATAATTTAAAACAAAAAAGTGCTGAAGCTACTAAACGTTTTGGTAATGTTGAACTCTGCAATTTGTTATCTTCAGGGTAGTAAAGGATACAAGAAATGTGTTTTTTTTTCTGAATAATAAAAAAAATTTAAGAAAATTTAATAGTTGAGAATAATCTGCAGATTTACTTCTGACTAGCAAAATTTTATCATCAGAATTCAAATTTTAAATGTTATTACATTAAAAAAAAAAATATTTAAAAAAAAAAATCGTGTAAACAGAGGTAATTTTCACATCCCTGGATTTACACGAGAAATAAAAAAATCATGCGTATAAAAGTGAAATCGTGGGAAAAAGTATGGTGTAGATCGAGGGATAGTGTACTATTAAAATACAATCAATTATGATATGACTTATCAATAACCTCAGATAATGTTGGTTTTTATGTTGTATAATACCTTTTTGGTTATGATTGTATGCTGAAGTAACAAGCTAATGATGCTATTGAATGTTGTTGAATTTATGCAGCAGATATAAGTACAAAACTTGAACTATTTTTTTTTTTACTATTTTTATTTATTTTTTTTATTTTTTTTTTATTTTTACCATACCACAGTTGAATGAAATGAAAACAAAATAAAATTATTTTTGATTTTTTTTCTAAACAACAGTTTGAAATGAACGAAAATGCTGTTCTATTCTGTAGAAAAAACAAAAAGTTTTATTTTTTTTAAATAAAACTTTTGGTTAAAATTTTAGTTAAAACAAACAAACAAACAACAAACAGACAAATGACTGTTTCAAACTAAATAATTTGGTCAGACAATTTATTTGTTCGATAAACTGAGAAATTTTGGTTACAAAAAATTGCTAAGCAATACACTTTCTATTAAGATTTTTGGAATTATCTAATATTTGTTTCATTTTCACACTATCCATTGTTTCGGTGGCGATCTTTTCCTACATCTTCAGGGATGAATTTTGTTCAATATATAAACATTAGTCAACTTTTAGGTTAAACTTTTATAAAACACGAATTAATTTTTAAAATTAAATATAACATTATGATATCAGCAAGACTATTCAAGTTCAAGATCATTTGTCTTTTGTTAAACAAAAAACCGTGCAATGTTAAAAAATTAAATTAATTAAAAAACTTCTTCATCCGCTAATTTAAAGCAGATTTTATTTACTGGCAGGTCCTTCCAATTTTGGTTTTTACTTCTCATCGGTAAGTAAAACAATACGGTTAAAGCGTTGATCTTTTGACTTCAAAATTTGGGTAAATCTTCTACCAATTCTACATTGGTTCTATGAAGATTTTCGGTGACGAGAAATGAAACATGTATGGACCAGTCAGTAGATAAAATCTACTTTAAATTAGCGGATAGAAAACTTTTTTAATTAATAAATAAACTTTGCACGGTTTTTCGTTTAACAAAAAACAAATGATCTTGAACTTGAATAATCTTGCTCACATCACAATTTATGATAAAAGATCGAAAAATAAAAATTGGTTTAAATACAACAGTTAAAAATTGTTTATTAAGCTTCATGTCATAGTTTGCAGTGTAACTAAAACTGTTCGGCCAAGTCGACAAAACAGGTTAGGCTTCGTTTTCACTAAAACCCTACTAATCACTACTGAATAGTTTTAGTTAGCTAAAAAACAAAAAATATTCGATTAAAAAAAATATTAAATTGAGTAGTTTAGATTGCGCTTTGACTAATAAGAAATCAAGCCATTTCAATATAAAACTAAATTTACTAAATATCTTGTGAAGTAATTTTTTGTATGCATGCCACGATTTGGAAGCGAGAAAGTCTTAAACATAAAATTTCATAAAATTCCAGAAATTATATTTTGTAAAATTAACACAATTTTCATGAATCTTGCAAACATATTTATGTCGACATGAAACTAGTAAAAACAAAGTAAGATTGAAGGTTACGTTTTTAAAAAAAAATTCTTATTTTAGTTCAATGATATACATGACTTCACTGCGATATCGCTAAATGACATCACTTTAACTTAAAAACTTATGGATGGATTTTTATGAAACTTGGCTGAAACAATTTAAAGGGTGTTTTTTATACAGGTATATAACTTTAAGTTGGCAACACTTTTTTAACTGGCGGCCATTTTGCCAGCTGTCAAGTAATTTATGTTTGGTTTGGTTTGGCATTTCAACATGAATAGACTGACGCCTGAACAACGCTTCCAAATTTTGCAAATTTATTTAGAACAAAATGATTATGGTCGAAATACGTATCGCGTAATACGTCCATTTTACGGTCAACATAATCGTACATCAAAGCAATAAATTCGATCACCTATGGAACGTTTTCGCACCACTTTTACTCTAAATGATAATATGCATCCACTGAGACGTCGTACAGTGCTTACAGTGGAAGTCATTGCTGGTGAAGAGCGTAGCGTAGTCAAAGCCTCTAATCAGTCTAACCGCCATAATGCACAGGAATTGGATATGTGTCCTTCCACTTTATGGAAGATTTTGTGGAAAGATCTTGGTTTGCGTGCTTACAAAATTCAACTCGTGCAACAATTAAAGCCACACGATCACCTAGCAAGGCGTATATTCGGTGGATGGGCTTATATTCGGTGATTGCCGTTGGTCGGTTTCGATTTTCATAAGCGAACTTTGTTTAGCGATGAAGCTCACTTTTGATTAAATAGATACGTCATTTAATGACGACTATTTTCTGTGGCGAAATGTGAAGCCGCTAGTCTACGCCGATAAATCTGAAACGATTGACCACTTGGAGGACAACATTCGCCGTTTTATTGACAATATACGGCCACAAAATTGGAAAACGTCATAGAAAATTGGACATCCAGATTAGAGTAAGTCCGAGCCAGCAGTGGCGGTCATATGCAAGAAGTCATATTTAAATTATAATGCCAAAAGATTAAGTAAATTTCAGGCCAATAAAGTAAATTTCAGGGCAATTTAAAAAATTCATCTTTGTTTTATTCTATTTTAAAGTTCTATACCGCTAAAAAAAAAAAAACGAAATTCTCATTTAGTAATTGTTTAAGTATATTCAATATATGTGCAAGTTAAGGTGCCTTATCGCTCAATTTTGAGGCTGTACTTTCTTCAGTAAAGCTGTACTTTCTTCAGTAAAGCCGCAAAAAGTAAAATTTTTGGAAAGTAGTTATATAATAAGTAGTTTCTGCCTTGATCAGTTTTGAAGATTGTCACTAAACCTATTTTGGCCGATATCGGATAAAGTAGAAAAAGAACATATTGCTAATTTATAGTATCGAACACGTGGTAAAAATTTCGCAGCAAAAAAACTTAGGCCAGTTTTAGTTTTAAAATTTCACTTTGATGACCGTAAAAGAAAAAAATCTGAATTCTCTAAACTTAAGCCTCAGTAACTTCAGAAATATGCATAGTTTTGTAGCGAAATAACACTGTTGAACAGCCCAGTTTAGAATCGGTAATGACATTTCATTATTTTTTGGACTAAATCCTAGTAACCTAATAAACCTTCATGCATGATGAAATATATGAGCATAAATTGGCACATATATCACCATATATCTTTTGATCCAACAATTAGAGATTTAGTGCCATATATTATTATGTATGAGCATATACGAAGCAGATATAATCATATATGATCATTAATGAGCATATATTGTCATAGACGACCATTTATCTTCATACATTGACATATAGGATCATATATTCATTTGTGTGGGAATGTATACCATAAAAAAGTTACAGATTTAATATTGTTTTTGGAATTCTAAAAGCAATTGTCTTGGCATAAATGATTAACAGATGTTATACAAGCAGTTCTTTAGCTATAAATTTTAACATCTGTATTGCTGTAAATTATATTTTTATAACAACTTTAATCAGACAATAAAAAAATCATATCTGCAAATTTGCATTATATATTTTTTATTTTAAAGAAAAACATATTGCCTTTCATGTTGTTATTGATATTTTAGCACTTTCTTTATCATTTTTTGTGTTGGAAAAATCACAGCAAAATAAAATTATAGCATAATGTTTTATGAAAATTTCATAATCTTGTTTTTTCACTTGTGCTATCTGGCAGTGGTGTTCCTGTATTCCTCTTCCTTCACTTTACTTTGGTTTTTGTTTTTTTTCTAAAGGGGGAATTTTGGTTTTTTTGCTGGATTTTTTTTTTTTTTTTGTTTATTTCAAAAACATAAATCATTTTTATTTGTAAAACAATGGCATGTTTTTCTTTTGCTTAGTTTCCTTGTGGTAGTATAGAGAAGTCGTTGCCGCTTACTGCTCGCTTGCTGACAGGGGAAGTTGACTTTAACTAATAAGATTGTAAGGAATTTCTATTATGGGGCTTAACCCCACTAAGAAAGCATGCAGAACAAAAATATATTGTTTAACACTTTAACGACCAAGATTTCACTGTTGTAAAATTTACATTTTTATTTGCGAATTCGAGTTTACCGACCCAACATTTTAAAAGAAAAAAAGTCGTAAAAAATATTTTTTGGAACTCCTTCTATGTAAATATTCATGGGACATTTATATCAAATTGGTCGTCAACGGTCAAAATACGTAATCTGAGCAAAAAATAACTTGGATTTGGTAAACTGTAACTACATTTGTAGTGTCCGCTCGACCAGTTCGGCCAAAAAAACTATATTATGTCGGTTTTTTGATATCTAGAGGCAATGATGACAAATTTTGGTATTGGAAACATGTTTGTTGATTTAATTCGATTTTGTGTATAAAATTTAAGAGAAAAGCCGAAGTTTCGCTATAAAGTTAAAAGTTCGGCCGCCGAATTATTTTCAATTTGGCCGAACTTTCTGAGGACGAACAGTGAATTCATTGCTTAACTACAGACTTTTCTTCAAATTTGACACTAAAAATAGCATCTAATCAGCCCAATAAACATTTTTCCATCCGCCAAATTTGTCCATAATGCTTTAAAATACCTAATACAGACCAAATACATTTTTGGCCGAACTCTTCGGTCGGACACTATATGCATATTTGTATGCATACTACAAGTAAAAAGCAATTAGGGAAGGCATTCTGTAGAGCTTTCCAAAATACCTTCTTTGAAGCAGTGCATAATGCTTACAATGAAGCTATAGAGAAGGCAAGCCATGAAGCATTAATTTTGTCAACATACAACTTCTTATTGCCTTAGAAGGCATGCATTTATTGCTTTTAAGAGCACATGAAAGAAGCGCTTTTTACCTGCTTAAAAGAGACATTCCAACTGGGATATCGCTAACAAAAATCATGCCTTCTGGATTTAATTTGGAAGCGCTTCATAATTAAATAATGCCTTCCGGAAGCGCTTTTTTACTGGGATATGACACATGCTTTAATTTATGCTATAAAAAACACAAACATGTCAAAAAATTAAAAATAGTTTTTGTCGCAAATCGAGTTTACTGTAGTCCTAAAATATTCTTTTTACACGATAGAAAAATTAAAATCAGGAGACAGAAATCTATAAATATTACTTACCATTTTTTAATTCGTCGACTATTAAATGCACATCAATTCTTTTGGTGAAGAAGTTTTAAAGGGAAACTTTTCACGTCAAAGCTCTTAAGTATATTCAACCTTGCCCACTCCATCGTTCCTCTAAATTCAATAAGAGGCATTTAATGATGGTTTTAACAGGTGCCGAATATTTTTTAATAAAAAAAAAAACAGAAACGAACTTTTATAATATATTTTTATTTTTTTTTTTAATTATTTGTAATAATTGTAACGGAAACAAATAAAATGTAAATAAATGAAACTAAAAAATAAAATCGTTAAATTTTATTAAATTATTTTGAACGAATGTATAAAAAAGTTGAAATAAATAAAATGAAAATTATTCAAGTTCGAGGCCATACTCTATATTGATGATTTTGTAGAAATGAAATTATTGTTGAAATCATTGCATTTAGAAATAAATAATTGACTTAGAAATAAATAATTATTGTTTCTTCAAGTTATAGAAAATTAGATTTTTAAGTTGCAGAATCTAAAACGGATTTTATTGTTAAAAAGGCTTATGAACGTATTTAGAGTTACAGCTTCGCTAGAAAAAAACATTTAAGGTTTATGTCTTATTTATATTTAAAATAGTGTTGTAGTGTACTACTATTTTAGAGAAATAATTTCCAACTTTCATTACTTCATAATAAAATATTCAGTTAATTTTCTTTGTAAAATTTTTTTACGAATTTGTTTCATGATTACATCTGATATTTCAACACAAATATCATACACATTGGGGCGTCATTTGTTGTTATTTGGTGTAAATTTGATAAAAATTGGATAGCTTCAACCCGTGCCGCCCCTCAGACGCTTTAGATTAGATCGAAACGCATACAACCAGATACAATGGCGTCACATATAACATGATACACGAATTAATTTTTAAAGTCTAGTTCACATTAGATGTAAAGGCATACATACAGATACAATTATATGATCACATATTTCGGATGAAATTTAAGAAATTGATATGACTGAAACTGCATAAAAATATTTTTTATTCGAGTTGTCTCAAAATTTTTATTTCGGGCTGTATTTCAATCATATTACACTGGATAACATCATATACGAATTAGATTTTAAAATCTAGTTCGTGTGTAATATTATCATCCAAAATATTAAATTACAGCCCAAAAACCAATTTTTAGACTTGTAAACGCAATGTAATTCAGACTAGAAAAGCACCAAGTTCGCATCATTGACTAAAACCAAAGCAGTAAGATCGATATCAAAAGAGAATACGCAATTACAATAATATGACAACATCAATATGCATAGAACAACACGTCACTTTGAATTGAACATTAAGCCTGAGTTACCCAACCGTAAATGTAACCTTACCAGATAAATGTACAAACGAACACTCATAAGTAAATGTTCTGTGCCGTGCCAGATCGTTCTGTTGAAAATAGAAATTTCCGTATGTTAAATAACTCCCAAATGAAATAAGTCCCAATGAAATAACTCCCAATGAAATAATTACCAAAACAAATTAAATTAGTCCCAATTTTAATAAATGAAATAACCTCCAAAGAAAAAATGAAATAAGCCCCAACATTTGGGAGTTATTTCATAGTAATAAAATAACTCCCAACAAAGAATGAAACAACTCCCAATTAAAAAAGTCCAAAAAAAATTTCCAGATGTGGCATGTCATAACGTCCAATGACATAATGTCCATGGATGTTATGTCACTCGAAAAGTGTCATAATGTCCATGGACTTTATGACAATTTTTAATTTGTTAGTTTTGGACATTATGTCACTTTCAAATGTGGCATAGCGTTCAGACTTTTTAAAATAAAAATATTAATAATTTTTAGTATATCAATACAATTTTTTTAAATATATGTATATCACAAAATAAAACTGAACTTATAAATCGAATAATCGCACGCAGAAAAAACTTTATTTCGCGAAGCCGCCTGCCGCGTTCTACGGAGGAAAAAACCCCTAAGAGCGGCCGAAGGCCGCCACACAGAAACACTTGTTTTTACAAATTACTTGATGTCTTAAAAATATAAGATTTCAACGGATTCGACATCTGATTTGAAAAACAAGTTCTTCTGGGTGGCGGCCTTCGGCCGCTCTTAAGAGTTTTTTTTCTTCGTAGAACGCGGCAGGCGGCTTCGCGAAATAAAGTTTTTTCTGCGTGCGACACAAAAGAAACTTCAAAATTACTGAAATGATTTGACAAACTTAAAAACTTAATACAATTTGTTAGAAAGTAACAATGTTATTGATAAATTTAATAAGAAAATATTTATTTTTGATTTGGATCAAATAGGAAATAGTTTTATATGATTCGAATCTTAAAATTTCGCTAGAAAACATCGCCTGCAAATGGGCGGCTATAATTGTTAGAGTTGATTTTCGACAAAAAGCAATAAATAAAATCATTTCATAAAAGATTTCGAAGTCTTTGACTTAAAATATAATCAAAAAATTGTTTGAGGCAATGCAAACTAAAAATTAAATATGTCTACACAGAAAAAACTAAAATTGAGTTTTAATTAAAATATTTGTTGATTCAGCAAATGTTTAACTGAATTCGGTCGTGTTGATGCAATTGTAGTAACAACTGAAATAATTTGTATCTATTTAATTAATATTATTTTCAATTACATATAGTTTTATTCACATCTACTAAAAATTTATATTGGGAAAAATTACAAAATTTTAAAAAAAATCACCCAAATTGTAAAAAAAATCGCTAAAATTTAAAAAAAATCGAAACCATTTGAAAAAATCGCAAAATTTGAAAAAAAAAATAGCCAAAATTTAAAAAACAATCCTCAAAATTGCAGAAATTTATAAAACTCCCAAAATAAACGCCAAAATTCGAAAAAAATTTCAAAAAAAAATCACCAAAATTAAAGAAACGCGAATTTTCAACTTTAAACAATTTTTTTAATTTTGGCGACTTTTTAAAATTTTTGCATTTGTTTCAATGTTGTTATTATACGTTATAAAAACTGAAAATTTTTTTTATACCAAATTCATTTTCAATTAAACAGTTAATTGAAAGTAAGTTTAAAATCGAACAAAATTTTAATTGAATTTTTTTTTGACAATTTGTGTGTATTTTTTTTTTTTTTTTTTTTTTTTTTTTTTTTTTATTTGTTATAATTGTGTAATATAAAAGCCATATGTGGCCAAAATATTTTGACATAATCTTTTAAAATGGAGACTCAAAATTAAGTTTACTTGTGCCGTAAAAGTCGTTACTTTAATAACAGTGCAATCTTTTTATTTAAATTTGGTTTGCTACGCACGCATCTGGTAACATAGTTTTCAAGATTTTTTTTTACGATATATATTACGATATATTTTTTTAATTTTTTGAAACAAATTTAAGCCTCAAACTTTGATCGATATGCATAATGTGTTAACGTGGTCCAATGTGACTCAAATTTTCTAAATTTTTTTTTTAGACTAAATGTAAACAAATTTCTATCGGCTCTCCTTGAAATGCGACATTTTAAAATCAAGCAGCTAAACCAGTCTTTGTGTTATAACGATGCAGTTTTTTTTAGACATTTTAAAGGGTTTTTATTTAAAAAATTGATTAAAGACAATTTGAAAACCGTTGAAATTGTCCAAAATATAAATCAAAGTGAATTGGAGATACATAATTTAGTTTAAATAAGACCTAGGCGATGTCAGGTATATTTTTAAATTTTTAAATTTTCCAATTTTATATTTTTTCTTTATTATTATTTCTTTCAGACTATAATCACGCTTGCTTGCAAAATTTACAATTTCTTTAATACAAGACATGAAGTCGGAAATATGAAAAAGGGGAAAAAATAGTGAATAATTTGTTAAAATAATTCAAATAAGTGGCAGCCGGGGTCCACGACATAGTGTCAAAATGGTTTTCAAAATGTGTGTTTTCTCGAGGATTTTAACACTGTTCTTAAATAAGTCTAAATTATCTAAACTTTAGACATATTTTCATACAAAGATTCACCGCCAATTTCAAAAATAAATACGTTTTTCATATATTTTTGGTGCTTTATCACCTATCCGAATTTCATTAATTTCAAAGGGAACCCATCGGAAAAGCTTCATTGTAAGTGTCAGGCAATTTATATATTATATTTGCCTTTTAATTTGTTTTTTTGCACGGTTATAAATCTTTAATTTCCCGAGTTAAAACGTTTGCTTAAAATAATACATTATTTTATATACACTTATAAGGTTTTGTCTGCCAGTGCATTTAACCGGACATAATTATATAACTTCATATATAAAATTAATTTCGTAGAAAAAATTTAATATGATGTCATATATAGTTGCGTATAATTGTATATTGCATTTAGAATACGCTAAAACTAATCCAATTAATAATTACCTAGACATTGCAAAATAATATATATTTTGATATTATATCATATTTTAAAAAACACAATTTTATTTTAGATACAATTGTATATTACCCCATGCAGAGTCACACTAGAAAATTTGTCAATCATATTTTGGATGTTAATATGTATTACATCTTTTAATTAATTAAATTAATTAATTGAATCATTTTGTGTATAATTTTATACACAAAATTTACCCCAATTTTTGTCTTTTGAATTGATTTCTTTCTGGTTCTTAACCCTAAAAAAAGAATTTGTTTCATTTGTAACATTATGAGTTCTTAATTCAGTCTAAGTCTAGTTTCAACGTTTTTTCCGTGTTTGTTATTCAATGGTGTAAGTTAATAAATACCACAAAATCTTCATTTTTATTTTTTTATTTTTGAATATAATAAAATTTCCAAATGCTATGGAATTTGTTACAAATTATAAAGTTGTAAACCTTTTGCAAGTGGCTAAAGTCTAAAAGGATTAATAGATATTTCGGATTTTCATGACGTTTTAAAATCAAAAGCCGGATACAAATATAGCTTATTTTGTATATATCAGTATCAGTGCAGATATAAATTTATACCGCTATATAAAATCGTATTAAATTGTATCGCGTCATTATTCGGATGTTATTTAATTATTATGCCCATTTCTCGAATAAAACTGTATTAAGACTCATATTAAATTTCGTATGATTATATAAAGCATCATATTAATTTTAATTGGGTTATTAGAAGTTGAAACTTTTTTACTTTTTTTACATTTATCAAGTTTTAGCTACCCTAGACGTATATTAGCACATAAAAATATAAAGTAACGCAATTTTATTTTTAGCGGTTTTCAAAAAGTTTTCCGCATAATCCTTTTTTTATTTAATTAAACTAAAAATTAATATTTAGCTAAAAATTTAACGTAATTAGACAATAACGATGCCTATCCAACTTAAAGTACACAAACGTTTTCAAATTTGACGTGTTTCGCGGTTTGTGATCAACCAGATTAAAGCGTTGTTTCGCGATATAGACATCAAAATTCGCAAAATAATGAACACAATAAGTAAAAAATGAAAAAAATGCATTTTAAGGAAATGCACTTTATGAGGTTTTTGTTTCAAAATGACCTGAGAAAGCGATTTCTATTATTAATACATGATTGGCCATTACGTGTAGGTAAAAATTTAGCAAACAAAAAAAAAAAAAAAAAAGAAGCTGTTACTCTATTGTGCAAAAAAAAAAAAATATATATATATAATCAAAATAAAAAATCGAAAAGCCCCCCCGAAACAAATTCCTAGCTACGTGCCTGCAGCCATCAAACAACGCTAACAGTTTTATTGTAATTAAAAAACGCTGATCCCGAGTTCTTGGGACATTTCATGGCCACATGTTTGCCATCTATTGCGCCAACACAATTAGGCATGTCCCACATTTGTTTAAAGTCATCGGTAATTTCTTTGTATTGCTGAGATGTGGGTTCACTAACATAAATTGGCGAAAGTACATGCCACAATACAGTGCACGTCTCCAAGACAATTTTGCGGACTGTGGATTTTCTTAATTTATGACTCCATGCAATTGATTGCAAAGAAGTCCCGTGTGCTAAATGGCTAGATAAATATTTATTAGTCTCAATAATCTTAAAAGATGGTTGTTCTTACAGATGGGTGATCGCCAGTCTGTCTTCTGGTAAAATTTTTTGTTTGGGTTTTCCAAAGAGCTACCAATTAAAGTTAAAAGCAACTCGAACAAGTTTCTAGACATTCGTGTAAGCAAAAAAAAAAAAACTGTTTTTGATCCATTCTTTTGATTTTTCCAAAAACCTTTCGGTGGTATCCGCTTTTTGCCCAATCACGGTTTATCGGGCGGACACCCCATCTTCTTGTTCTACTTTTTTTGTTTTATTTGAATATAAATTCTAAATAAGTTGAAAAAGTTCGAAAAAATTAAAAATCTATTTTTTATTTTATATTTTCTTATATTGTTGAAAAGAAATTAAAAATGAAAAAGCACTATTTGCGCTAAATAAAAACAAATAGTTATTTTTTTATTTTCTTGTTTATTTATAAAATGTCAAAAACATATCTTACATTTACGTTCATCGATAGCTACACTTCTTTGCTACGGCGCGGTAAAGGGAACGGCACATCTACGTTTACGCTTGGTAACTCAACCTTTAGGGAACAACACAGATCGTCATAAAACAAAATGTACAAACAAATTGACTTTAAATTGACTAATATTTAAAACAATTTAAATAGGCAAATTAAAGCAAAATAAATTATAAATTTGGACGAAACGCCATAAGCTAGTCAACGACATGGATCAAAAAAATTTATTTTCAAAATTTGTATTTTTTTACAAAATCTTCTGTCCTGTCTTTAATTATAAGCCGTATGTCAAGATATTCATATCAAATATTAAGAATATGACGTTATATAATCAGAAATAAAAAAGTTTTGAAATGAGCGAGAAGTTTTTTTAACACACTCTGGAATTAATTTTTTTTTTTGTTTAACAAAGTTTGTCATTTTCGAGTAATGCCTGACGTAATATACATGCGTAAAATCAAGTGAGTTTACATCTCAAATTTTTTTCCAGCCCTGTCTTTCAGAAAATATTAAAATCTGTATTGGTTCAAAAGCGACAATGTTTCACAATTTTTTTAAATTTTAAAAGTTAAGGATTTCTCACAACTAAACTATTAAAGCACATTTAAAATAGTTAGCTATCTCTTTTTTCTTGCAGTATTACAATAATTTTTTGTTTTTAAATCCATTGAACAGAATTTTTTGCTAACAAATTGTAGATTGCTGATAACATACTTTTATTCGAATTAAAAAAATATAATAGTAAAAAAATTTCACATTTTTTAATAATTTTTTTTGTCTACTAATATTTAGTAAATGTTTTAGCTGATTTTAGCAGATTATTTTGTTACTTTCAATTAACTAAAATTTAGCTCATATAGAACTAAATATTTGAAAATTCAACAGATTTATTTTTGCTATTCTTATATTACTAATATTTAGTAAAAAAATCTGCTAATTTTAGTAGTTTCTTCAGCAAACTATTTTTTAGTAGCTTTTTTTTTGCTATTTCTACAGGTTTATTTCTATGAGTGTATGTTTAAATTGAAAAAGCTTTTAAAGTAGAGCAAATAATCTATCACTATAAGCATGTTTTTTCTATATCTTACAATGTACATTATTCCAGGTCAACATTTACAAAAGTTACACGCCTCAAAAGATTTTTATAAACGAAGTCAACTTAGAAAACCTGTAAGTACACCCTGTACTAAAACAGGGTGGCCCAACTACAATATTGGAAAGTATTGGCACGTCTTTTACAATTTGTAATTTGATTCTAACCGATCGGATCAGTAGTTTAAAAGTTCGATATTTAGTATCATTATTATGTTTAAATAGCCCACTGTGCACCTGTTGACAATTTTTTTTTTAAATAATTTCGAAAACTTTTTGTTTTAAATTTTTTTCAAAATAAATATTTTATTGGATTAAAGTAGATATAATTTAATTTCAAAATATCTACTTCGATTCATAAAAAAATAATTAGCGTTTGGATCTAATATGATCCAATTAGATCTAAGTTAATCCCATGGAATATTTTTGGATCTATCAGGTTTCTAGTTAATATCAATCTTATTTGATCACCCATTTTTAAGATAAATTTTGAACTTATTTAATCTAATCATATCCAATGATTAAATATCGATCTATATCAAATGAGATATGATATTTTATTTGAGATATAACTATTTTTTTGATAGGGTATTTTTAACAAAAATTTTAATCTCACAATTTTAGTAAAGCAAATATTGATGATTTTAAATTAAAGAATATTTTTAGTTCTATCTGCTTAAGTTTACAAAATAACAGAATTTGGAGATTAAAAAAAAAATGTTTAGGATTCCTTCTTGTTGTTTCATATTTTTTTGTTGTTGCTATTATTACTCTATTCAAGTTTAACCTTAGACAAGAAAACCATTATAAGAATTACTAGTGGTAGTCGTTGTAGTAATCATATACCTTAGGGGAGTTTTTAGCCAGTGTTCAGTGTATATTTTTGGTATGGTTATACAGTTAAGTGTCATATTTCATGCAATACATTAGAGATGTCTAACAATTTTCTGCACACAGCCAGACAGACAGACAAACACTCATTCTACAACAAATGCTCATTTGTATAACACAAAAAGGAAATTTTGGTAAAAATGGGAAGAAACTACACTCTGTCTTTAGCATACAAGTGTCGTTAGTACACACAGCAAACGTGTAAATGTTGTTGGAAAAGCTTATCTTTTCGACATGGTTTTCATTTGTGGAGTAAAAGTGAAGTAATTGCAAGAATTATGTTGTTATATTTATGTATGTACGATACTTTTCATACATTAATTGTTTTGCATGTTGTTGAGTTTCTCTTTTTTTCGGCCAAATGCTACTAGTCTGGTTTAAGTGTTTTAATGATTTATTCAAAGGTTACCAAGTAAACATTAATATTTTAATAACTTAAACATTTTTGGTTTAATAATATATTAAAGTTTTAATATTTTACTTGGAAACAAGTTCTTTAACCAAATAAATATTTCAAAGTTAGAATTTCTTAACATTTAACCAAACATTATATCATAATCTTAGCCTCTAAGGAGTGATTAATATTTGGTTTTAATGTCTTTTAACTAATGGCTATTCTATGGAGGCCATAATCATAAAAAAAATAATATTACTAAAGTTAATGATTTTTGTTTTTGGCGTTTTCGGGTGTTTTTTTGTTCGTTTTTAATATTCCAAAGAATATTTATGTTATTTTAATAGACCACATCTTATAATTAAACTTTTTAAATTAAAAAAAAGAAGTAATATTTAATATCAAAGATAATTTTTCATGTAGCATGTTACCTTGGTTATCTTTTGTATATCAAAACTTTATAATAATCATCATAAAGTTTTTTGCTAATCTTAAAAGTTTATAATTTATTGGAATAAAAAAATTATTTTAAAAGTCGGCTTAATTTTCTTAAACAAAAAATTGAAGCAAAATTTACACAAAAAAAAATATGTATACACAAAAAGAAAAATTTATTTTTAGAGCATCATATTATGATTGGTAATAAGTCATAGTTAAAATATGGTACAAAAGATAATATTGCAATGCTTAGTTATCATAAGGTAAACCTGCAGATATGTTAGCCGCCCTTAATATGAAAATTATTTGTGCTTATTTGATTTCAAAATATATTATAAAGTGTGAACAACAAAATGTTTTAAAGTAAAAAAACCGTAGCTTTCGTAAATAAAAAAAAAAAACAATTGTGCAAATTCAAATGTAACTGACACTAATAGAAAACATATGATTTTCTATTGTTGATTTACTTGAATAAACGTCACTACATTGCTAGGTCTGTCAAAAAAACAGAGTAGTATTTGGAAGATGACAAAGCCAATTGTGACAATTTTTTGTTGTTGTTTTTTCTTTGATATTTTAAATTTTGAATCTCGCTCCTAGACGAGGACAAAAAATTCTCATTGAGTTTGTGATTTAACATAACAAATATCTCTAGAAATTCTAATAACAAAGTCCCCTGAAGATTTCCTTGGGCAGGAATGAAATCCGGATAGGGACACGCCTACATCAGATTGCTTTTCACAATTTGTTAAATAAGTTTTGGGACTTTAGCACATTTAATTACTATAAATGCAATTAATGTTTATCCCGATGAAAATAAATTTAAAAAACAATTAGTTTATATTATTATAATACATTGTTTTATAAGAGGTATTTCAGAAATATTCGACACCTATCGAAACTCTTATTTCTCAAGGTTTTTTGAATTGAGAGAAACTTATAAGGAATTGTCCTAAATTTTTTTCAAAATTTATGTTTTTTGCTTCTGACGTTTCCAAGTATATAGCGTGTTTTTTATACAGGTATAGAAATTTAAGTTGGCAACACTTTTTTAACTGGTGGCCATTTTGTCAGCTGTCAAGTTATTTATGTTTAGTTTGGTTTGGCATTTAAACATGAATAGACTGACGCCTTAACAACGCTTCCAAATTGTGCAAATTTATTTTGAAAATCATGGCTCTGATTGAAATATGAATCGCGGACGATTTTGCGAATTTTGTTTAGGATACCTCAATAAACAAAACTGCCGTATTTGGAGTGATGATAATCCTCAAGTGTATGTTGAGACAACCGTTACATCCAGAAAAACTGACTGTTTCGTGTGCTCTATGGGCTGGTGGAATCATTGCACCGTACTTCTTTAAAAACGATACAGGTCAGAACGTTGCAGTTAATGGTGACCGCTATTGCTTACTTTTTGTTCATCAATTGAACAACCATGATGTGCAGGAGCTGTGGTTTCAACAAGACGGCGCAAAATGTCACACAGCTCGTGCCACAATGGATTTATTGAAGGAAACGTTTGGTAACCGCATAGTTTCACGTTTCTGAACCGTGAATTAGCGTTAAAGATCGTACGATTTTACGGTGCTGGACTATTTTCTGTGGAGATATGTGAAGTCGCTAGTCAACACCGATAAGCCCAAAACGATTGACCACTTGGAGGACAACATTCGCAGCGTTATTGCCAATATACGGCCACAAATGTTGGAAAAAGTCATCGAAAATTGCACTTGCCAGAAGTCATAGTTAAATTATAATGCCTGAAGATTATCTTTCGAATAAAGTAAATTTTATGTCAATTTAAAAAAATCATCTTTGTTTAATTCCATTTCAAAGTTCTATTACTCTATAAAAAAACACCCTTTATTTGCAATTGACGTATTGCGTTTTTTAGGAAAGAGCCCATACGAATAAAAAAGGCATTTTAAAATATTTAAACTCAAAACCAAATTTATTCGAAGTTCTTCCGTTATAGATCTCCACGCATCAATAACTGCTTATTTGAGATGAAAATCGCTTTAATATTGACGGATTTAGCTGTAAACTCGACATGTTAATACTCCCCAAATATTCTCAATGGGGTTTTCATCCAGAAAATTTGCGGGCCATTCCAATACTCTTATATTTTTTGATGAAAGCCACTCCATCGTCGGAAGACTTGCATGTACAGAGGCATTGTCTTGTTGGAAAATGAATTATTCTTAGAGGCTATTTTCAATAATGGCACCAATTTCTCTTCTGATACTGTAATGGACTCTGAAGAATTCATTCTGGTGCTTGGAAATGCCAAATCAAGCATACCGTCGAAACAAAAAGCTGCCAAGTCATTAAGGACCTGTCTCCGAAATTTATTTTGATAACTATCGTGGTTCCTTACTTATGTTTTCTCCAAACACCTTTAAAACAATTTTATGTTTAAACAGCGATTATTGACTTACCTTGGTCCAGTTGGTTTGTAAATTTCTGTTAGTGAATTCAAGTCGAGCAGTTTTGTTTCGGGGTAATAACCTTGGCACAGACATTAGCTTTTGTCGAGTAATTCTCTGGGAATTCTTCAAGAGTCTACTTATGGCTAGTTTGCATACATTTACCATACATTAATCGCTTATCGGATAGAGGTTCTTTATTGAGTTACTGGCAACGCCGATAACCAACAGAAAGCTTTTTTTCGGGCTGCCTGTTTTATTTTACTAAATGCACTCGGGTTATTTGCAAAATTTGTGACAACCAAATGTGAACGGTTTATTTGTCCACCAATTTCCCTAAAACAGAATGTACCTTTTAATAGGCAGAAATTTTTATTTTTTCAAAATCACTTAGATATGAACCATGCGGCATTTTAATGCAAATTGATTAAAATTGCATAAAAAACAAAAATAATTCCTTAATTTTCCTTTATTTGCTATCCTTCTTTGTTTACTTTTATATATCTAATAATTACATAATATATATAACTAAATAATTATATTACTTGCTACATAACAATTATAAGCTCCCATGTGCTTATATACAAAAGTTCTTATACAAAAAGAACTTTTTCAATATCTTTCACAAAACAAAAGATAAGGCCTTTTAAATGATGTCCTATAACGCCTCACTTTTACAGATTTTAAAGCTTCGGGATTGCCACAGTTAAGAAAACAATATTTTTAGAAATATGCGTTCACTGGCAAACATACTCACCAAATTTTACCAAAATTTGTTCAACGGATTCTTAGCCACGTTATTGCCAAATAGAGTTATGCGGTATTACCAAGTCTGAATTAACTGATGACACCTTTTTCGATGGCCGCACTGATTTTCAAAATCTTTGAATGCCCATAAAAAAAAATTGTTCCACAAACTCGCCAAACCAAGTAAAGGGTTTTGGATATTACCCTTTGGTAGTAGAATCGAACCTATTCATTGCTTGTTGCATATTGTGATATAGTAAAATTGAGCGTAAAATTGTCAAAATTTAACCCCATTTTTTGAAAAAATTTAAAAAGTTTTTCCATTTTTTGGTTGCCCCTTATAGGAGAACAAATACTGTTAGTTGGAAATTGCTGCGATATACTTTTTTTTTGGTTTACAGTTGACTTGGATAGCAACATATATAAAGAAATATAATTTGTGATACATCATTTCTAATTTCAGATATAATTATGATCAAACAAAATCACATTTTGTGTAATTGTGGCCTGTTTCTAAAGTGCACCTTTCGTTTTTCTATCGCGTTGTTTCATGAATATGTCAAAATTGTGAACGGTCATCGAGTTTAGTTTCCGTTTTACTATTTTAAAAAAGTTTCAATGTCAATGCACTCGTTTTAATTTGTGAAAGCTCCAAGTTTATATAAAAACTGCGAACGTATTTATCTGCAAGATTTGTAATTCTCTAAAATGGATATAGGCTATTTTGTTTAAGTAATACAGTAACTTTATTTGTAAGTAAAAAAACAATAATTTGTACACGAAATTTAATTTTTGACTACAAATGTAGTTTATTTAAAAACAGACCACATCAAATTACTGTATTAAGATTTTACATTAATTTTATAGAGTAGTTTTTGTTTCATATAAAAAAATAAAAAAAAAAAAAAATGTTTGTTTATTTTTGTATTACATATATATTTTTGAACATTAAAAAACAATTGACAATGTTAGTTCAATTTTCTGAAATGTAAGTCGTCCTCTTTTCATTTGTTTTAAACTAAATACATTTGCAGTGGTATTTACGTACATGGTATTCTAAGTGTATATTTCCTACAGCCATAAATAGTGGTTTCAATTAAAATATTATTGTAGCAATCACATTTCACCAATTATATGGTTGCTTTTATCATGTTATAGTAAAAATCTTTCTTTTTTTTGGGTTATCATATTATTATTCTATTGTCTATAATCACAATACATTATTCATTATCATATTAATCTCTGTAACTACAGACATTATGTAGTTGCGTCAACTATAAGATGGGCAGTTTATTTTTTAGGGCATCTCCGCTCTTTAAGTGTCTTCTTGTTAAAGCTTTTGGGAACAGAAGTTGCCAGAAGCAGTCAGTCCGAACAAATTAAATAATATTAAACAAAAGGACATGAAAATAGAAAACAACGCAGTTGTGTTAAATGTAATGGTGATATTTTTAGTGGAAGAAAGAATAATTTGTTAGTCACAACACATTCTACTAAGCATCTTTTTTGTTTTGTTAAATTTTGATTACAAATGTAAAGTTTTCGGGTCATTATGTCCAATTCCTTACCTTAAACTAATAAAAGTCTATGGGTAGCGAATGGATCACAGATATATGTGTGTTGTTGCAAAGTAACCATATTTTAATGTTGTCGGTCGTTTTCGTGTAATGCTCAACACGATTTTTCTCAAAATAAGAGCTTGTTTTAATTCTCTTCATCTGTAAGTTTGGCCTATTTGCAGTTTATTTCGTAGGACATACTGTAGTTTTAAATCTATTAACAACTTTCCAAATTGTAGTCCGTCTTCAATGCAGTCTCTATGAACACTGTGCGAAAGGTTTTTTTCTTGTAAATGTAAATGCATTACGATTTTTTTATAAAACATTGTAAGAAGATTGTCAGATATCATTAGAAAATCAAGCCATCGAACACAGATCTTGTGAGTAAAACTCATTAAACTTGCAACTAGTATATGTACAAAGCCATCTGCTTTAAAAAAGTCCACAATTTGAATGAAATGCGAGAAATAATAAGCTGACCCAAAACTAATATCCAGCCAAAAACTGACTAAACAAATGTTTTTTAAAGTTTGATATAATTTTTATTAAAAATAAAAATTATGTTATTTAATTGTGCATGCGGCTATTATTTAATTGTGCATGCGGCTATAATCTATATTTCTTTATTAGGATATTGTCCTAACAAATAATCTGTAGAGTTTTTTTGTATTGATAGATCTATTTCGGGAATTTTTTAGGTTCCCATCATCAGAACACGTTTTGAAAGAGGTAACAATCCCATGCCAAACATCAAACATTAATATAAACTAGTTTACTCACTACATTAAAACTATGAGCTCGAAGTCAAAGATTATTACCACTGATTAAAAAATAAATTGAAAACTTATTTGTTATGTGCAAGGTTAACCTCTGGTGGATACAACAAAATTTATTGTTCTTTTTCACAATTAACACACAAAAAAACAGAAAGCCATTTCTATCACGAAAACTACCGATTCAATAACTTTAATTGCTGAGGTTCCGCCAACAACGAAAATTCCTTATTCAATTAGAAATTTATAACTCTTTAATTGAATTATTTTTCGATTAAATAATAATTCATTTGATTAAAAAGTGATCAATATCGTACACCTTCTCAAAAACAACACGTGTTTTGTTGCCATACCAAATGAGTTTTAATAAAAGTGTTGTTGCCATACCAAAAGTCTTTTTATAGCTTGAGTTTTATAACATTGAATTTTAACCGGCAAGAAATTCTCATTTAGTAAGCAGATTTATTTATACTTATGTAAACAAGATCACACAGAAATTATTTTTTTCTTTCTTTTTTTTGGAATTTCTTTTGCAAAAACAAGAATTCTGGTTTAAACTATCAGATAATTTTTAATTAATTTTAGCATTTTTTTGTTTAAAAAAATGTTACATTTTATTAAACAGATTTTAACTTCAAAAATTACATTATTAATTTCATGATGTTTTAGAATAAATTATTATTCATATTTAAAACACTGAGTTAAAATTATTTAGCTTAATAAAGCAGGGACCGTAATAATTATTCCTTTTTTCATAAAAGTCAGATGATAACAGTTATTTTTTGATTTTTATTTTTTCGAGCAAAAATAAAGTTCTTTTTGATTTTGATTTTTTCGGGCAAATATAAAAGTAATTTTTGGATGTTTATTTTTCGAGAAAAAATAAAAGTTATTTTTTGATTTTTATTTTTTCGAGCAAAAATAAAAGTTATTTTTTGATTTTACTTTTTCGAGCAAAAATAAAAGTTATTTTTGGTTTTTATTTTTTCGAGCAAGTGTAAAAGTAATTTTTGGTTTTTATATTTTTTTTGTTACCAAAAATAAAAGTTATATTTTGATTTTTATCAATGCCAATATCAAGTACATATATTTTAAAAACTTATAACTTTTTGAATTTCAACTCAAGAAATTGAAATAAATATCAAAAAATAACTTTAATTTTTGCTCAAAAAAATAAAAATCAAAAAACAACTTTTATTTTTGTTCGAAAAAAATAAAAATCAAAAAATAATTTTTATTTTTGCTCAAAAAAATAAATATCAAAAAATAACTTTTATTTTTGCTAAAAAAAATAAAAATCAAAATTTTAAAAAGCAAAAGGATCAAAATGGTATACTTGAAACAGTTTTCCGACATTTACTTCTAGTTGCTTTTTTTTTTAAAAAATTTGAAAATAACTGTTATTTTCGGTCCCTGTAATAAAGTAATAAACCTAATAAGAATTAATAAAATCTAATTGAAATGATATTACATTATTTATTTTTAATACATAAACATTTATCATAAACGACTACATACACAAATGTTACAAAAAACAATAACAGTATGTTTTGAGCGAATGTTTTAATTGAAAGATTTTAAAATTGTTTACAAATCGATTTAATTGAAAACACTAGGAATATTTTTTTTCTGCGTAGAAACGGCATTAAAGTTATCGGGAGAATGTATTAATGTTAAAATTTTATTATTACGTATTTGGTTTACTTTTTTTTTAAAGCTGATCAAATGTATTCTACTAAAAGTTTAGAATCTCGACGATGTAGTGCTTCAACTAGGTCTTTTCAGCAAAATATAATTAATGTTTTTTATATATAATTGCTTGACTTTACAAATGAATAAATCATATAAAATCAAAATGCATAACAATAAAATATTACTGCATTAATTAATTATTTAAAATTTTCCCGTTTTCCCGTGAATTTCGAATAATTAGCCAGGAAATTCCCGAAGCAATTTTTTCGGGAAATCCCGTACCCCAAACCCTAGTCAAAAGACATATTTGCATTAAAGCAATTTAAGAAAAGTTTTAAAAAATCGAAAACTTTCTAGGTAGGGTGCCACGTCTTAAATATTTCCAATTTTTCTCAAATTCGCACCATATAACTTTAGGGCCTAGTTCTACATTAATCTGAACAATAATTTTAAAATTTCTGACAAATATGTTTATTCGCAAAAAAAAAAAAAATTCCTATCTAACGGCCATTTATGATTGTCGCACTTTCACAACTACCCAGCAAAACTTTGGTAATGGGTGCAATAAAGTAGTACATTGCCTTGTAATGTGTACTCCTTACATGTATCATTATTTTACAACAAGAAGTAATGAGTTACCGATAATTGAACACTCATGTATTACCTTGTAATGATACCTCATTACAATTTACATTACTTCAAAATATAAAATGACGACTTACCGATCATCAATTACATAATGCATGAATTATAAACAAAAAGTAATTATTAATATATATTTTTGAAAGCCTTTTTATAGACACATTACTTTGTGATTTTTTGTAAGCATGAGGGTAAGGTGTATATTTTTGATATCAGGAACGAAAACACGAAGCAAAACAACTCATTTACATTTTAAGCAATAAAATCCCAGCAAAAAATTTTCAAAAAGGAAATCGGTTTTGTAATCAGGAAATTTGGTTAGAATGCCTTCCCAACCTGATTACCAACCTGATTCTTTTAACAGGGCGTGAGACTGAAAAGAATTGATTCTTTAGATTTGATTATATTTTTCTTTACAAGAACCAGTTACCTTATTTTTTTCAGAACTACTTCGTTTGTTAAAAAAAGAAGGAGTTCTTTTATTAAAATTGTAAGTATTTTTTTTAAGAAGCACTTCTTTTATTGCAAAACTAAGTATTTTTGGCTAAAATATTAATGAGAATTTTTTAATTATAATAATTTCTCATTTCTTATTGGGTAACTAGTTCTAATAAGAGTTTTTATAACAAAATGGTAAAATTATCACAAATATAAGTTACAAATAGTTTGTTAGTTCGTAAAAGAACTAATTATATTTAAAAAACCATTGTGTGTTCGCTTTCTTACTTTAAGAATTGGTTACACAACTGTTTCCGTTTTTCACTGACTCATTGCAATGTGTTTGGTAATGTAGTTCAGAAATTTGGCAATCAGAAACGTAAGCGATTATATGGCAATGCCTTGTTTTGGTAATGTGTTTTTTTTTCCTGGGATGTTATATGTATCGATAGCTCAGTTGGTAGAGTTCTCGCCTAACTAATTGTTAAATACCAGAGACCCCAGGTTCGAATACTAGCATGACCACGTTATTTATTTAATAAAAAAAGTTATTTATTTAATTAAAAAAAAATAGCTGTAAACAAATTTTTTTATGCATTTTTTTTATGAAAATGTATTTATAGACACATTACTTTTTAACACCATGTAACCATATAGGTAACCAGTTACTTTACTCCCTACAAGGTAATGAGTCCACCCATTACTTTTAGGCTTATCGCCTGTAAAATTCATCAGTGAAGTAAGGTATAATGTAATGCGTGAAGCCCTATGGCAACACATTACTTTACCCATTGTTTGGTAATGTATGCTTTTGCTGGATATAAAAATCCTTTAAATAATAAATTGTACTTTAAAATTAAAACAAAATCTTATTTTTTTATTTTATAAGAGGTACTCAAATATATCAGCTTTTATAAAATTAAAAATAATAATTAATAAATTCTTTGAATTATAACACCTGCATGTGCATCATTTTAATAACAGTTTTGTAGATATTTGGAAACTTTAGTAGCAACGTTTTTGGAAGTTTGCGATGTGACTTCATAACTCAAATTGGAACTTTATTATATTTTTAAACCTTGAATATTTAACTTACCCAGGAAATTAGTAAAGTCCAAATAACAGGTTGCAGAACAATTTAAACTGTATTATAACAGGTCCTAATTTCTGTTCTACAGCCGATACTTTGCATATGGAATTTGTCCTATTTGCAATATGTTCTTTACCTCCAAATTAGAACATTTTGCTTTAGAACCGGTTCTAGACCCAGTTATAGAACTGGTTTTTCGACAGTTAAAACTTACATTTTGACTCCCAAGAACCTGTTCTAGAACCGGTTCCACGCAACCGGTGGTAAAGGAAGATGATAATTTGTTCTAAAAAATTTTGCTGTGTAAATTTATAACCTCACAAAATTTAAATATCAATGTTTTTTCTTTGTTAGATATAAAACAAATATAACATCTTGTACTTTTAATTAAGTTTCTAAATATATTTCAAAAACTTTCACTTATTACAACCCTTAACGAAATAAAATAGAATAAAATGTAAAAACTTTTCTAATTATCCCAACAAACATCTTTTCATTACCATGTTTACTTTACTATTGTCATTTAGTTTTAATATTAGTAAAAGTTTATTTGGTTATTTTCTATATCATATGATTTTTTATGTTTATTTCATTGTTTTGTTGGTTATAAGTTTTTGATGTTTATTCTCCAAAAAACAGTAATTTGCAAATAAATAACCAAAGTTTTTTTTTTTTTATTTGTATTAAGACTACAACAAGTCATCACAACTGAATTTTTGTAAACCAAAACAAAAAATAGAGAAAAAAACTTTTTTTTGTTTAGTTTTCCATAGATTTGTCCTTTAACATAAATGACTTTATTTGTATGATATTATTATGCATGTATTTGTGTCTACAACTGAGTATAACATTTACAGTGTAATGTATGTAAATGCAATGCCATTATCATTAGTACTTGTATGGTTGTATATAAAAGCACTTGGAATACTCCTACTTTTTTGCACTAACGTCATAATTTACTCTGTTGGTTGTTAGGATTTTGTTGTTCCCGAAAATGTTCTTTAATGTAAATTTAATGAGTATTTAACTTAATATTTCAATATCATTTTCATTATCATCATTATTCCGTTATGCATGGTTGTTAAAGATAATGTGCATGCAAAATTTTAAGGAAAATAAATTGATTTATTTCACAGATTTATCGAAATATACTTTGAACTATTTATTATAATTAAAGATTTCACGAATAGTGTATTCTGCACTTTACCGATTATTCGGTATTCGGTTTAAACTGAATACCGGATATTTTTCGAATAGTTCTTTCATACATTTTCATATAAAAGTACACTGTACTTTAGATATAGACCAAATTAAATGGAATAATATTTATTTTTTTTTATTTTTTATATAAATTTTATTTACAATTTAATTCATTACAATTATTTTGCCTCAGCGCCTTATAGGCATTATTGAGGAGAGTTGGCAGGAATTAATAATACTTAAAATTTGCATTTGTTGAAATAAATTCATTTTTGAATACAAATTGTTTAGGTTGAAAAAATCATCACAAAACAAAACAAACCGCACAGTGGGATATATAACAAAATTTTTGGAAATAATATGAAAATTTCTTACTTAGTACACCGATTACAATGCAATTTAGAACAGGCATAAGCGACGTAATATCGAGGTTTTGATTATGAACCTTCCAGACTACATAAAATATGAAACTTTTTTGCATATACAATTTTGAGTGTTTGTTTCTAGTCAGATTTTCAAAAGATTTACATTTTTGTAATTTTCTAATACAGACTAACAAAAAACATGCTTACATGTGTGGGTTACCTCTAATTGTTACCGATATATTCCCATTTGAAAATGTGAAATTCCATATTTGATTCGAGTCTGGGCCAATTGATTTCTTAAAATATTGGTTACTTAACCAAATAAATTCTTGATTAAATAAAAAAAAAGTTATATGAAATGCAACACTGCTCCTAAGAAGAACCACCTGTTAGTAGACAACTGTCAAATTTGGAGCAAGTTACGTCATTTACTTTGCATTTAAGAGCTGTTCAAAACATGCAACCTCGTGTTTTTTTTTTTTAAAACGGAAAAAAGTAAATTTCGAGTGCTCATTAAACATTATTTTTTGCGAAAAAAGACCGTCAATCAAACCAAGGAAAAGCTTGATAAATACTATGGGGACTCTACACCATCGATTTCAATGGATCTCAATGGTAAAAAAGTGGTTTACTGACTTTCGTTGTGGTCGCATACGTACAAATGACGTTAATCGTTCTGGACGGCCAATTGAGGACAATACACCCGAAAATGTCGAAAAAATCGATATGGTGTTGGCCGATCGAAGAGTAAATGTGCGTGAGATTGTTGATGCCATAGGCATTTCATATGGCAGTGTGGTTTCGATTTTAAATGATCACTTGGGTTTAAGAAAGCTGTCTGCGAGATGGGTGCCGCGTTTGCTCTCAATTGACCATAAACGTAATCGTGTGACAACTTCAAAGGATTGTTTGGAGTTGTTTAACCGCAATTCGAATAAGTTTTTGTGGCGTTTTGTAACTGTGGATGAAACAAGGATCCATTACAATACTCCAGAGACCAGGCAGCAATCTAAACAATGGGTTTCTCCGATGAACCGGCTACGAAGAAGGCCAAGGTAAGTTTATCGGCCAATTATCGCGGGATAATCCATATCGATGACATCCAAAAGGAAAAAACAATAAACGGCGAATATTATGCTAACTTATTGGACTGATTTAACGAGAATTAAAAAAAAAAAATATTGCCAAGAAGAAAGTTTTTTTTTCATCAAGATAATGCGCTGGTGCACACGTGTGCAGTCTCAATGGCAAAATTTCATGAATTGGGCTACGAGTTGGTACCTCATTCGCCATATTCTACGTGTTTGGATTATGTCTATTAATACATATTTTATTGAATATTGAAAATTTACATTTTAACAAAAACTGAAATTTTTAACTTCTTACTATGATTTCAAAAGATTTCGTTCTACCAATAGTGCTAATTGGCATTCTTTTTAAAAATGTGGTAAGTCACATTTAATTTCCATTTCAATTATACCAAACATCTCTATGGCATGTTTATAACTCCTTAACCTAAAATCTTCAAAAGTTACTTCTTATGCAAACGCTGTTGGTGCTTTTTAGGGAAAAGTTGCAAACATTTGTTTTTACTTTAAAAGAATGTAGTTTTTGATTTGAGCTATATATTGCACTATTTTTTTTTTTTGTATTTAATCAAGAATTTATTTAGTTAAATAACAAACACCAAAAAAAGTAATTGACTTCGATTTCGTCCCGCTATTCGCAAAAAGCTGGACCTGAATTGGATCAAATTTGGAATTTCACGTTTTCAAATGGGAATATCTCTGGAACTATTAGAGATAACCCAAACATCTAACCATGTTTTCTGATAGTCTCTACTAGCAAACTACAAATATGTTAATTTTGTAACAATTGGATTGGAAACAAACAACTGGAGAGCACTCAAAATTTTTAATTCCCTATTTTGGGTTGTCATATTGCCGCCCACTGGAATTTGGAGGTTCATAATCAAAACTTAAGCTCGAATTACATCATTCCCAATTTCATTGCAATTGGACAGCAACGTAAGAAATGGCCGAATTATTTCCAAAAATTTTGGGATATATCCCACCGTGCCTCAATGTTTGACATTAAAAAAAAAAATATAATAATATTATTATTTACTCAATTTTTATATAAAAACACAGTGTTTTTTATTTTAACCGAATAATTCAGAAATACATATATTCCGAATAGTAACCGAATATTCGTGACATCTCTAGTAAGCCGAAGTGAAGTTAGCCGACTTTAGTTCAAGTTTAACCCATGGTTCAGTTTAACGTTCTTGTATCCTGACTTCGTCCTTGAAATTTTGTTTACAAACTTCTTATATCTTTTTTAAAAACATATAAAAAAACTGGAGTGAGGAAGTTTTCCTAAAGTTAAATAATTTTTTTTTGAAAGTTACTCTTTTTTATGATACACCCATGGTTCAGTTTGATTCCCTTGTATCCTAATTTCGTCCTCGAAATTTATTTCACCAATTTCTAATATCTTTTTTGATGACATAGATAAAAATTGGAGTGAGGACATTTTCTTAAGATTTTTAACTTTTTATTTTATTTCCCTCTTCTTAAAAATATCCCCTTGGTTCAGTCTGATATCCTTGTATCCTGACTTCGCCCTTAAAATTTTTTTTCACAAATCTGCGATATCTTTTTTGATATCATATAAGCCACTGGAGAGAGGAATTTTTCATTAGATTTAAAATTTTTTTTTTTTTTTAAGTTTTACTTTGATGTCCTGGTGTCCGATTTTTTCATTGATAGTTTTTTCACAATCTTCTGATATGCTTTTTAATAACATATATAAAAAGTGGAGTAAGGAAATTTAACTCAGATTTTTAAAAAATTTTTGAGGTTGCCTCTTTAAAATGATACACACATGATTCAGGTTGAGGTTGTTGTATCTTGATTTCGTCTTTGACATTTTCTTCACAAATTTCTGATATATTTTTTAATAACATATGTATATAAAATACGGTGTTGTTAGTGTTTATTAAAAAACAATAACACTCTTTTTTTTTTTTTTATAATTTAACCAATACTCAGGGGATGCCCCCTACTCATGCAGTGCATTGTATTGATCAGGAAAATAAGGTATGGGAAGGAGGAAAGAGGGAGTAGTGTTTGTGGATATTTGATTTAAATTTTTCTAAATTGTAAGTAACAGGGAAGACTTCTGCGGGAAGTTTGTTCCACATACGAATCGTTCGACTAAAAAACGAATTTTCTCTGTAATGCGTTGTGCGAAACACAGGACAATCAACTACAAACGGATATGCTCTACTAGATAAGCGATTATTACGAATAAAAACTCGGGCTCGTGGAATAAGTTCACTTATCTCAGATGAGCATCTCCCATGGTAATATCGATAGAAAAGTGTCACACAACCCACATTCCGACGATGCTCCAATGAATCAATAGAGTTGGATACACTACTGTCATTGATAAGCTTCACCGCCCTCCCCTGAACACGGTCCAGAAGCTTCAGAATAGACAGTGAAGCCCCTGCCCATATATGAGAGTTGTATTCCATTTTTGGCCGGATATAGCTGGTATAAATAGTAAGGAGATCGGATGGAGTGAAGTAAGTCTTGCACCGTTTTAGAAAACCGAGACACTTGAATGCCACTTTCGACACTTGAAATACGTGCTTATTCCAACGGACATCACATTGTATTCTCATGCCCAGAACATCAAGAGTATCCGATTCCTCAATACCTATACCATCCATAGTTACAGATGACAATGTCAATTCCACAGTACGTCTGTGGGTTAACATACAACATTGGGTCTTGCGTGCATTAAAATCGACCTTATTCGCGCGACCCCACTCGGAGATTGTAGAAAGGTCTTGATTGAGTGTGTCTTTCATGTTCTGCCGCATGCCCTCTATCTCCAAAGAGCTTGGCCTGTGATCGAATGAAAATGAATGACAAATGTTGCTGTCATCTGCAAAAGAGTAGATAGGGTTGATGGTCTGACCAAGAAGGTCATTAATAAAAATAAGAAAAAGGGTAGGAGAAAGAACAGAACCTTGCGGTACCCCTGAATTTAGCTGAAACTCGTTTGATGAGACCCCATCTAAAACAACACGTATAGTGCGGTCTCTGAGAAAACTCGTTATAAATCGAGAGAAGACATTACCGACACCAAAAGCAACTAGCTTAGTCACGAGTGCCCCGTGCCACACACGATCGAACGCCTTAGAAATATCTAGAGCAACCACTTTATTCTCACCAAAGCGGTGGATTGACCGGCTCCAACGTTCCGATAGAAACGCCAACAGGTCTCCCGTAGATCGACCACTACGGAAGCCATACTGTCGATCATTTAAAAGTGAATTGGTCTCTAAATATTTCACAAGATGGTGGTTAAAAATGGTCTCCATCACTTTGGAGAGCGCAGAGCAAATTGCGATTGGGCGGTAATTTTCAGGGTTGTTAGCCGCACCCTTTTTAGGGATAGGCTGGACATTGGCCACCTTCCAGCAAGAGGGGAAAATTCCCGCACGGTACGAAGAGCTGAAAAGTTTTGCCAATGGACGTGCCAACGTTAAAGAGCACTGTTTCAGCACCAGTGCTGATATGCCCTCCGGCCCCGGTGACTTATTTACGTTGAGATCCGCAAGAACCCTTTTGACTGCCCGGGCCCGAAAGAAAATCAAAGGCGTAGTATAGGATACCCTTTCGAGAACGGGCAGTGGTTGATCACTTTCCGGCAAGAAAGAATTTCTTGCAAAAAGTTCAGCGAAAAGGTTGGCCTTATCAACCGGGTCAGTGAATGATTGATCGTCCTTTAAAAGAGTTGGAATAGAAGAACTAGCATTATCCCTTACTCTTTTAACAAACGACCAAAAGGTCTTACTGCCCCGAGGAGCAGAAAGAACTTTGGCACGTAGACGCTGTTCGTATAAAACCTTTTCGCGTCTAAGTACCTTGGCACACTCGGTTCTCGCCTTTTTGCGGTGCAGATCAGTAACGGCGTTCTTATTCGAACGCCAATTACTGAACGCTGCCTCTCTGGATCTGACTGCATTTTGCACGTCTGGTTAAACCAACACTTGTGTTTTGATTTAGCCGAAATATGCTTCGTTGGAATAAAAAGTTTCATTCCTAGCATAATAATATTGACTACCATTTCTGCAGCGGCATCGACGTTGTCGTCGAGAAAACAGATTTTCCAGTTAAAATGCCGAAAGAAATCGTTGAGCTCGGCCCAACGAGCTTTTTCATATAGGAAAATAGAGCGTTTTGGCGCTAAGTTGGAAACGCTACGAAGAGTAGAATATGAAAAAGATGCAGAAATAGTACTGTGATCCGAATTGCCGAGAGGTGCAAGTATTTTCACTTCATACTTTTCAGGGTGAGAAGTGAGGAAGAGGTCGAGTGTTCCGCGATTGCCCTTCAACACATACATTGTGTGTTGGCTCATTCACAAGTTGCGCAAGATCATTATGCGCGGCGAAAAGCTCAACGTATTGGCCCTCGGGAGTTGTATGGCTCGAATGGCGAATCCAGGATGAGTTGTGGATATTAAAATCACCAGCAACAACGATTTCACTATTCGGACAACCCTCCAAGATTTTCGGAATTGAATCGGAAAGGGCATCGAAGCCATCAAGGGATTTAGCCAATTCCGTGTTTGGACTTCTATATAGAAACCCGAAGTGCAATATGTGCGACCTGATCTGGAATTTAACCCAAAGAGAGCTAAATTCCTTATCATTACAGTACAACTGTTGCTGATACTGGTACACATTTTAGGCACATATAAATTTTAGGCAAATAATTGTTCAGATTTGTCTTTTTGATTATGCAAAAAAATATGTGATCGATTGCGAAATCCGAAATTGTGCAAAAATGGTAAAATATGGTAAAAACTGACAAAAAAAGGCGAATTTACTTGTTAATGCTGCACATTTATTAACCAAATTTGATACCCGAATGTTAATGAAGGTCTTTTCTGTTTCCATCATAAAAAACTAAGATAAAATATTTGACATTTAAAATTTTATATATGAAAAACTGCTTTTAAACATGCAAAATTTTAGTGCAAATTTGCGAAATATCTGGCCCATAAGTGAAAACACTGGGTACACCATTAAAGTCAGCGTGGCAAATATTTTAGATCAATGGTAGTTTCGTTTTCGATTGTAGGGGTCAATTTTGTAGCGCAGTGTTATATATTCATTATACAATATATTGATAATGATATGAAATTAAATAGTTTGTTAAAAAAAATTTTTTGTATTGATTTAGAAAATTAATTTGGTGGGTGAAGTTTTTTTTTTGCAAAATGACCCAAAATAACGTTTTTATATTATTTTGTCCACTTCGAGGTGCTTTGAAAAAAATTTGGTAATAGCTCTACTATACACACAAAATTACCGTTGTCAAGTAATAAGGAGCTTTTAACTAATAAAGTTAATTTGCAAAATTTTGTGAAAAAATAAGTCACATTTTAACCATATTTTTTTTTGTTTCTGCCTAATTTTGGAAATGCTAATATAAATTGGCAGCGGTTATTTGTGTATATTTATGTATACATGGCGTATGAACAACAAATAATGCATATATATTAAAATTACTCATACGTCATGTAGTTTGAACATTTAGCATTGTAATCTATATGAAAGACTTTATTCAACGAATATTTTCCACAAAACCAATCACGATGAAACTCTCTGGATCGAAAGAGAAAACGTTTAACTTATTTTGATAAATTAAAAAAATTTTGCTCGATTTTTAGATAAATTGAGTTTTCTATTGCACTAAAAATACAAACATAGTTCTGAATTTCTTACAAAAAAATTCTTTTTCAAATTCTTTATAAAAAAAATCTATTGATATAGTAAAATTTCTAGCATTTTCAAAATTTAGTTAAATTATTACAAATAATATATACTAAAAATGAGAGCAACATTTTTCTATATTTAACAATACCTACTTTTTGGAAAACTAGTTTAAGTTGTTCCATTTTTTATTCCTCCATATAGGATAACAAATACGGCAACCTTGATATTGCTATGGTAAACTTGTTCTTTTAGCAGGGTAATTGGCTTAGAATTAGACTAGAGTGGCACTATGCACCGCGACCAGAAGTTTGTGTTTGTGCTGCCAACGAATACACCCATAGGTTCAGGCTCCCTACGAAGCCAACTATCCTACCAGGTAAACAATTCCAAACGTACGATGGCGTCACTATTCGAACACCAAAATAACGCACACTTATGTCGGAGAGCCTCGGACATTTGCAGAGAACGTGCACTGAGGTCTCGGGTTCCAATTCACAAAACCTGCACGTATCCGTAGAGGATCGTCCCATCCTGTACAATTGATACCTAAGGCCACAGTGTCCCGTGAGGTAACCCGTCACGGTTCTTAGTTCGCCCCACGTCATAGACAAGAGTTTCCGCGACCTTTCCACAGAGGGAGATATAAACAGCCTCGCCTGTCGCTGCCCAGGCGATCTGGCCCAATAGGCCCCAAACTCCGACTCCCTAAATCTTCTGAGCCTCTCTCTGACATACCCATTCGGTACGCCACAGAAGGGTTCAGGGCCATTGAATTGTCGACGAGCTCCGCAGTTGGCCAAACAGTCAGCCCGTTCGTTGCCCTCATGCCCCTCATGGCCAGGAACCCAGCCCAGTGACATGGAGTTATTAAGTCCGAGACGATTTAGAGAGTCGATACATTCCTTAACCAGACCCGACGACACATCTTGAGCAATCAAGCACCAAGTGCCGCCTGGCTGTCAGATAGAATGTAGATCGTGGCCCCACGTGTCCTCCTCCGCAGACAGTCTTCCACACAGACACAGGTAGCGAAGACCTCCGCCTGACCCTAATACACATCTTGAGCCCTCAAGCGCCGCCTGGCTGTCAGATAGAATGTAGATCGTGGCCCCACATGTCCTCCTCTGCAGACACTCTTCCACACAGATACAGATAGCGAAGACCTCCGCCTGAAAAGCGGAGTGATATTTGCCCATGGGTAATTGGCTTGGAAAGCCCCGTATAACTATAACAAAAAGACATTTGGAAACATTTAACAAATTTAAAAAGTAGTTTTAATTAAAATGTTGTTTAATTTTTTTTTTCCAATTTAGAAATATGATTTATATGCTTGATAGTTGTAAAACAAAACCGCATAAATAATTTACAAAAATAAAATATTAATTTTATGTGGTGCCCGCCTTTAGTATGTGAATGAATGCGCAGCATGTATTACATACAATTTTTTTTTTTGCCAAATATTATAAAAAATAGTAATAAATTGATTCATTCATGTGGATAATTTTTTTTATTAATAACAACCAAAGGTCAACATTAAAATTTAATAGAATTATTTTAAAATTCAGGCAATAAAAAATTATTAAATTCTAACTCTGCTTTTTTAAATCTCATCAAGCATAAAAATAAGTATGTAGTATGAAAGTTTAGAAAATGTTGTTGACATTTATAATGATAGTGAATGATGTTGTTCAGGATAATGAAGACAACATCAACAATATAGTGTCAGAAACAGTCTAAATCACTTTTAATAACATGTTGATGAACACGATAATGTTTTTTTTTTACGACTTTACATAACATTGTGAAATTTTTGTCACGAATAAATCATATGTTATAAAGTGGTGATTAGGATTAGTTGTAGGACTTAATATCAACAAAATTTAATCAGATTTAAAACTTAAAATAATAATTTTCGAATACATAATATGAATATTTTGCAACAGATACATCATAGAAATCATATTAACTATAAGTATTGAATATCAAATAGTTTATTGTAAATTATTATTTAATATTGATCTTTAAATCCCACAATGGTACAACAATATATTATATGAGGGATTTCATCTCAAGTAACCGAACTTTGAAAACCTATATTTTGGGATCGGGATGAAACTTGCACTAAGGTGATTATTATTGGGTAGTAGTTATGACACAAAATTTGGTCCGAACCTGGTCGAGTTTTCGCAAAGAACGGGACCAAAGAATGGCCATTTTTTTTTTATTTTTTGGGTCTTTAACAATAAAAATTTGGATTAAATAAAAAAAAAAAATAATGCAATATCTCGTTTCACTCAAAAACTACACTATTTTAAAATATTAATTAAAAAAAAATATAATTTTTGCGATTTTTTCCCCAAAAAGCACCGAAAGTCTTTTACCTCCAGATAAATACTTTCTTTCTAAACATATAAAGAATGCATAATATTCTTAAAGGTTTTTCGTGTAAAAGATATACTTGTTAAAAAAATCTTTGATTTTTATATATTTTTCCCATCAGCCGCTTCCAAAGTAGCCACATTTCTTAAGCAAATATCAACTTTGACCCACATTTCCAAAATTTGCTTACATAAAATTAGGAATCCGAAGCAGTTGTAGATACATATAGCGTATAATAGAAAGACTTTGCCACTGGGGCACATATGCCACGCCCGAACTTGCTGTATTTAAAAGAGCTATTAAAAGGTTTCTTTCCATATTTTGTGTAGTTATAGATCATTTTTCATGTCGCAAAATTTGACACTTGCACTTAGCACGTGTTCAATAATAGACATGATTGTGTTGCAAAAAAAAAAAACAAATGATAGAGCGTTAGCATATTATGGTTAACTTTTTAACTTTGTATTGAAACAAAATACCCTTTAAGATTTCGAAGAGTTGATATAAATTTAAATATAAACACGAACTTTTTTAAATTTAATTATAAAAAGAGTTGAAAAAATTAAATTATATAACTGGCTGATGGGGTACATTCACCAGACTATCAGGTGGGTAGTTTCATCATCAAAAATTGGTAGCGCTTTATATGACGTATACGTTTCATTTATATAAGTGTTTTACGGATCATACGTAATTTTCTTTTAACAAATTCGAAGGCAATACACATTTTTTGCTGAAATTACAGCTATTGATATCTCTATTCAGGATTGTGTACAACAAGAAATAAGTTTTCCACTAGAACCGTTATATTTATAAATGAGAAATGTGTAACATCAACTTGGCGAATTTATCGCATTGGTGGGGAAGTTTAGTTTAGTTTCAGTTACTTTGGAAATCTTAAAAAATAAATATGAGGATCAAAGATAATATATGTTTTAAACATACAAATTAAAGTTAAGATATGTAAACTCTACACCCACATATTATGATAGTTTAAGAGCATCGAGTTATGATTGTAATGCGTAGCAATCATTATATGATCGTAGCAATTATATTGTGATTCTATGACTATAAAATAGTTCTCGGTAATCATAATATGGTTAGAAAGAATCATGTATATGATAATTAGGATCATACAGTGATAATTTTTTGTCGACAATCATGTTCTATCATATTTTTTCTCTGCGTATAGCTTTTTTTCTTCAAAAATTATAATTTGGGTTAATCTTCGGCCTCTTATACATTGGTCGTCTGAAGATTATCGGTAACGCGAAATGAAACATGTAAGGACCTGTCAGTAGATAAAGTCTGCATTAAATAATCGGTTGAAGAACTTTTTTTAATTAATAAATAACAAAATGATCTTGAACTTGAATAATCTTGTTCACATCATAATTTATGACAAAAGATCTAAAATAAAATTTTGGTTTTAATTTTTTTAAATTTAAAAAATAAACTTTTAGATAAAAAAATAAATTTTCCAAAAAAAATTTTGGTTGACGCGACTGCTTCCCCTTCTACCCTACCAAATTCATTTAATAAGTGCCTTTCAATCCCCGCGTTAAATGTATACATAGCAGCAACAAATTTAAAAATCCCATTTTTGAAAATTAAAATTTAATTTCTGAATCATGGTATTGCTTACATCAAGTCTTAAATTCTAACATCAATTTCACATTTGTGACTTTAAAGCCAATTTAAGTCCAAAAAATCATTGTATTAAATATATTAAAAAATATTTTTTGAAAATTTAATTCTTTTTATTTAGTTTTGTCAAGTTTTTGTTCTACCAATAGTGTTAAATTTATTAAATATTAGAAATATATGAATAAGGGGTTAGTTCTAAAGATTTCCTATTAGGGCGTTATAAACACACCAAATAAGTGTTTGGAATCTTTGGAAAATAGATTCAAGATTTTCAATTAATTATGACATTTTTAAAAAGAATCCCATTTAGTACTATTGGTAAAACAAAAACTTTTGAAATTCTAATAGGAAGCTAACATTACTATTAAATAAAATATTTATTAATAACTTAAATAGGATTTAAAGCTACAAATGTGAAATTGATGGCTTAATTTAAGATTTGCTTTAACAAATCACACAATTCCCAAAAATAAAATTATAATTTCAGAAACAGGGATTTTTTTTAATTAATTGCTGCAATGTCTGCATATAAGGTGGGGCATGAAAGGCACTTATCCAATATATTAGGTATATGTTGGAGTATCTACAACCATTTCCGCCTTGGGTTAAAGTAGATATTTGCTTACGAAATATGGAAATTTTAGAAGCGACTGGGTGAAAAAGTATACATAAAAACAGCTTTAGGAGTAAAATGCACACTTTATATGTTCAGCAATAAAGTTTTATCTGGAGGTAAAAGACTGTTGGTGCTTTTTGGGCTACTAATCGCCCAAAATTTAATTTTCTTTAATCTATACTTTGAAGTTACGTAGTTTTGAACGGAAGAAGATATTGCATTAATTTAGTTATATTTTTAATTTATTTAATCTAAAAAAAATTGGCCTTGATTTTGCAAAAATTGGACATGATTCGGACCAGATTTGGAATTTCACATTTTTAAGTGGAAATATCTCAGGAACTTTCAGAGCAACAAGCACGCTCATGTTTTTTATATGTGTTTACGGGCAGATGTGAAATGTGTTAATTTTATGAAAATCGGACAAAGAAAATACTCTACTTTGGAAGAAAAGAAGAGAGATAAACAAGTCGCATCCCGCTAAGCGACCACAAAGCTCTTAAAGAAAAACACCTAAGCGTTATAAAAAATAGCATATTTTGAAGAAAAAATTTGACTTTTCCAAAAAAAAGTAAAGAAGGTTGTTACAATTTTTTTGGTTTTCAGATACATCTAGATTATTTTCATGATATTTTTAATTTACAACGACCCGTCAACATCCGTATATTTACAACAATAAAGCAAATCAAACATATTAGCTAGGTTGATACTAGTATTTCGATCTGGATAAAGATATCATCAGAACCCAAAGTTTTTTAAAAGCTAGAGGCTCCAGAATATGCATCAATTTTGATCAATTGTTGTCTTCTGAGTAATCAAATACGTTGATAGAAGTTTTTCCTAACAAGCATCATGACGTTACTAAACATTTGTTAAAATTTTTTATTTTTTTTTTTTAAATACAATAGCAAATCAGTATCCAAAAAAGGGCTGTTTGACGAAAATGTCAAAATTCAACACACTCCAACTCGGAGCGTTCTTGATCGATCCCGCTGAAATTTTGTGTCTTAGCTACTCAACTTGTTGCAAGTTATATTCCCAGCCATTTCAAAAGTTCGGTCACTTGAGATGAAATCCTCCACATATTAACTATCATTATCCATACCAGAGGTTATACATATTATAATTAAAATGGGAAGAACATAGAAGGGATTTAAGTACACTGTGCAACAGATTTTGGGTCATTCCCGTCAGCCTCAATGATTCCCATGAAAAACTTAAGTTGACTATTATATGAATTAAACCGTTAAAGAGCTTTGCAAAGTTAGTTTGAGTTTAATTTTGATTGGAATATTTTTGACCAGTTTTTCCTATTCGAGAAAATCAAAATAAAATAATAATACATTTATTGGAATGAAATTGTGTGAATTTATTATGCAATGGAACATAAAATCGAAAAATATAATTTTTTCATATATTTTAACAAATACATAGTATGCAAGATAGCTGTGGTCAAATTAAAATAAATCACAAATTTATTGTAGACATACATTTTTTATTTATTTTGGGAACAATTCCAAATTTATTTTCGGAACTCATTCTGAATATTCAGCAAAATATTAGAATCTCAGATCTATTTTCTCCCAAAAATCCTTCTTTAATTAAGAGCAAAACTGCCACGTCAATATAATTCAAAATGCCTGAATTAGTATCAGTTTTCTTATATCTGGGCAATTCAAAACACTTTTTACAACAAATTTCATTAAGTTCAGCTGTTTAGGTTTCCTTTACCTTATTTCGGTTTCTTTTACTGAGACTGGGAATAATTTGGGCCAAAACTAACCCCAACTTCTATTATTCCTACGGGTTTCAATAAACTTTTCCTAATTCCAAGACTTTATATTGCGATACTAAAGGTTCTTGAACGACATTGAAATTGCTCTCTCTTATTCCAACTGTGATTTGAATACTGGTCACCTTTATGACGAAAGCCTAAATTTTCAGCAGCCATCAGCTTCGAAAAGACCTCGAACCTCATAGTTTAAAATCTTTCTGTTTGTTAAATGTAAACTTAATGGCACCTATTAATTTCTAATATATAATATATATATACCCAGCAAAAAAAAGTGCTTCAAAGAAGCGCTTCCGGAAGGCATTATTCAATTACGAAGCGCTTCCGAAAGGCATTCCAGAAGGCATGATTTTTGTTCGCGATGTCCCACTTGGTATGTCTCTTTTAAAGCGCTTCTTTCATGTGCTCTTAGAAGCAATAAATTCTTGCCTTCTTAGGCACTAAGAATCTCTTTTTTGTATGTTGACAACATTAGTGCTTCATGGTATGCATTCTTTATTGCTTCATTGTATGCATACTTTATTGCTTCAAAGAAGGCATTTTGGGAAGCACTACAGAATGTCTTAAATAATTGCTTTGTAGTATGCATGGCGGTGAAACGCTATTTTGGAAGCATATAAACGCAGCAACTGCTTACCAAATCGAGTTTTTTTTTTGCTGGGTATATATAAATTAAAACTATTTCACAAAAAAAATAAATATGTTTCTTAAAAATCTAATTTATGTATAGTTTTTACAAAATATTCAGATCAAGTTCCAAAAATGAACTCCACAATTCAGTAGCCCATTAATTTGATCTAGAATTATTTGATATTGTTTTGATATTAAATGATTTCTTCGTATTTGACCACGCCTATCTCGCCTACTATTTGTTGAGATATATGAAAAAATATTTTTATCTACATGGAACACAAAATTACATTCCATCAAATATATTATTATTTTATTTAAATTTTCGCTCATATTGGAAAAAAATTGTAACCAAATATTTAATAGGCAATTTTAATCTCAATGAATGGATTTTGTCATCTCGTAATGGAATTACTTGATGTATTCTGAAGAAAATCAAACCTTCGCTATAACAAAAGTTTGTACCCTATTAGATGATTCAAAGCAAACAAATTTATCGCTTCATAAAAATTTATAAGAACCTTCTAAAAATTGTTTTTTTCAAACACTTTGATTTTGATCACGAAAAACATGACATATTTCAATGTAGGTCAAAAAGTGAAATATTTGCTGTTTTATTTTGCATAATAGCACTTATAACACCTTTTAACGAAAAAGTTGCAGAACAGCAGAACAAAGTTGCAGAACAGCAAGGATATGAACTATTTTTTACTTCAGAAGTCAAAATTGCATTACCGGTTTGCGCCATGGAAGTGCTATCCCAAAATGCGCGGTGACCCACTGTAGAAACGGTAAATACATGATATTACTTTTCTTACTACCAGTAATCACACTAACTTACTCTCTGCATTACTTTAACACAAATAATAAGGACTCACTAATAACTAGTTAATGAGTACTCATTTTTATAATTATTTTAAATAAAGGGTGTTTTTTTATAGAGGTATAGAACTGGAATATAAAAGAGAAGACTTTTTAAATTTACATGAAATTTACTTTATTCGAAAGACAATCTTTTTGGCATTATAATTTAAATATAACTTTTGGCATATGACGGCTGGCTCGGATATGGTATAATCTGTAGGTCCTTTTTGTCCTCCAAGTGGTTAATCGTTTCGTTCTTATCGGCGTAGACTAGCAACTTCACATGTCTCCACAGAAAATAGGCCAGCGGCGTTAAATCGCACGGCACGGCATGTCACACAGCTCGTACCACAATTGATTTATTGAAGAAAACGTTTGGTAACCGCATAGTTTCACGTTTCGGATCCGTGAATTGGCCTCCAAGGGTCCGAAACGTGAAACTATGCGATTACCAAACGTTTCCTTCAATAAATCAATTGTGGTACGAGTTGTGTGACATGCTGCGCCGTCTTTTTGAAACCACAGCTCCTGCACATCATGAAAGTTCAATTTATGAAAAAATGTCAGTAATCATGGCTCTACAGTGGTCACCACTGACTGTAACGTTCCATCAGCCCATAAAGCAAAACACCGAACAGTAAGTTTTTCTGGATGTGACGGTGTCTCAACATACACTTGAGGATTATCATCACTCCAAATACGGAAGTTTGTTTATTGATGTATCCATTTAACCAAAAGTGAGCTTTATCGCCAAACAAAATTCGTGCGCGATACGCATTTTGAACAGAACCATGATTTTCAAAATAAATTTTCACAATTTGGAAGCGTTGTTCAGGCTTCAGTCTATTCATGTAGAAATGAAATCAAACTAAACATAAATCACTAGACAGCTGACAAACTGGCCGCCAGTTAAAAAAGTGTTGCCAACTTAAAGTTATATACCTGCATAACCCGGGATCCGGGTCGAAATACTATCCAGTGATCCAATATTCACATTGGGGGATCTTAGGGGAATAGGATGGAAGAGGTTGAGGAATTTCGTCAGTGCGACCGAGTTCCAGGGGTAGGAAATAGACATGGGACCGATTTTTAGAGCGCACAACAAGAAGACATTCTGGCTTAAGTGTAAGTCCTCAGGGACTTGAGTCGGATTAGGGAAGCATTTCCCTTCTCCGAATCCTCTTTTCGACCTAACCTAGACGAAGAAAAAAGAGCACCATGTTATGATAGTTTAAGACATCATGTTATGGTTGATACACATAACAATCATAATATGATCTTCGTAATCATATTATGATCTTAGATCATAATAAAATCGTATTCAGTGATCATAATATGATCAGTCAGTATCATGTTTATGATTGTTCCAATCTTATAATGCTAATTTATTCTCCCCAATCATGTCCAATCATATTTTTCCTCTGTGTGTAGTTTCTTTGGAAGACATGCCATAGCTATCAAAAAAACTCAAAATGGGGTCATATTTGAAACAGTTAACTTTTTTTTGAAAATCTTTAGTACTCATTTTTTGTTCGGATTCTATATGTAAGCAAAATATTGAGCCTATCGGTTAAATGTTGTTACCAATAAAATACACTTTTCAATTCGGTTGGCACGTTAGCTCTCTGTGTGTGAGCTGAAAATTTGTGGATTTTTAGAAATCGATTAATTATTTGATAGCGTTTTTTTTTAAATATAATCAAACAAATTACAACCTGCTTTACAAACAGAGATAATTTCTCTTGTTTTTTTTAATTAAATCTTAATTTTAGTTTTAACAAAATTTGTAACTAAACTGATAATGTGCAAAATATTCAACAGAAATTCCACAAAATGCATTTAAATGCGTATTTTGGCATTTTTGCATCTTTGCATCTACATTTATGCATATTAGGCCGGGTCGATTTGTATGGAGGCAAAAAAATCCCTCAACGTTCAAGGAAAATCGTATTCTAGGGATCAAAATAAGAAACTTTGCCGAAGGAACCATACCTCTAAAACGAATTCTGATGTCCCGACTTTTGACCAGTAGGGTCAAATTTTGAAAAATCCCACTTTGACCCATTTAGAGTGCCCCAATCGAATCCAACCCAATCGAATATAATTTTTACATTCATCTGCTAGAGCGTCTTCCGGAGAAGAAATAGAGACCCTAATCTTGGAAAGACTCCTCCTACTTTCTGAAATATCTCTATCCCGAGATTTGTACATTTTGCTATAAAAACACGGCTAAAAAGGCCCTCTTTCAACTTAAATTTTAACCACTTAACGGTCACCTAGAATGATGATTTATTCATTAATCTGTTAGCGCGTCTCCCGGAGAAGAAGTAGCTTCCATAATCTTGGATGGATTCCTCCTACTTTCTGAAATATCAAAGTGGGATTTTTCAAAATTTGACCCTACGGGTCAAAAGTCGGGACATCAGAATTCGGTTTAGAGGTATGGTTCCTACGGCAAAGTTTCTTATTTTGATCCCTAGAATACGATTTTCCTTGAACGTTGAGCGATTTTTAAATCGACCCGCCCTAATGCATATATAGCAAAATATGCAAAAGTATGCATTTACAACAACATATGCAAAAATATTCAGGCAAAAATCGATGTCATTTTGTTGCAAACTAGATTTTGGACTACTGACTACAACCATGCCTTGTGTAGTGGATCGATAACCACTCACATCTCTAATTAATTACTTTATATTGTGAATGATAACAGCTGATATAAGTAAACTAAAACATAGAACATAGAATAAGTTAGATTTAAGTACCGTTATGTTAGTTTATAAGCAGGACGAAATGTGAAATAAATTATAAGTTGGAATAAGCACTTTAGCCGAGCAATTGGCTTGTTTTTTTTTTATTTTTAAAAGTGCTTTGCCTTGGCGCTCTTTAGTTCCGGCAAAAATAAAAACAGTTATTGCCAGTGGCGTTTAAAACGCCGACAAAGAAACCCTAGGTAGGGAATCAAATGTCCACCAACCATTACACTTGGCATCAAAGTCTCTGCCCTGGTAAACGTATTACTTAACAAATTCCAATGTACTTATTAAGTACCTTGGCACTAGACAAACACCAAGTTATTTCTTCCCCTCTATGGTTAAGAAGATGTTATAATATTTATAAATATTTCAAATGATTATAAATCATTTAATAAATACAATTTTAATGATAGCATTAAAAGCATGTTCAATGAGATATGTATTATAATACGTGCCTGGCAATTCAGTCTCAATATTTCAATTAACAATGCTGTAAAATAATACTTCAATTAATAAATGACTTGGCATTATTATCCAAAACAGGTGCTATTGTACAAGTATCAGTAGATGTATACAGGTCCGTAGACAGCAAAATTATTTCACAAATTTTAAAAAACGTTCATGAAGAAAACATACATGTTTTTGGAAGTAAGTTCAGTGCGGGGGTCGTGGGTTTGATTCCCACTAGAGTCACTGGTATGTTTTCGCTGGAATGCGCTGAAAGCCATCGAAGCTAGTGCTCGGTTAGGGTAATAGGATATAATTTGTAATCATATGATTATTAATTAAATAAAAATAAAAAAAAAAATATATTTTTATAGAACAATGTGCACAGGCTTTAGAGATTTTTTATTGGTTAAAAAGTTGCCGAAATTCCGTTTAAAAATTAATGTTTTCCGGCTTTACGTTTTGCAAAATTTTGAATAGGAAATTATTTAAAACTGTAAACCGTTTTAGAAGGAAAACACTCTAACTTTGTGCGAATTGCGAAGACAAAAATAATGGAAAGTTTAAAATTTTCATTTGAAATGTAGGAAAAAATTTAATTCTCAAAATTTGCGGTTTATTGCAGGATTATGAAAACAAAACTAAACTAATTATATTTTATGCAAGTTGTAGCTTTTTATAGAAAAGCTGCAACTTTTTTATATGGAGCAATTCCATATGAAAACGATCAAAATTGGCAAATTTTTGGACGACCCCTCTCCGATTTTAAAATAAATAGTCTCAATCGATTGCCCAGCAAAAAATAATGTACCTACATATTTTTTTTTTTTTTTATAGTGACTGGTTTAGTGGTGGTGTGCACCACTGTCATGTGACAAAATTGAAGAATTCTTCATAAGGGACCTCATTGAAAGTTGTTTAAAAAAAAAAACTACTAAAGCGATCGCAACGAGTGATAGCTCGTTGGAAAGGTATTGAATCAGGCTTTAATTAAAAAATAAAATTTTCCTAATTTTTTTCAGAAATTTACCTTTTTTCCCATGAAAATTAAATTTTCCCATGAAAATTAAATTTTCCGATTTTCCACAGAAGCTCCTAAATTTTCCGGCTAATTTTATTTTTTTTGGATTCCTCATAATTTTTGCTTTAAGAATCAGCAATAAAAAAATGGGCCCCGAATCCTTGTTTGGACAGGAGAAGAGCATTTAAGAGACCACCTTGTTCTCATTGTTTTTATATTTTTTATAATTGAATTATTTTTAATTATTTAACAAGAAAAATTAGGAAAATTTTATTTTTCAATTAAAGCCTGATTCAATACCTTTCCAACGAGCTATCACTCGTTGCGATCGCTTTAGTAGTTTTTTTTTAAACAACTTTCAATGAGGTCCCTTATGAAGAATTCTTCAATTTTGTCACATGTCATATGCAATTGCTCTATAGTGACTGGTTTAGTGGTGGTGTGCACCACTGTCATGTGACAAAATTGAAGAATTCTTCATAAGGGACCTCATTGAAAGTTGTTTTAGGAAAATTTTTATTTTCAATTAAAGCCTGATTCAATACCTTTCCAACGAGCTATCACTCGTTGCGATCGCTTTAGTAGTTTTTTTTAAAACAACTTTCAATGAGGTCCCTTATGAAGAATTCTTCAATTTTGTCACATGACAGTGGTGCACACCACCAATAAACCAGTCACTATAAAAAAAAAAAAAATATGTAGGTACATTATTTTTTGGTGGGCAATCGATTGAGACTATTTATTTTAAAATCGGAGAGGGGTCGTCCAAAAGGTGATCGCTTTCATATGGAATTGCTCTATGTGAAATAAATCAATGTATTTTTCAAATCTTAATAAAAAAGTTTTTATTTTTGAGAGAGAGTCTGCATTTGACTGTGAGCGCGTACGCATGTACAAAAATATTGTTGAGCTCTTTAGTGTAAAGTGTAATTAAACAAACAAAAAAAAAAAAAACTGTCTTCAAACAAGAACAATATTTAAAATAAAATCATTGGACATTGTCAATCATCATGGATGAGAGCGATGTAAGCTGGCAGGTATTTTCTTCGTATAGGTTACAAAAACGTCGTTTGAATGAATCTCTAAAAATTTATAAATATAAAAAACCAAATAACAATTTAAATAATAACTCCTGTGAAAACATTACTAATACAACAGTAAACAACAAAACCAATGCAAAAACATCAAAAACCAATAACAATGGAGTAATGCAGATCAATTTCGGTGCTAGTACTTCTAAGCAAGCAGCAAGTACAAACAAAACTACAACAACTCCTACCCAAGTAAGTCAAAACCAGTTTTCCGTACTAAGTAACGTTGATTATATTGATGATAATGATAATGAAGAGGAATGTGATGCAGATAATGTGCAAACAACAGAAAATAATTTACCAAAACCTCCACCAATCATTATACCAAATGTTTCTCATATCAGCGCTATGATTAAAAGCTTTTCTAATATTATTTGCCCCACTGAATTTAATTACAAGACTTTAAAAGATGGTCAAGTTAGAGTAATGGTAAAACATATTCAGACCTATAGAATGCTAGTAACGTACTTAAACGATAAAAAACTAAACTTTCATACTTATCAAATGAAACGAGAAAGGGCCTATAGAGTAGTAATAAAAAATTTACACCATACAACACCAACTCAAGATATTAAGTTTGGCATTGAAAACTGTGGCCACCAAGTGAGAAATGTTACCAATATTCGCAGTAGAATCACACGAGCGCCCCTTCCTATGTTTTTTATTGATCTCGAACCAAATGTTACTAATAAGAATATATACAACATTAAACATATTAATAATGCAATAGTATCTATTGTTCCACCCAAAAAAAATAATGTCCTTGTTCAATGCCACCGAGAGTTCGGTCACACTAAATCATACTGCAAAAACCCAGTAAACTGTGTTATATGTGGACTTACGATCGAATGCAAAAAAATGAATGATACTCCAGCTCGATGTGTCAACTGTTTAGAAAATCATCCAGCGAATTATAAAGGCTGTGAAATTTACAGACAGATATTAAAGAAGAAATTAAAAAATAGTAACTTTGTTAACAGATCTAGGAATGATCTGAATGATGAATTTGCAACAACAAACAACAACGATGGTGCACAATTTAATCAATATACATATGCTGATGCTCTTAGAAATCCACAGCGAAATTCAAATGATAATCCTTTTGAAAAATCGAAGTTTTACTTCAAAATCAAATCGAGCTAACAAATAAACTTTTAACTATGATGTCAGTTTTAATAGCAAAATTATGCAACTAAATTTTCGTATTGCAATATGGAATGCCAACGGGCTTTCTAACCATACCCTAGAAGTTGAGCTATTTCTGAAAACTAATTTTATCGATATCCTTTTAGTGTCAGATACACATTTTACACAGCAGAACCTTTTTTAAAATTAGAGGTTTTGATTTAATAAAAGCCAACCAGCCACATGATAACGCACCCGCTGGATCAGCAATTCTAATAAAATCATCAATTAAATATGAAGTTTCCGATATAATTAGTCAAACGTTTCTTCAAGCTGTTTGTATCAAAGTAAAATCTGATTTGAGTGATGTTTCTATATGCTCTATCTATTTTCCACCTCGCTTTAAAGTAACCTGCCAAAATTTTAAAGACTTCTTTAGTCGTTTGGGGCCAAGATTTCTAGTTGGAGGTGATTTTAACGCCAAACATTCCTGATGGGGGTCAAGAGTACCTAATCCAAAAGGTATTGCGTTGCGTAATTGTATTATCGAAAATAACTATTCTGTTTTATCAACCGGAAGTCCAACTTATTGGCCGACATATCCAAGAAATAAACCGGACTTAATGGATTTTGTTGTTTACTCTGGCATTTCTAGTCAATTCCTACACATATCTAATGAGCTTTGTGATGAACTTAACTCTGACCAGTCTCCAATTTTATTAAATTTTAACACGTATTTACATTCCAACTCCAAGAAATACCAAGTTGTTAATAAAAAGACAGATTTTAACTCTTTTCGACTTTGGATAGAAAGAAACATTAATCTGAATATACCATTAAATCACCAACAGAATTAGAAGATGTCGTTGAAACTTTCAACAGTTTAATTCATGAAGCTGGATTTCTTTCTACTCCAAAAGAAGCTTTTGACTCTCAAGATAAAATAGTTGTTACTGCTGAAATTAGAGAGATGATACAAAACAAAAGAAGATTAAGAACAATTTGGCAAACCAGTAGACACCCTAATGACAAGCAATGTTTTAATAAAGCAGCCAAAGATCTGAAAAAACGAATTTATGAATTAAAAAATGAACAGCTTGGTTATTTTCTTAAAAATCTTGGTATTTCTAAAAACGACGAGTTTAGTCTGTGGAAGGCAACGAAATAATTAAAACGTCCAACTAAAAGAAATGATCCCGTAAAAGATGTAAATGGGACATGGTGCAAAAACGACAAGGGTAAGGCAGAAGCGTTTGCTTCACATCTCCAAACTACATTTCAACCACATGATTTTAGTAATAGTACTCATGTTGATGAAATTACAAATTTTTTAGATATCCCATGTCCAATGGATTGCCCTATCAAATACATATCTCCATCTGAAGTTCAACAAGAAGTGAACAAACTAAATTGTAAAAAACTCCGGGATACGATAGTATTAATGGAATTGTAGCTAAAAATCTACCTAAAAAAGGCATTCTATTTTTAACGCTCATTTATAATTCTATTTTGCGACTAAGCCATTTTCCGTCCCAATGGAAGTGTGCAGAAATAATTATGGTAAATAAACCCAATAAATCAGAGAATGTTGTTACATCTTATAGACCTATTAGTTTGTTGGTCACATTCTCGAAAATATTTGAAAGAATATTTATAAGTAGATTGTCACCAATCTTGGAAAAAAATAACATCATAGGAAAAAAATAACATCCAATTCGGATTCAGACATAATTATGGTACACCCGAGCAATGCCATCGTAGCCTTTATAAGGGATACATTGGAGAAGAAAAAATATTGTTCCGGCGTCTTCTTAGATGTACAGCAAGCATTTGATAAAGTCTGGCATTATGGATTATTTTTTAAACTTAAAAAGCTACTTCCAACACCATTCTACTTATTACTCAAGTCCTATTTAAGAGAACGACATTTTTATGTGAGAGTAAACAACGAAACATCCCAAATATATAGCATTACTGCAGGCGTTCCGCAAGGCAGTGTCTTGGGACCTATACTGTACACATATATACATCAGACATGCCTTTTACTGCAAATGTTTTAGTGGCAACTTATGCAGATGACACAGCAGTACTAGCTTCTAGCACATGTCCTATTGAAGCTTCAAATCACGTACAAATGAACTAAATCAAATTGAAATCTGGCTTAACAAGTGGAACATAAAAGTAAACACTGAAAAATCGGTACATGTCGTATTCACGTTACGTAAAGGCGATTGTCCAAACTTGTCTAGCAACAATACTGAAATTCCTAAAAAGGATAGTGTCAAATATCTTGGTCTCCATATTGACAAAAGATTAACTTGGAGCACTCACATTAAAGCTAAAAAATAACATTTAAAAATTAAGAGTTGACGGCTCTATTGGCTGCTAGGCCCTACGTCCCAACTAAGTCTTGAAACGAAAGTATTAATATATAAAACCATTCTTAAGCCAGTATGGACGTATGGTATACAGTTGTGGGGAACTGCTAGCAACTCAAATATTGAGATATTACAACGATACCGAAATAAAACATTAAGGTCAATTGTCAACGCTCAAATATTTGTATCAAATAAAACTATACATAACGACTTATTTATTCCCAAGGTTGAAGATGAAATCAATAAATTCAGCGAAAATTATCTAAAAAGACTAAGTAATCACTGCAACCCATTGGCTATCTCTCTACTAGATGATACAGAAGAAGTTAGACGACTTAAGCGGCATCATATTCTTGATTTACCATTTCGCTAAAAAATAATTGTATTCAAAATGTAATCGTTTTCTAAGTAATAATTAATTTTCCAATCAGTAAATTTATATTCATAAAATATTTCTTTTACTATTTATGTTTACTCAATTTGTAAATAATTTTTAATTATAATAAAAATTCTATATTTTTAATATGTTGTTGTTCTCGCTGGAGTCTAACAACCAATGTAATTTCTTTATTTTATCATATTTGCTTATTATCCTTAAATGGATAGATTGTAAATAAAGATTGTTATGAAAAAAAAAATTTTTTTGAGAGAAAAAAAAAACAATTCTTAATTTTAATGCTATCAAACTATCTTAAAAGCCATAGCAAAACTATTAATTTCTCCAGATTTTCTTTTACAACGATATCTTCAAATTTTAAAATTTTTTATATACAAAAAATGCTTTAGGCTCTGAAATTTTTTAATTATATGAAATTTCTGATTCCTTAATATCAGGTTTTGATCATTTTATCCCAAATTAATTTATTTTGCCTAGACACATTCTAAAGAAAAATAATGTTATAATTTTCCTCCTTTCCGTGCCTCTTGGCAAATGAATACGATTATTTAGAGAGATTTTTTATATAGAATAAAATCAGCTGAATATAAAGGGTCCGCCATTTAACGTTTTTTTTTTTCAACTAGTGCTTATTTCGTGAATGGTAACGCTTAGATCATGTCTGATTTGACAGATAATTAGTTTTATCCTTCCGCTGAACGAATATGGAATATGAAATATTGCGACATTACTTTGAAAATCATGGTAATGTTGCAGAATGTGTGCGAAAATTGCGTACGGATTTTGGAAGCAGAGAAGCACCGCCAGCTCCTTATGTTCGTTATCTTGTGAAAAAAGTGAAAGAAAGTGGCATCCTCATCGATAAACCAAAGCGTTAAAAGCCAAAACCAGTGCGTACACCCGAGAATATTGCTGCTGTGGCAGAAAGTGTGCGTGAAGCGCCATCAACATCAATTCACCGTCGTTCTCAACAATTGAACATTTCGGAGACATCATTGAGACGAATTTTGCATAAAGACCTTGGTATGACGCCATACAAAGTCCAATTGGTTCAGGAGTTGAAGCCAACTGACCATCCAATGCGCTTTCGCTTCGCTAAGTGGGCCTGCGATCGACTTACAGAAGATGCCGATTTTGCCAAAAAAATCATCTTTTCAGAAGAAGCTCATACTGCATGGCCAGCCGAGGCAGCCATTTGAATGATATTATTTTCCATTATTAACCGGAAGGCTTGTACTTTCAAATAAAAAAAGAAATTTGAGAAAATATTCAGTAGTTTTTTTTTATAGCATTTTCAAAAAAAAAAAATTTATTTGGCGGACCCTTTACTTAAAGACTTACCTTCATTAAATTTTTAAATATACAATAAAATAATAAAATCATATTTTTAATCGCTTTTATCATGCATCGGATAACATTTAGAGTGCTCAAAAATGTATGATATCTTACGATCACTTAAAAATTTATTTATAAAGGGTGGTCTGACCAAAGCGCACGATGTTAATTGTAAATAAAACAAAAAGTTTTTAGAGAATTATCTTAATATTTTTTATTATGATAGAAATATCTATGACAATTATGTGTGAAACAAAATATCGGCCAAATGCTCGTCACGTCTTCGGTGGCATACCTCTATCCGACGGTCCCTATTTTCAATGACTCTGAGACATAATTGAGGTTCAATGTCGTTAATGTGCCGAATTATCTCATCCTTTCGCTCTAGAATTGTTCTTGGTGTATTGACGTACACTTTTTCTTTTAAATATCCCCAAAGAAAGAAGTCCAACGGTTTCAAATCACATTGTTCACGCCGTGAACAAAAAGGTACCACAAGTACCAACACTGTGTCGTCATCTGTTCCCAGTTCAAAGTTAGCTGTCAATTATTACAACTGAGTTGCAGCTAACTTAACAGAAAGATTTGATATCCTCACAATTTTTAAAACCGTCAACAACACAACAAGTGATCAGTCGTGTACTTCAACGGAGTTATATTCGAAGATTAAATATTAAAACTACCATCTAAATTGAAAAGAACTGTTGATTCTAACCTAAATCTAATATTTAACATAACTTAAGTCTAAAGTGCTAAATACTTACCAAGTTCTTAAGTCTAACTTAACCCCAAATAAAAGTGTTTTAAATTGAAATATAAAGCAGTGAATTTAAACCCTATTTTGAATTATAGTGAAATCAAAACCATAAATTGTGAAACTTATCATAAACTTAACATTAAATCTTACAACTAATCTTAATAAATAGATTAAATTTCTAAATTGGAATTATATAAAATCTTACAAAAGAAAACCTAAAAGCTAAATTCAAATTGTTAAAATTACCCTAACCTTAAAACTAGATTCATATTAACCTAAAATCTACGTTAAAACGAAAAGGTTAATAAACATAATTTATAAAGTTTTACGAAAACACCGCCATCTTTTATTTTCTTATATAAAAGAGGATCCCTCCAAAAAGTGTATAAAGAGATTCGCACTCTAAATTTAACCCCCAAATATACGCTCATGATTGTGGCGGCCAATTAACATCGCCACGACGTGAGATAATACGGCCATTGAATTTCTCGCGCAAAAGAGCCATTGTGTCGTTGGCTGTTTGGCAAGTGCCACCATCCTGTTGGAACCACATATCATCCAGGTCCATATCATCATTTTCTGGCCAAAAGAAGTCCGTTATCATCTCGCGATAGCGAACACCATTCACGGTAACAGCTTGGCCGACCTCATTTTCGAAGAAGTGCGGCTATTCTGCCACTTCGTCGCGAACGATAGCAATGTTTTCCGCAGAACGAACTGGACGAGCATGCACTGGTGTTTTCACATTTCCTACAGACCCGGTTTGCTGAAATTTGAGCACAATTCTTCCGATTGCGGACACATTTGGTCGATTATGCTGACAAAAAAAATCACAACGTGCACGAAATGCATTTTGATTTTGACGCCCATTTTCATAAAAAGCTTCAACAGTCTTAACGCGCTGCTCAATTGTGTACCTCTCCATGGTTGAATTTGTCAAACATTGAATCAAAGAAATGTTAAAATAAGTTGGGCAAAAAATGTGATTGTTAATTTGCTTTGCTTACACCCACTCTAAAAAATTATTTTATATTAATAATTCAAAAACAGACTTAAAAGTCTAACTTCAAAGCGCAACAAATTTTAAACGATTGCGATATCATTTTATGACATTTTCTTTTGATTGCATTGTTTGTCAAAAATAAAAATTTTTAAACATTATGTAAAAAAACATACTGCGTTGCATAACTTTAATTAAAAAATTATTTTTGCTATTTTTTCAAATATAACACACATCTTTTAATACCTATAACTGCACAGGCAGAAAAATATAATCGGCACAGTGTTGGCAAAGCGTCGGCGAAGGTCGGTTGTGATTTGTCATAACGTAAGATTAACAACCTGTACAGTATTTTCCTATTTCCCGGTTGATGACAGTGGTCAACCGTTGGCTTGAACGTTGGCATAATTTTGGTAATTTAAAAAATTTGTTGCTTTTAAAATAGCTTAAATTTAAATATGTATATAATAACCTATTTCAAAAATGCTTATAATTAGTTGTAATATTAACAAAAAACAATATTTGGAAAATATTTTTGCGTGTGGTAATGGCAAAATGGAAGTTTTGCCAACAAAATAGTGTTTTCCTAGTCCATACTTTAGCAGTTGTGCCTGAAGTCATTTTTAACTCGGTGGGTTTTAAAAAATACCTGCGGTTTGCTATTTCTTTGGTATGGTTGGCAATTTCTACCTGAGTGTATTTAAGAGTGTGATAACTGATCTCTTATTGTGAAAATTTTTAAAGGATTACTTAATAGATTTAAGAGAAAATTTGTGTAATAACATTTTGTTAGTGTTTCATAACTGTAACATAACATATGACGGTAAACAAAGAAATGTAGCAAATAAAGACAAATGAAAGAATTATTTTATAGTTAGATTTTTGCAGGAAGAAGAAGAAAACATTTTTATTGACACAATGGATATGCCAGACTTGAGCCACGAGTTGAGCCACGAGTCGAGCCACGGTCGACAAATCGCTGAGTGTGGCTAAGTGGAGTTTTGTCAATCACAGCATTCACAATGTATTGTTTTAATCAGAAAAGACAGTGTTAACTAATACCTATGAATAATTAGTTTTTCAACTAGAATGCTTCCTCTTTTTAATCCTATTGTTATCTCTTTTTCCCAAGTACTTATCACATTATGATGTACAGTAGAATCCCGATAACTCGTAGTCGCAAGGGACCGACCGTTTATTACGACTTATTGAGATTTTCGAGTTAGTGAGATTTCGACTTATCGGGAGTAAAATTTAAAAAATACGACTTAGAGGGATTTTTTATTTTTTTTTATTTTATTGACGTTTTATGAGAATTTATAAGAAAATAAAGTAATGAAAAGAGTTACAATGTCAATATTAATGTAAAAAATCTGTAATTTGTGTTTGATGTGATTTTTGTACACTTAAACGATCAATTATATTGTCCAGTTTAAAAATAACTTCAAAGGATGCATCATCAGTTTCTGTTTGCATAAGAAAATCACGAATTTTTTGAACGCTAGATTTGGCACATTTAACAGAAACACGTGGAATTTCCACATCGTTTTCATCGTTGTCGTCCTGTTCATCAACTTCTAAGCCCAAAATATCATCATCCGTCAAAATTCCTTCTGTAGCCAAGCCATCGTCAAAATGAACGTACTCATGAACGTTATGGTGGATTCTTCATTTTGTGGAATTTCATCCCATTGCGGTACGTGAACTATCTCACTGCTGACTACCATTTCGTTTGAATCGGTAAAACCGCAAGCTCTAAAACAGTTTTTTATAGTGGATTTTGAAACATTCTGCCAAGCTTTAAAAGCATAATTTATGGCAGAATATAAATTGATGTTATAATTTTTTTCTTCTTGTATATTTTGTATCATTTGTGAAACTATTTCTTTTCGGTATAGTGTTTTAAAGTTTTGGATAATGCCTTTATAAAGTGGTTGTAGTTTGGAAGTGGTATTTGCCGGCAAAAATTCAACATGAACATGACTTAAATCTTCATCAATTTTGTGTGCAGGACAATTATCAACAAACAATAAAATTTTACGATGTTGTTTTTCCATTTGACTGTTCAACATTTTAAGCCATTCATTGAATAAGATTGCACTCATCCATGCTTTCTTGTTAGCACGGTAAGAGACGGGTAATGTTTTCACATTTTTTAAACATCTAGGTTTTACTGATTTACCAATTATTAGTGGCTTTAGTTTCTCTGTGCCATCCATATTGGCAGCAAGCATTATTGTAATGCGGTCCTTACTGCTTTTACCACCATGGCACTTTTCACCCTTTAAGCTCATAGTGCGATCAGGAAGACACTTGAAAAACAAGCCCGTTTCGTCCGCATTGAAGATATTTTTTGGGTCAAACCCCTCTGTGAGTTGACTTAGCTTAGCACGCCATTCTGAACACACATCATCATCCACAGAGGCACTTTCCCCGCAAATTTTCCGAAAACTTATGTTATGTCGCTTTTTGAACCGATCAAACCAGCCATCACTCGCTTTAAATTCTGGAAAACCTAATTTTACAGCAAATGCTTTAGCCTTTTCCCTCATAAGTGCTCCGCCGACTGGTATGTTAGAATGACGACACTGCTCAAACCATTTTAACAGTGCTTTTTCTAAATTTGGATGCTCATATTTTTTTTGTCTTTTCAATTTATTGTTTGACGAAAGGTTTAAATAAAACTCGCGTTTTTTTAAAATTGATGTTAAAGTTGATGGAGCTATTTTATATCTAGCTGCAACTTCAACTTTTTTTTCTCCACTCGATACTGCATTAATAATTTCTTGTTTTGTTTTTACGCACAATGTGTTGCAACTCCGCTTTGACATTTTTACTTAATGAACTGAAAATGCGCTACAAATTCAAGTTGAATAGAGCAAAACACTATGGTAAACACAAAATACATAACGGTAAATAATATGATCATTTTACGGCGACATCATTTTTTTGTTTTTTTTACAATTACGAGTTAGAAGAAGTTTAAATGCAAAATTACGACTTATACGACGTTTTCTTTTAGCAAATACGAGTTACAAGACGTTTTAGTAAGAAATTACGACTTATAAGACGTTTTGCCAAATTGACTTTGCAAAAAAATTACGACTTATTGAGGGGACCGAAATGCATGTATTTTATACGAGTTACCGCGATTTTTTCAAGGGACCGACCAATTATTACGAGTTAGTGAGATTTACGAGTTATCGGGATTGCGAGTTATCGGGATTCTACTGTACTTTATTCACATTCATTGGTTGGATACGAAGTGTATGTTAGAGATAGAGTTGACGGCTGGGCAAATTTTTAAATTGATTCTGGGGTAAAGTGTTTGTAACCGCCATATAATGACAATCGCAATTAATTTTATTACAATTATTTACTAAAGATTTTATTGTTTTTAGTTAGATTGTTACACAAAGAAGAAAACATTTTTATTGAAAAGATTTTTAAAACGGGAAAATTGCAGCCTATTTAAAAATTGGTGTAAGTTTTCGCCAAATTGCTAGAAAAATAAACCGTTTACACGTGGTTGTCACAAATTTTGCTAATAATCCGAGTGCTTATGGAAAAAAGCTTTCTAATCGGGACCGGCGTAAAATAATCAACTGTGCCAGCAGCACAATGAAGAGTCTCAGTCATAATAGATGAATTTAAGGTAAATGTATCCAAATCAACCATAACTAGGCTCTTGAAATATTTAAAGAGAAGTACTCGCCAAAAGCTGAAGTCTGTACCAAGATTATTATTGCTCCGCCACAAAACTGCTAGCATTTAATTCGGTAAATGGAATTTAAAAACCTTTTGGAGAAAGGTGAGTCAATAATCGCTGTTGTTGGTAAAATTGTTTAAACATAAATTTATTTTATGGATGAGTTTTTCAGATAAGAAAAAGTTCAATCTTGATGGTCCAGATGGTTTTAATATCTATTGAAGAGAAATACGCAAGGAACCACGATATTTCTCAAATGCAATTTCGGAGGCGGATCCTTAATGGTTAGGGGCTTGGGTTAATTTAACATTTCCAAGCACCATAATTAATTCTTCTGAGTGCATTACAGTATTAGAAGAAATATGGAGCCATTTATAGAAAATTGGAACAAAGACGAAGAATCAATGCATAAAGAACATATTTTCTGATTTTTGGAATTTTTTTATGGTCATTAAATCGCTTTTCAAAGGGCATATTTCTGTTTTTCCTGCTAATAACTATCTAGAATTGGTTGACAAATTTTCCTTAGCTCTAGCATAGCAAAACTAAACATTGCCATTTTATTTTCGACTAAACAATCAATGCCAAATTTGGCTGAAAAAAAATCTGGGTGCACTATTCTGAAAAAAAATTATTTTGAAAACCCCTCCCAAAAATAAATTCCTGTCTACGGCCCTTGATGTATGTATGAGAATGTGTTGAAGTGCACATGTATGTATTATTAGATGTTGTAAGTTCTCAAATGACTTTACATCACAAACATTATGTGCCTGTAATAAATTTTCTTGTGAAACAATTTTAACATAATAATTTCTATAGAGAATTTTATCATGAAATGATAATCATAAATAACTCAAAAGTCATTTTCCAATGCAATTACAATAGACGCACATAATAAGAGATTGGTAGGAGTTGTGCATTTGTTATTATCGTTAGGATAAAAGAACTTCTATACATTCATACGTATAATTTAATAATTTTCTAAGCACAGTGGCTTGTAAATGCACTGAAAACAAATTCATTATGACAAACAAAGCACTTGCATACAGCTATTTATATTATTCCAATTAAAACATTTTAAAATTTTTGTATGAAAACATGTCTAATATTTAAGAAAATCTGATTTCTTTAAACACAGTATTGAAGTACTAGAGAAAATTAAAATTTTGATGCCCACATTGAGGAGACTTTCTTCTTTTTAAAACACGTTTTCACCCCGTTCCTGGTGAAAATTACATACGTTTCGTAAAACGGACTGTTACTCCATAGAATGTTGAAAAATAGTAACTACATACAATATGTTGTCTCTGTTTTGTATACTACACAATTGGTGACGGATTTCTGGAAAGTAAATTCTATGTTCAACAGAATTTACGTTCACCAAGCCGTCACCAGTTGTTTAGTATGTAAAACAAAGACAACATATTGTATGTAGGTTAGGCCGGGTCGATTTGTATGGAGGCAAAAAAATCGCTCAACGTTCAAGGAAAATCGTATTCTAGGGATCAAAATAAGAAACTTTGCCAAAGGAACCATAGCTCTAAAACGAATGCTGATGTCCCACTTTGATATTTCAAAAAGTAGGAGGAATCTCTCCAAGATTATGGGAGATACTTCTTCTCCGGGAGACGCTATATCAGATTAATGCATAAATCATCGTTCTAGGGGTTCAAAATTTAGTTAAAAGAGGGCCTTTTTAGCCGTGTTTTTTGTAGCAAAATGTACAAATCTCGGGAAAGAGATATTTCAGAAAGTAGGAGGAGTCTTTCCAAGATTAGGGTCTCTATTTCTTCTCCGGAAGAAATAGAGTATAAATATATTCGATTGGGTTGGATTCGATTGGGGCACTCTAAATGGGTCAAAGTGGGATTTTTCAAAATTTCACCCTATTTGCCTAAAGTCGGGACATGATACTTCATTTTAGAGGTATGGTTCCTTCGGCAAAGTTTCTTATTTTGATCCCTAGAATACGATTTTCCTTGAACGTTGAGCGATTTTTAAATCGACCCGCCCTAATGTAGGTACTATTTTTATACATTGTGTGGAGTTTACGTTTACGTTTACGAAACGTATCCGCTCCAGTACTTAAGCCTTAGTACATGACTTGTGTTAGACTTTATTTAAGGAACACCTAACCAAAAACGTTTAATTAGGAGGTAAATATCTATGGAGTGAGATTGTAAAATTCACGGCACACACTGTCCCAAAATGAGAAACGCGATACATGTTTTTAATAGGGTTTGTCTCTCTGATTCCAAATCTGTTTTCAAAAATTTCCTCTTACCACACAATTTTTAGAAAACCGTGATTAAAAACGCGAAAAATAGAGTTTTTAACCATTTTGAAGTTATATCCACACCACATCCGAACAGTTCTAGCACGAGGCGAACCCTGGTTGTATTAGCCCGCTGGTAGCACAGGGCTCTGCTATTATGCGTTCTTTTTAATCCCTTATTATTCTTTATTTATAGATGGATTTAAAAAACCAAAAACTTAATAATGAGCAAGAGAAGACCGACGCAGGTCTATCCTCAACCAGTCAAGAGGTATTATGCCTAAAGAGCAGTGAGGGTGCAATCGAAACGGTCGGACAAGCAAAGGACATCTTCTGTCCTAATCTTGCCGAGCCTATGGATGTTGGTAATGTGTCTGAGGACCACTCGGGTCCACCTATAGACGCAGATATTAACATCCCTACGGACGAGGAAGATGAACTTTTAAGCTCTCAACCTAAATGTGCCGCAAAAGAGGTAAAAGAAGCTCCAGGCGATCAGTCAAAACCAGTGACTGAGAGAGCAAAGCTATGCGGCGCTGCTCGCAAACGCCTGAGGATGTACCTAGACGAAGGCATTGACCTAGAGGTAGCGCGGCGACTGTGTGTCTTACCAATGCGCGAAGCCCGAATGGAGGTCAAAGCTCTTATGGGTAAAAGGAAGAGGGTACGATCTGATGGCTCAACGCCACCAGGATCGAAACAGCCTGCAAAACGGACCGCTGAAATAGCTGCGGATGGTACACCTCGCAAGGTTGAAGGTGGCTCATTGCCAAAGCCGACCTTGACGGCTCCAGCTAAGCAGCTAAAGCAAGCGGCACCGTCCTATAAGGAAGCAGTTGCCACAGTAAAGATTGGTGTTATTCCACCTGATTTTCCGGCGACAAGATGGACAGATGAACAGCTACATTCTATCCAAAGAGCTGTCTTGTACAAGATCGCGGAGCTGAGAAAAGGGACCATTAAGCCCAGCTTCTCAAGTTGCTCTTATAAGCCAGGTTGGCTCAGTTTCGTCTGCCGCGATAAGGACATAGCGCAGTGGCTGGAGACTCATGTCCCCACTCTAAAGCCATGGAGTGACGCTGTGTTGAAGGTAGTGGCGGAAGATGAAGTGCCGAAGGCCCAGGTGTTCGTGGGATACTTTCCCGAGAAAGAGGACACGTCCAATGAAATGATTCTTGGACTGGTGGAGGGCCAGAACTGCGAACTTTCGGTTGAGTACTGGAAAGTCTTGAACAGGATCATAAAGGGTGGTATCGTTGAGCTCACCCTATCCATTGATCCAATCTCAGCTGACATACTCAAGCGAAATAATCACAGGGTGAACTTCGGGTATGGAACAGCGCTGGTAAGACCCACCCGCCAACAATATGGGGTCGAGCGTGTCATACCCGGTAAGGAAAAAACAAATACTTCGACAGCTGCGACTAAATCCGACAAAAGGGTCTCCACCGACCCAACAACGTCGGATGAAAAACCGGGCTGTTCGAAGCACTTTGTAACGACTAGTTCTTCTGAGCCCAAAGCTTAAAAGACGGCCAAACAAAAGGCTCCCAACAGACCGAGAAAATGGGAGAAAAACTCGGCAGAAGAGGCGGTTCTGCTGAACTCCAATAGAGGCAGGAAGGTGGCAAAGCGTGCCGCAAAACACGCCTAAAATGATGGCTGCCCGAAAAGGTAAGACGCCAAGGCACCTAAGGTGCTTACAGGTGAACCTTCACCATGCCAAAGCGGCATCGGACATCGCTCACAGAAGGTTCACCACTGATGCCCTGGATGTTGTATTCATCCAGGAACCATGGGTGCACGACGGAGCCATCAAGGGGCTTAACGCCAATCAAGGTAGGCTGATTTACGATTATCAGCATAGTCGGCCCAGAGCGGCCATCCTTGTTAGAAACAATATAACATTTCTTCCAATTTCAGAATTCGTTTTGGGAGACTTGGTTGCTATTTGGGCAAAGGTGCCCTCTTTATCTGGGGAACATGAGGTAGTACTGGCCTCAGCGTATCTACCTGGCGACACCAACACGGTACCAACAGCTGAGGTCTCGGCCTTGGTGGAGTATTGCCGAATGAGGAACCTAAGTTGGATCCTCTGTTGTGACGCCAACGCACATCACACGATATGGGGAAGTACCAATATAAATAAACGTGGTGAGTACCTACTTGAATTTATATGTAGTAACAATATAAACATAGTGAATAGGGGTGACGAGCCGACTTTCAGGAATTCTATTAGGACAGAGGTCTTGGATCTCACTCTTACTAGTTCTGATATGTCATTTGCCATCTCAAACTGGCATGTATCCAATGAACTGTCAATGTCGGACCATCAACATCTGGTATTTGATGTTGCTAGTGCATTGGACTCATGCCAGGTTTATCGTAATCCCAGACGCACGAACTGGGAGGATTTCCGATACAATTTGGAACGAGATGCAGATGTCTCTAAAGGGCTCATTCTGAGCACTAGAGAGATTGATCATGCGGCATCCGAAATGCAATCGAATCTAACTTCTGCTTTCTTTTTGAGCTGCCCCCAAAAGACCAGGAAGACGAAGAGGGACGTTCCATGGTGGAATGATGGTCTGGAGAAGCTTAAAAAGGAAGCCAGAAGACTGTTCATCAGGGCAAAGGAAACAGGTGACTGGGTCACCTATAGGGCCGCACTCACTGAGTACAATAGAGAACTACGCAGATCCAAAAGGACCACATGGCGCAACTACTGTGAGAAGATCTCTGATCTTCCAGAGGCGGTGCGACTACAAAAGGCCCTGTCACAGGATCATACAAATGGTCTCTACACTCTTAGGAGGCCGGATGGCTCATACACGGAATCTCCCACTGAAACTTGTAAACTCTTGCTCGATACTCACTTCCCAGGATGCGTTGACAACTGCGGGTCCGCTGTGATTCAGAGAATCCCGAACCTGACAGGTAGGTACGTACGCCTGGCGGGTGCAATCTTTCAGGAGAACCGGGTAAAGTGGGCGATAGATGAATTTTCTTCATTTAAATCTCCGGGTCCAGATGAGATCTATCCTTGTCTCTTACAGAGAGGGATGGACTTAATTGTCCCACAACTGGTTAGGATATTTAGATCGAGTCTATTATTCGGACATGTACCGAAACCCTGGAGGGAGGTTAGAGTGGTCTTTATACCGAAGGCGGGGAAAAAGTCTGAGCAGCTACCCAAGTCCTTCAGACCAATTAGCCTGAGCTCGTTTCTCCTCAAGACAATGGAGAAAGTCTTGGATCAGTATATTAGGGACACTTACCTCAGACGAAAGCCGATACATGAGCTACAGTTCGCGTATCAACGGGGTAAATCTACCGAAACTGCTATCCATCATGTTGTCACAACAATAGAACGGGCACTGGAGGCAAAGAACATTGCCCTTTGTGCATTTATTGATATACAGGGCGCTTTTGACAACACGTCCTACGATGCGATTAGGGTATCCATGTCTAGGAAGAGCATTCCTCCAATCATAATTAATTGGACATTGGAGATGCTCCGCTCTAGGATAATCACGTTCGGAATAGGGACTACTTGTAGGACCGTGAATGCGACCAGAGGGTGTCCTCAGGGTGGCGTTTTGTCGCCTTTACTATGGACACTGGTCATTGATGAATTACTCGAGGGTCTGAACGACTTGGGTTTCAGGACCTATGGAAACGCCGATGATCTTGTCATTTCCGTTGTGGGTTGGGATGACAGGACCATCTCCGAGCGTATGCAACAGGCTCTGAACTTCACTCTTTCGTGGTGCCGGGAAAAGGGGTTGTCTGTCAATCCGTCGAAGACAATCCTGGTACCATTCACGAGAAGGAGAAAACTTAACCTGTCTATGCCGGTCGTTGAGGGCGTAACAGTTGGCTTCTCTAGCAGTGTTAAGTATCTTGGAGTGACTCTTGATAGTTCCCTCACCTGGAACGAACATCTTGACCACGTCTCCAAGAAGGCTACCAGGGCATATTATGCCTGCCAGAGGCTTTTCGGGAGAACATGGGGCCTAAGGCCACAAATGGTCTACTGGTCGTTCAATACTATTGTCAAACCGATGATCACCTATGCTGCCCTTGCATGGTGGCCAAAAGTTGAACAGAGTAAGGCAAGGGATGCTCTTAAGAGAATCTACCGTCTTGCGTGTGTTGGCATTACAGGGGCCGGCGGAACTTGCCCGACGGATGCCTTGGGGGTTATGCTGGGGATTCCGCCATTGCATATTTCTGTAATGGAGGTTGCCAGTATGGGTTCCTCTAGACTTAGTGAATTCGGTGGCATGAGGGGAGGTGACCTAAGGGGTCACATGAGGATCGCGCGAATCCTAATAGATGACCCAATTTCTAAGGTTGCGGACAAAGTGTCACCGGAGTGGATCTTTGATAGATATTTTGATGTGTTATTGTTTGACAGAGACATGTGGACCAATCAATCCTGGGAACCGGAAGATGGTTCTCAGGTGTGGTTCACTGATGGCTCTAAGCAGTCGAATGGGAACACGGGTGCGGGCGTCTTCGGACCAGGCTTCCAGCGTGCCTTACCTATGGGTAAATATCCGTCCATTTTTCAGGCGGAGATTTGGGCCATTTGTGTCTGTGCATTGGAATGCCTGCGAAGGGGAACTCGCAGATCTCGCATCTACATTCTTTTTGACAGTCAGGCTGCACTGAGGGCCTTAATGGCCTATAAGGTGTCGTCCGGGTTGGTCATGGAATGCATTCAGACTCTCAATAGGCTCGGTAGAGGCAACTCTCTAACCTTGGGGTGGATTCCTGGTCATGAGGGGCATGAGGGCAACTAGAGGGCAGATTGTCTTGCCAACCGCGGGGTCCGAAAGCCCTTTATTGGTCCTGAACCATTCTGTGGAATACCTGCGGGGTATGTTAGGGAAAGGCTCAGGGCATGGAGATAGTCTGAATTCTCTGGTTACTGGGAAAACTCTCCTGGTCAGCGCCAGGCTAAAAGATTGATCTCTTTTTCCAGTAGGGGGTCGAGGCGACTCTTGTCGCTTGAAAGGGGGGGTTTGAGGACCCTGGCGTCGTATTTAACTGGACACTGTAATCTCAGATACCATCTGCACAAGAAGGGTCAATCGGACACGGATTTGTGTAGGTTTTGCGAGATGGTGTCTGAGACCTCGGAGCATGTTCTCTGCGAATGTCCCAGGCTTTGTGATAGGAGACTTAGGTTTCTAGGTGATCGATTCATTTCGCCTTCCGACATCACGAACATATTGCCTAATAGGATAATTGGCTTTATAGGTAGCTTGAATCTGTAGGTAATCTCAGGCAGCACAAAAGACCTACATTGGTCGCGGTGCATAGTGCCTTCTGATCTAATCTAATCTAATCTTCTGTAAAATGATTAAACAAGCTTTTCAAATTTGTGTATTATTATAAGAAAAAATTGCTTTTGAAAAATACTCAATCACAAAAATTACTAAATATTCCATTTCTAAAAATAGCCCAGACTATGCACCCGACCATCTTAAATTTATTTTACGTTCACTACAAAAAACTTCCTTTTCTTAGTTATTCTAGGCGAAAAGCTTTAAAATTATTAAATTGTATTGAAAATTACATCTATTTTTAAAATTGTACGAATTTGTATTTCTCAAATATCATATTAAAAATGTATTTATATATTTTTTTTATATAATGCATTTGATAAATGTATCTTTACAGTAATTTAGTAATTAGTTTTAGAAAATTTCATTACGGTATCTTCAAGAGTAAAGCGTATTCTAAATATTATTTTGTGTATTCTAATTCTAATTTTTATTTTTCTTTCTTTTAAATCATTACAAAGCGTCAATCCTAAAATAAAATTCTTCAAAAAGCACCAAAATAGAAATTGTTGGCAACTTTAACAGCGGATTTCTCAAAATTGTGGTTATAATAACAAAGTCCCCTGAAGATTTCCTTAGGCAGGAATGAAATCCGGATATTGACACGCCTACATCAGATTGCTTTTCACAATTTGTTAAATAAGTTTTGGGACTTTAGCACATTTATTTACTATAAATGCAATTAATGTTTATCCCGATGAAAATAAATTTAAATAAAAAAAAAAAAAAATTTGTATTTCGATAAAAAAAAATTGGATTTGATAGGTCTTAGAGCAGTTGTTGCTCACCACCTGATGGAGAGTTGGTGAACTTATTGAAGCTGTGGATGTGATACGTAATTAAATAATGTGTTCCAGAACTGCTTCTGGGTAAGCACTATTTTTGCTAAGATACAAAAGCAATTGAAAGTGAAAATGTGTGTCGAGTTTTTATCGATCTTACTTCTTACGCTGGTGAGGGAACCTTCATTCCGATTTCAGAGTTCTTAACTTCAAGTGTTGTGAGAGACCGTTAAGAGGAGAAAATTAAAAATTCAGAAATTCGGTGGTAACTACCTAAAAACTTGATAGCTACATCTGAACTATTTCGATACAAATAAGGTTGAAACGACTGAGCCTCTAAGCGGTTTTGTATACGGAAGAGAAAACCCCTGTCAAGGCGGCCTCTTTTTGATTTTGGAGAACAATTTTTTACCGTTCTCAGCTAAAATGCTAAAGAGTACCTAATCATACTTATGGGAATATATAAATATTTTAAACTCCCCTCTAAAATGGTTTGGACAGACCGTCAAATGGAAAACTTTCCCCATTTATGCCTTTCTCTGAAATAATTAGTTACATTATATAACTATAATAAGGAAAACGGAATATGTAATAAATATGATGTTGACCGTTAGGGTTATAACTTTTTGCATTTTTTGCAAATATCAAATTATTTGTCGCATTACCGTATAGACCATGAAAAAATATTGAGAAATGATATAAAACTTTATCGCGATAGTGAAAAAACTCACGCACTAAACGCGATGAAGTTTTGAATTTTTGTTTTCTTTTAAGTATAATAATAAATATTTTCTTATAAATTCATTATTAAAAAAAAAAAATCTCACCAAGTATGATTCTATGTCGCGGATATCTTAAACGGATTAAATTTTAGTGTCAAGTGATAGCTGCTATGAGACAATTATTTTGTTTTTCTCAAAAATACGTGTCAGACTATTTTTGAAACAAGGATACGTCAAATTAAACCCGTTTACTGCGATTACAAATTTGTCAGAAAATACAGGAAGTGAGAAAGTTATAGCCAAAAATTGGATCTAAAGTAACGATAAATTTTTTGCATTAAAATAAAATAATATATTGATACACTGTGCCAACTGCAATACATCTTCTAAAAACTAATGCTTAAGACATTAAACCAGGTGATAAATAATTGCAATATACAATTCTTTTTTGTAATTCATTGAACACAATTCAATAAATGTGCTCTAATTGAAAATGGTTCTTTATTTATTTTTATCACACAGAGTACACACCCAGAGAAAAACAGGAATAAGTTTCATCAATTTTCGTCCAATGCAACAATTTCATCAATATTTCTGAAACATTGCATTAACACCAACAATTATAATGACCATATCATGGTTTGTTTTATGTTTTTACACAAAAATAATGAAATCCTAACTAATTTAAATATCGTTTATATATATATAGTAAAGCATTTGAAGGGCTTATTGTAAAAATTTGATTAGCCACATTTTTTTTTTTAGTATCTCTTCGCCTTTTCAAGGTCAATAAAATGCAACCAATATAAGTTTTGCAGGATCTTTATACTCTAGATACTTGCAATAAGCGTTTAAGCAAGACTTCTGTCAAATATTAGTCAATGGATGGCTAGAAAACAGCGAAAATCCATAAACCAGTAAATGTGGCTTATCAAGTTTTTACAATAAGCTCTTCATTTAATAAACATGAAAAAATTTGTTTTATTTTTTATGAAATGTTTCATAAATACTATGAAACTTTATATTGAAGGAAAATTTATGAAACATTTCTTAAATATGATGAATCTTTTTCTTCGAGTGTGTGCATTAGAGTAAACAAAAAAGCAAAGTTGTGTGTTTTATTGCTCCCCGCTCATTTTATGATACATTGGGTGTAAAAAATAAGATCTGCAAAAAAAACTGCACTTCTATAGCGTAGACACCGTTTGGCTTTTGACCTTAAACATGGACTTAAAATGGTTAATAGCTCTTTGCTATAGAACTTTTTTAAAAAATAGGTTTTCGTTAATAAATGATATTATGCTAAATAAAACATTAATAATTTTTCTCAGACATACTTTTGACTAACATATGGAAAATCGTGATGTTTTTGATCTAAAATGCTTGATTTAAAAGAAATGTTTTTTTCATATGTCAAGAACATATGGTCTTTATTCGGTATAATAGCATGCTTATTCTATTAGTCATGCATTTATTATTAACTAAGCCTAATACCCAATAAAAACATTATTTGTCCAAATTTATTGGTTAACTCATTATGGACACGTCATAGAATCGCTGAATATTTTTGAAATAAACTTTCTAGATAGAACCATAGAACCATGATTCATTAAGAAATATTTGCATGTTTTTTGCCTTAAGGCGCCTTAAAGCGCCCTCTAGTGGAACAATTGGTAAATAAAATTGAAACTTTGACAGCATATAAATCCTAGACGGATGAAGATATTTTAAAAATTTAAATTTTGTACAATTTTGTGAACAAATATTTGCTTAAAAATATAAGATTTTTTTTAAGTTAACCGGTTTTTTAAATTTTTTGGAATAATCTAGTCGATTTTAACAAGTTTTAAAATTGTCATATGGCAACCCTGGCGACATAATTTTTATAATTTTAGAAGTTTTTAAATAGAATCCATCCATTATTTATGTCTTGAGTGAAAACGGAATGCATTAGACTTAGTGTAATTGAAAAGCTCATCGTTCAATAGGTTAGACTTTCAAAAATTCTATAAATTAATTTCTAGCAGAAAAATATGTTGTCATATTTTTTTATCAACATAATATTCAACAATATAAAAAATTAGGACTCTTTTTATTTTTAAATAATTTTAAGAAAAAGTTCCATCAAAAAAACTCAAAAATTCATTTTTTCAAATAATTATTTGGCAACTCTGGATAACAACTTTCACAATTTTTGATTCGCGATTGTTTTCAATATGTTTTATAGTAAAAAATTTAGCTGATTAATATACTAGGTAGAAAAAGGAACAATGTGCCAACAATGAGTTAATAGATAATTTTGCAAAAATCTTTATTTTTGTCAAAACCAAATCGAGAAAATTTATTTTAGTTTCTGATAATACATAAACCTAAAAAGTATTATGAGGAAGATAATTTCTACACAAAGAAAATTTTAGTGGACGAAAAGCAATGAAAATTGTATGTAAACAAATACAACTTTTGTTCATAAAGTGAACTAAAAATTTGCTAAAACTAACGGAAAACTTAATACTTTTAACGAAACTAGTTTTTAAAGAAGCTTTTTTATTGAGTGTTTGAAATTATTAATTAAAAAAAATATATAATTCATGAACTTTTTTGAAACTTTGATTAGGACGAGTTCCAGCTGCGTCTATGCAAATATTTATTAATATCATATACATAATTCTCTCAGTGTATTATCCGACCTAACAGTTTGGTCAAAAAAATATATTTTATTTGCATTTTTTTTTGATTTCAATGCGTTATTGACAAGTTTCAATATTGCCCTAAGAGAATTATCTGCATGATATTAAAGAATTTTTTCATTAAATCAATGAAATTGCACTGAAATTCGTCTATTGAAACTTGATATTAAATTAAGGCTAGTTTTCAAAAAATTCTACGAAGAAATATAATTTTATTTATAAAAATTGTCTTTCATTCAATGAAAATGTTTCATTAAAAAACTGGCCTTATAAAAAAATATGTAGCTTTTCATAAATTTTCGGTTTTAAATAAAACACGAAACACACGTTTAAGGAAAAACACGAAAGCTATAAAACAAACTGAATTCCAAACTTTTTCCCATTTTGCCGAAAATGAATTCGTTGCTTAACTTTGGACATTTAATTGTGAAAGGCGTGGTAGAGAAGAATGAGTGTATTTTCTAAAAATCATAACTACATTGCAAATTTTCAATTTTTTCTGAATCAGACTGCGCAGTTTCTGGTATTGAACCTTCGTCAGTGACCTTGTTTGTTTTGAATTTTTGAATAATGTAATATTTGTTATGTTTTTATTTGTTCGATTGCGTCTATATGAAATTTTCTGTGCAATCACTGACCGTGGTATAGATAAACTGATTTCTAATGCATTTCCTTGCCGAAGTTTTTTGTTAGACACTAATAAGTAACACGGCATGACATCAAACAAATTAATAAGGTTGCGTTCTATATATTTTTAATGGCGTATTTTTTTTTCTATTGTACAATTTTTTCGCAAAATGACTTTAAAGTTTGGCACATCTTCTTGCTGTTTTTTTATATACCAAAATTTGCAAATGCAATAAATTTGCGTTATTTCTATCGAAATCTAAAGACAAGAACAGTATTAATATTTATGGTACATATTTGATTCCCAAAGCTTAAAATCAAACTCGCTGTTAAGCGTTTTTTTCTAATTTTGTCGGTGGTCATAAGTGGACACTTTGTAAGTGCCAACTTATATGTTATATGTTATATGAAATTCTTATTTCATATATTGTAGCAACAAAATTTATTTGGAGGTGTCATCTTATGACCATCCATTTTTTTTTTTAATTTTAAAAATAAATAAATTAATATAAAATACGATTCCTTTTTTTGAGATATATACTAATGAAATAATTTCATATAATTCTTTTTCGTATATTCAATGTAGTGTTTCATTATATCCAAAAACTTTTATTAATATTAAACAATTTTTAATAATTTTTTTTCATAACATTTCATAGTTTCATAAACAAATATTCATTCAATTTCATAAATTATCTCTTCATAAATTAAATGAACATTTTCTTTAGAGCTGTTAAAATATTTTAAAGACTTATTGTTTTTATTTCTTCATAAAATTTCATAATTTCATTAATTTTCATAAATTTCAAACTTTAGTTCTAAGATTTATATTTTATAAACTGCTTTATTATGTCAATGTATCCTTGTATTAATTTTCGATTTCCATGATTTTGGCTTAGCTCCAATGAATTTTTTAAGACATTCATTACAAATTATATTAATTTCAAGAACGTCATGTTATTGCACAATTTTACGAAGCTGTTTCATAAATTCTATAAACGCTTCATTGTCGGCATAATTCATTGTCGGAATTATCCTTTTCATTAATTCTACGAACATTTCATAAACATTGACTTCAATGAAACCTATTTCAAAGAGTTTATGAAAAGTTTCAATGGACGAGGTCTAGTGACAATTTGCTGTAAAGAAAATCATTACTGAAGTGAAGATAATATTCTCAGAGTAGGTGTCAAAGTTTCATTATTGACTGCTTCGTTAAAAGCAAGTAAAATAATGAATAAAATCGCGACTTTAAAAAATGTTTAAAAACTGTAAAAAAAAGTCTCTTTATAGCATTCTATAGACAACACGACAGAATATAAAATAAAAATAAATATATGTAATTGTAATTGTAATGTTTTTGTGTTTTTATCAAGGAATATATTTTAAAAAAACCAAACCTTTCCTAAAACTGCAGTTAATATGCTATTAGCTGATGTGTTGCAAACAAATTTATCGCCACACAAAAATTAGTAAAAGCAGTTCAAAAATTTTTTTTTCCAAAATTTTTTTTTTGATTGCGAAAAACATCACGATTCCCAGATGTAGGTTAAAAGTATCTATGAGAAAAAAAATTGTTGTTTCATTTTGCATAATAACACTGATAACACTTTTTAACGAAATCTCATTATTTAAAAAGTTGAAGTAAAACAGAGCTATTAACCTTTTTTAGTCCATTTTTTAGGTCAAAAATCAAAACGGCACATCGGGTTTTACACTGATAGAATTTTCCTTCATAGTATTAATGAAACGATTTCATTAAAATCGATTTATTGGTTTAATGAAAAATTTCATTAATTGAATGAAAATTCGTTAATATTGGTATTACTTTCATTAACATTTTTATGATTTTTCATAATTTCATAAATAAAATGAAAAATTTTAAAATTTTATTCAATAAAATTTTGAGTTGTAATATGAAAAAAAAAAATTTTTTTGTGCTATCATTTTGAAATAAAAAAAAACTGAAAAATTTCTTTTAAACAGAATTTACCAAAATAAATAAACTTTTTTTATTAAGTTTGCCTAGAGCTAACAGTTTTTTGACGAATATGAATAGTTGGTCACTAAATTCCAGGGAACAGATTCTCTAAGAAAAATGTCATAGTTTTGTTCAAAACAAGACCTAAATTGTTATCGTTTTGACGATGTTACACAAAAACTTTATGCTAAACGATAATATTGTTAACAATATTTAACATTTTTATCTGATATGGTCGTAATTTAGCTATAAAAAATGGACTATAATCGTCGATCGTTCTACAGAATTCCATGCCAGATCGATAAAAAATTATATATTATATATATTTTGTACCGACATATAAGAAAATATGTTACCTTTTAACAGAAATTATAAAAAATTTAAAGAAAGATTGAACAACTTTGTAAAAATAAAACAATAAAAACCGAAATAAACTAACATTGTTTTTGTTTTAGTTCAGCTTTATTTACATAATTTAAAAAAAGTACAATAATTAAAATATTTCTTTTTTATGGATAAAAAAAAATTTATTTTCAAAATTTGTCATTTTCGATCTAAAATCGAATCAGCTACTTTTCAAATATTATCTTTTTCGAATTCGTCAAAAATTATGAGCTTTAGCAAATTTGTTGAGAAACAATATAATTTTCCCCACTGTGCTACATTGGTGGGTGGCCCCGGGAAAACCTTTCTTTTTAGAATTCTTCCTTACATGTCATAATATTCCAAGTAACGAAAATTGGCTGAATGAGGCTGAGTTTAATAAAAATCTGCCATCGCTTTTGCAGAACAGCCTGTGATGTTTACTTTCGAACTTTTCGAACTTTTTTTTATAAAAATATTTTATTGATCCTATAATGACCAGACCTTTTAAATAATATCAACGAATGATAATTTCCTAATAACCACCAAATTAATGCTATGCTAAAATAATCATAAAAGGTGCAAATTATTAAATATTAACGAAAATATTTCATACAAACTATGAATTTTATTCATTAAACACATGAAACTTTCATAAGGATTAGGCTAGGATTAATGAAAAAATTTCATATAATCTATGAAATTTTCATTGGGTCAAAAATTGATTGAATGTAACACCTTTCATTGACTCAATAAAACGTTTCTATGGGGACTTTTTTATGAAAAAATTCATTGGAATAATGAAGGAATTCATTAATACTACGCACAAATTGATATCAGTGTAGCGATAGAAGTTCAGTTTTTTTTTCTTATTTTTTACAGCCAATCTATCATAAAATGCTCGGCGAGCGAGGAAAAAACAACTTTGCAATTTTCTTATATTTCATGGGTACTCTAATGTGTATTGATTATATTCTACCAGACTTATGACTAAAACAAAAAAATACATTTTTATAATTTATTATGTGACAAAAATACTTATAATAGAACATTTTATTTTAAATCAATAAAATAACAAATCTTCTAATGTTTTCAAAAACTTCAAAATTTTAAATCCTCTTAGTATTTGATAATTTCTATGTAGATTGTTAAATATTTCCTTTATTTGAATAACATCTTAAGTGATTTTATTATATAAAATTTGATTCAAAACTTTTTAAACTTTCTCCTTTGGTTATTTGGGTATGGCTGTGTGTGTGTATGTTTGCATAGAGTTTCTTTTCTAAAGTGTTGATATTATAATTGCTTTACAAATGGTTCCTTAGCTATTTTGCATCTTCTCTTGTTAAATGGTGTTAAGAAAAGTTTTTGGCAACATATTGCATTTAGGCTTACCATAAAGTAATTGGCTTCTCTTTTGCTATTGTTGTTTGGATTGTATGAAAACTTATTTTATATGGTGGTAAATTCATATAAAAGGATAAAGTTTTTACTCTTTGATAGTCTTAAAAAAGAAACGTTTTTGAATTGTTTAAATTTTCAAAAGATTTTATTATAAATTTAAAGAAACCAATGACTTTTTTTAGATATTGTATAATACAATATAATATTTATGAAATCAGATGAAATTACACTCAAATTAATTTCTGTTGAAATTTACCCAACTTATAGTAGAAAACTGTACTCCTACTATAAGTTGGGTAAATTTACTCTTTGTGCGTTAATAAAATATACACACATTATTTGTAATGAAGTGCTCATAAAATGTGTAATATTACATTTCAAATGCGTAAAAGTTTAACTGAAATTTTGTAATGTATATGTAAAAGTAACAAATACGTGCGTAAAAAATATGTGTTAAGTGTAAATATACCCATAAAATGTCTAAAAATATATTTTTAAAAACGTAAAAACCCTCAAAAATGCGTAATTATACCATGGGTATGATAAAAATAATGTTTTTTTTTTTATTAAAAACAAACTTATATGCATTTTGTTTAAAATTATTTCTTATTTAAAAATGGATTTAGGAATCTTTATACTTAAATATAAATCATAAAAAAAAAATAAATCAAGATTTTAAGAAAATTTTCCGAAAGCAATAGCCTTAGTTTCTGGCATATTTAGCCAATAGCAACGACTCTAGGGAAGCCTCCGATTCATAGCACTTTTCCCTATATAAAATCCTGAAGTACTGAGGAATTTTTTCCTTGGAAAACGCAATAAATTCTAATGTGTTTTTTCATACAAATATCCTCTGATTCTAAGGAATTTTTTCCAAATGAAGGAATTTTTTAACGAGACAGCCAATTGCACATATTGATACGTGTATAATATTGATATGTGTATAATAATGTGTATAAAATATATTCACGCAGTCTGTGTTTGAATTTACTCGCTACGAGTTATATTACACAAAAATTTAGCCTTTTTATAGTAGTAACATTACTAACATTTGTTTACTGTGTAATGTATATATTTAGAACTTGTTAAATTTGCGATAGCTTCCAATTTTGATGGTCTTTTTTATATATTATTAATTTTATATATTTTTTGTAATCGAGCAATTCCATATGAAAGCGATCACCTTTTGGACGACCCCTCTCCGATTTTAAAATAAATAGTCTCAATCGATTGCCCAGCAAAAAATAATGTACCTACATATTTTTTTTTTTTTATAGAGACTGGTTTAGTGGTGGTGTGCATCACTGTCATGTGACAAAATTGAAGAATTCTTCATAAGGGACCTCATTGAAAGTTGTTTAAAAAAAAAAAAACTACTAAAGCGTTCGCAACGAGTGATAGCTCGTTGGAAAGGTATTGAATCAGGCTTTAATTGAAAAATAAAATTTTCCTAATTTTTCTTGTTAAATAATTAAAAATAATACAATTATAAAAAATATAAAAACAATGAGAACAAGGTGGTCTCTTAAATGCTCTTCTCCTGTCCAAACAAGGAGTCGGGCCCATTTTTTTATTGCTGATTCTTAAAACAAAAATTATGAGGAATCCAAAAAAAAAAAAAAAAAATTAGCCGGAAAATTTAGGAGCTTCTGTGGAAAATCGGAAAATTTAATTTTCATGGGCAAAAAGGTAAATTTCTGGGAAAAATTAGGAAAATTTTATTTTTCAATTAAAGCCTGATTCAATACCTTTCCAACGAGCTAGCACTCGTTGCGATCGCTTTAGTAGTTTTTTTTTAAACAACTTTCAATGAGGTCCCTTATGAAGAATTCTTCAATTTTGTCACATGACAGTGGTGCACACCACCACTAAACCAGTCACTATAAAAAAAAAAAAAAATATGTAGGTACATTATTTTTTGCTGAGCAATCGATTGAGACTATTTATTTTAAAATCTGAGAGGGGTCGTTCAAAAATTTGACAATTTTGATCGTTTTCATATGGAATTGCTCAATCATAAACCTCAATATTATTTAAACTTTTTCTGTTTTATAACCAAAAATGTCCTGTTATAATTGAATAGTTTCTAGCAATGTAACCAACACATTCCATTTCATGTTGATGATAATAATAATGATGCTGATGATGATGGTAAACCAGCATCATTTTCTTATCTAAACTGGCTAAACGATACTACTTTTACACAATTGCATTTAAACTACACAGTCAAATACTTACAGACTCACACATACACTCACATTCATTCATTTCTACATTCACTTCACTCATTCATTTTAGCTTTTTAAAAAGAGTATATATAAATAGTGAGACTACGCTTCCCATGCCTCTCAGCAACAAAATATCGAACTCGGACAAGCAAAAGAAAACATATTTTTTACACTTAAAATAATTATAATATATTGGTAAAAAGTTGTTACTTAAAACACCCACTTTTATTTTGCTTATATTTTATTATATTTTATTAAAATTTAATGTATTTTAATTTCATCTTGCTTATTTTATCATTAAAATTTTAAATAAATATACATTTTGTTAAATTATTATTTAAAAACATGATAAAAATTAAGTTAAAGTCTTAAATTTCTGCAACATGTTTTCATTTGCTCGGTGCGAGTATACAAACAAATAAAAATAGGGCAGATTGAGAGAGACTGAGATGGATAGAAACCCACTGCTTCTACTAGTCTAGTTTAAAGTCAGTTGCTGTCGTCAGTGTCAATGATGGTTGGTTAGAAATAGTTTTCCAACTGATTGCACTGTACATTATTTCAAATATTCACACTCACATTGACTTTTAGACAATACTATAAAATTCAGAAAATTGCTGTGAAAATGTTGTATGTTTGGGTAGATACTTCAGTGTGTGTGTGTGTGCACGTTAAGAGAAAATGTGTAATAAAGTTTAAATGTGGCAAAAATTGTTAAGATAACAAAATGTATCCAATATAAATGTATATTTTTTTAAATCATTAAATTTTTGAACATTTTTCATTTAGAGGAAAATTTGCCTTTAAAATATATTTAAAATTTCCTTTTAATCATATGAAGGCTGAGAGAAAGATGGCTTTTAGATTAGCGCAGCCCTTAAAAAGTCTTTGAGGATTTTCGTTCTTTTCACAAACATTTTAACTCAAATGATTTCTAATTGTAGAACAGATTTTTTGTTTGGAAGTGAAGAATTTTAATTTTTAATTCATTTATTAAATTTATTTACTCAAAACTATTCAGATGTGTAATTCTGTCTACATCGGATATCATTAACGCACTGTAGCCTGGAATCAAAAATGACCAACAAATTTGATAAAAATACAAAAATCTAATTTTCAATTAATATTAAAGATTTTAAAAATGTCTAATTTGAAAATTTTGATTGCTATTTTATAATATAATAGTTTTAATTAAAAAAATATAAATGATAATTCGTGATTGTATGTGGATCGACTAATTTCCAGGAAATGTAATGAAAATTGATTATTTTGCCTAAAGCTTAGCCAACTTTTAATGAAAATTGTTACTTAGATTTGTTAGACTATAATTATCTTTAATTTTATTTAAAAAATTTTTAACATTTAATGGGCTGGTGACAAAAATACCCATTATACGTTATTTTAATTATGACTACAAGATTGTAAAGCTATTAAATTGATCACCAAAAAATGTTCACTGGGCAAACATTATTTTATGTAATTTGTTCCAGGGTTAATGTTTCCACTTTTGAGCAAAAATACATACTAGAAAATTTTCGAAAACAATTTTCAGATTTAGGTTAAATTTTTACATGTGGTAAAGTGTACTAAACTAAACAAACAACAAGCGTAATTATTTGTCATCCCAATCATTCTTTTAAGTGTTAAAACTTTGTTTTTTTTCATAAAAAGCAAACATTTTTGTTCACAAACTTTATGAAACTTTTTTTTGAAATTATAAAGGTCTATGAAACATTCGTCATACAACTCTTCATCATATTTATTAAAACTTCATTAATATGATGTACTATTGATGGCTCTATGAAATAATCCCCCAGGAAATAACCCCCAAATGAAAAAACTCCCCAAAAATGGGGATTTATTTCCTTATGAAATAATACCCCAATTTTAAAAATTAAATAAAACCAAAACGAAATGAAATAAATCCCCAAACGGGAATGATAAAACCCCCCATTTTTTGGGGATTTATTTCATAATGAAATAAATCCCCAATTTGAAACGAAATAAGTCCCCATTTTTAAACTAAAAATTGTACATATAGATATAAGTTCATATATTTTTAATTCTCATAATTTTTGTACTTCCAAAACAGATATTTTTAAATATAAACCTGAATATAGTCTTCAACTGTATTGCGACAATAAGGGCTTACGGTGGCAAGACATAACGTCCAATGACATAATGTCCATGGACGTTATGTCACTCGAAAAGTGTCATAATGTCCATGGACTTTATGACACTCTTCAACGTGACATTATGTCCACAAATGGAATAACATAAAGTCCATAGACATTATGCTACTTTTTGGGTGACATAAGGTCCATAAACATTATACTCCAGTGTGGAAACAGATCAGTAATTTTGAAGTTTCTTTTGTACTTATTTCATTACGAAATAAATCCGCAAATAAAAGAAGGAAATCCCCAAAAGTGGAAATAACTTCCCAAAATGTCGTTGTTGTTGTCTTCTATATACATTTTTGGGGATTTATTTCATTTCTGTTTTTGGGAGTTATTTCCTGGGGGGTTATTTCATGGAGCCCAATTGATGACAAACGATTTATGAAATAATTTCATGAATAATATGAAACAGTTTTCCTTAAAAGTAGTTTTCCCTAAAAGGCGTGGTCAAATGCAAACATATTATCGATTTTTGGTAGACATACACTCATGGAACTTCTGAATTAAAAATATGTAGTTGTTTGGGTTGTAATACAGTTCCTTTATTTTCAAAGGAAATGTCAGTCATTTGTAGCACAAATTTAAGTGGAACTAACCTTGTAGTTCATTTAAAAAAACAAGCCACATCCAATGACTGTTTTATGATTTTACATTAATTGTTTACAGTTGTTTTTGTTATTTAAAAGAATAAAAAAACATAAATGTTTGTTTATATTTTACTAATATGTGGTTCATTTTTACTACAGTTGTTAGTCATTTTTTTTAACATTAAAAAACAAATGACAATGTTAGTTGAATTTACTGAAAGTGAGTCGTCCTGTATTTAAGTGAAATTTCATTTGTTTTTAACTGCATTTACAGTGGTCTTTACCTCCATTGTATTCTAAATGTACATTAATTGTCTTTTTCAGAGCAAATCCAAACAATTCCAGATCATATGCATCAGAAAGTCTATTGTATGCAGGAGACCCCCTAAATGTACTTTTAAAAAAAATTCATACCCAGCCAGAAATTGCCAATGGTCTGAAAAATCTATCACTGGAAAAGCAGTGTTTGCCAATGGTCCAACAAATAAAGTGCTGGCAAACCACTGATTTACAACGCTCTGTCAATGTTAGTAAAAAGTGCTTTGCCAGTGCTTAATTAACAAAATTTACAACAGTAAAAATAATAAAAGCACTGGCACAGCTCTGGCTTAGAACGCTCTGCCAACGTTCATAAATAGTGCTTTGCCAGTACTTGATTTACAAAATTTACAACCATAAAAATAAAAAAGCACTGGCACAGTATTGACTTAGAACGCTTTCCCAACATTGGCAAAAAGTGCATTGCCAGTACTTATTTACAAAATTTACAACCGTTAACTTAATAAAAAACAGTGCCACATCCCTTGTTCACAACAAGAGTGGAAAAATTCAATACTAAATTGCAATTTATGATTTGAAATTAGGAAGATTAAGGTGTCCTATTATAGTCAGCACAAAGTATAGTTTTTGTACTAAAATTTTACTTAAAAAATTTATTTTCAAATTTCTTTCTTTAGTAAAATTGTAGTAAAAAATCGTGCTAACTTATCACAAAAATAATTTGATAAAAAAACATTCAGTTATTTTTAATAAACTTAGCTGAAGCAAGCCTATTGTTATTTCTATTCAAACTACCAAAATCATTCAATAAGAAATAATACAACTCTTTACTGAAGTGAATTACTAAGTAGGACTTTATTGGCCGCTTTTGGTTTTGGTACTATCAAAGCGCTTATTGCCAGTGCTTTGCCAACGTTTTAAAAAAGAAACGGCCAAGCCCTGCCCGGTGTTATCATTTTGGGGTTGGCAAAGCCCTTAAATCTTCAGATATCCAACGCTCTGCCAACGCTCATATCAACGTTGAAAACACTAGGCCAATGCTTTGCCGTCCGTATTTTTCTGGCTGGGTATTTTTGTAAGAAGGCTATATTTTTATATAGAAAAATATTCACAGAGTTTAGAGATTTTGTATTGAGTAAAAAATTGTCAAAATTCTTATCAGTTTTAAACTGAAACTTTAAACTTTAAGTTTTGCAAAATTTTGAATAGGAAAAGACTTAAAACTTTAAATCGTTTATATCAAGAAAAAAACTTTTATTTTGTGACGTTTGTGATTACAAAAATAAAGGCAAGTTAAAAATTTTGATTTGAAATGTCATAAAAAATTAAACTCTCAAAATTTACGGTTTCTTGCAGGATTAAAAAAATGCAAACAAAGCAAGACTATTTTAAACCATTTGTAGATTTTCAAAGAAAACTGAAAACTCTTTTATTATGAATTAAATCAAATTATTTCTAAAACATTTATAAAAAAGTATTTATTTTTGAGAAAACAAATACCCAATCTTTAAATGGAATGCCGTCAAACTATAACTTTATATTATTTTCTTCTACAATGAAATCTTATTTTTTTTTATTACGTAAAATTTTTGATTCCGCTGACATTTCTAATTAAAATTACATTTAAAGGACATTTTCTTTATCAAAAATAACAATTTTTTGATAATTTTATCCCACATAAGATTTTACAAATTTAGTTTTTTTTTTTTGTAAGTAGAAATTAGTAGTTTGAGCTTTAAAAGATGTTTACACACAGAGAGAAATTTTGTTATTTGCCAACTGAAATTCGGGGTGACTACGACTCTAATTCTGTTATTACGAATTTCAGTCGGTTTGTACAACTAAACATCAGTTATCACAACAAAGTTCTGTTAATTCCACTGAATTTTAGTTGCAACGCCCAAAATACATCTAATATAAATATCGTTGTACTAACTGAAGTTATAAGTTGTTACCATTAAAATACAATTTTCAGTTCGGTTGTCACTGTATTTCTCTTTGTGAAGGAAACATCAAAAAAAATACTTACATTTTTTACAGTTTTAGTATTTTATTATTTTAATATTTAATTTTTTTAATTAAATGTACCCGAAAAAATTTATTATAACATATACAAAACAACGTTAGTGTACTATATAAAATAATAAAATTATCTTTTGCACCGGATAACATTAAGAGTGGTCAAAAATGTGTAATATGTATAGCGCGTCCAGCTAAAAATTTATTAAGATATTAATTTCGTGGAAAAAAATGTAAACTTGTTTTCCTTAAACACACTATAAAAAATTAATTTCAGCTAATGAGCCCGTCCAATTTAAAAAAAAAACAGACTCAAAAATTCAATTTAGAAGCTCAACAAATTTTCATTGGATCGCGATATATTAGATAATTTTATGACATTTTCTTCTGATTGCATGAAATATATAAAAAAAAATATTTTTTCCGACATTGAGTTCAATGAAACAATAAGTACACGCAATTACATTCCATCAAATAAAGTTATAACATTTTATTTATATGTTATTGTGATTTTCGCCCATAGTTGAAAAATGGGCCAGAATATTCCAACTTCAAGACGTTACAAACTTTGCAAAACCTATTGTAGATTTTGTTTTTTTATTGGTATGCTTTCATTTCCTATTGGGACCATTGAGGCAGATATAATGAAAGCGATGTTAGCGAAAATTTTGTAAAAAAAACACCGTATTTGTTAAAAAATATAACTTAGATATGTAGAAATCGCCACAGACGAACATTTTTATTTTAGATAATATACTAAAAGCGATGTAAAAAAGGTTTAATGTAGATATTGTGAAATTTATTATATTATACCGAAGCCCAATTGGCGAAAATTGCTCGTTTTGTAATACAAATTAAATTATTGAATTGAAATAATGATACAAACCTAAGTAATTAACATTATTTAATTGGTTATTTTTTTATTAAATCTAGTTTCGTGGACACTTGCTTTTGATATTTTGTGTAGAATCGACACTGGTGAAAACAGTTTTCGCCAGTAGAAATCCCCATTGGGATTATGTCAGTTTAACGTCCATTTTACCGAACTTCCGGTTTTTAGAACTATCACTAAAAACTATTCGGACATAATCCCAAATTCCATTCTGGGGATTATGTACGTTGGGTGTTAATTCTGGGCACCGAAACTTGAGTATGTATTACAGTTTAATCAATATTTTTAACATGATTTTTTCTTTTTACAAACTCATTTTAAAACAATCAAGAATATTGAAGATTCAAATTTCTAAAAGTAAATTTTTATAATTGTTGATCCTGAAATTTTACGATAAATATTTTTCTGGAATGGCAGAGAATATATTTTTTTTTTAGCTGATATCCATATTGACATTACCCGTTCAAGTTTATTTATAAAGTTGTTCGTAAACTTGGGTTTCAAATGAAGAATCAATTAAAATCCATAGAAATATTTTTTTCTACTTTTTCTTTCGGTTGTTTAAAAAACAAACTTTAGAAATATACGTCCTTTCGTTCCTTTTTTTTAGTTCAATATTGGCAGTTCGATTTTGAATTTTATTTATCTGATTTAAAAATTAATAGTGTATATAAATTTTAGAGAAAAACGTTTATATTTCTTCTTAACCTCAACATTTCTAAATTAAATTTATCAAAGGCATATTAATAAAAAATTATTGCGACTGTTTTATAAGACGTTAATATAACACTGTACTAAAATACATTATAAAATTTGCCCCGTGGCGATGTCTCAACTTAAAAAACACAAAAGTTGTCAATCCTGAACGTAAAAACCATACGTCGATCTGGTAATATTGTGAAATAGAGACGGAGGAAATTAGAAAAATAAACAAAAATCACAAAATAGGATGTTTGTGTTGTTAGTGTTATCACTTCTGAGTATAATATACAATAACAGAAAAGCTAATAGGAAAGAAAACTGCAATTTAGCTGCATTACATTCGAGGCCATACTTGGGTGTGATCGCTAAACGGTCATGGCTTGGTCTTGTTACGTTTGTAATATAAGAAGAGCGCAGGTTTGATTTTTACAGCCGCAGCTTGTTCAAAAATTTTATCATATAGAGACAATCTGACAATTATAAATACACAAATAATAATAATACAATTTAAAAATGGAAACTCACTGATGACGCCTGTTCATAAAAAGGCAGAAAACTAGTCTAGTCTGATTTAAAATTAATAGTCAGTTATGCTCGATCACTTGTTGTGAAGAGACGTGCTTCCAATTGCTCTTGTCGTTAGCAAATCTTTATACATAGTGTTGACTTACTAAAATATAATCTACGTTGTTTACTTAAAAAGACAAACAATAAAAATCAAAGAACTCAGGCAGAAACATTCTGTAATTGAATATTTGAGGGTGAAATGGGAATTTCAACGAGCTAAAAAAACCCATGTAACGCAATGTTATAACTGCCAAATGTTTGGCCACGGTTCCAACCGCTGCAAGGTTAAAACCTTTTGTTCAAACTGCGCTGGTCAGCATAATACATCCGACTGCAAAGAATCCATCCCTAAGTGTGCAAACTGTAATGGATCTCACAAATCAACATTTGACCAATGTCCAAGTAAGATAAACTATCTAAATATTAGACAACGTGCCCAAGCTCCAAGACGAGCTGTCCGTGCTAATGCAGGAGTTCCTTCCACCGGAAATTATAGCAACAGTTTTACTAATACACTGCGCCAAAGTGCTCCAACTACTTCAAATAACTGGCAAGCTCAAAGAGACATCATTAACAACAGTAACAACGCTAATAATAACAACAGCTCTAACGATTTATTCTCTCTTGAAGAAATAAAGAATTTAACTTTAGAGTTAATTACAAATCTTAGAAATTGTAAAAATAAGGCGGATCAGTTCGAGGTTATCATTAACCTTGCATGCAAATTCTTAGCATAATGGAACGAAATGTAATCACTATAGTAACTTGAAATGCAAGAGGCATTCGCAATAACTATTTAGAATTATTTCAATTTTTAACTAGCCGTAGTATTCATATTTGTTTAGTATCCGAAACTGGTCTAAATTCAAACTTTTCTATCAGAAACAATGAATTTAAAATCTATAGAAACGATAGGACAAATGCTAGAGGGGGAGGTGTAGCAATAATTATTAGAAAAAATATTTCCCATCAATTACTACCTATTGCTAACACATCTGTTATTGAGAATATTGGCATCAAAATATTCACAACGTTAGGTCCAATTGATATATACTCGTGCTACTACCCTGGTGGTTCAGCGGGTTCTGATGGCCTAAAGAAACAACAATTCGATTCTGACATTCATAGACTCAGTAGTAATGAGAGGTATCTATTAGGCGGTGATTTTAATAGTAGACACCGGTATTGGGGGTGTATAAGGGCAAATTGCTGGGGAAATATTTTATATGAAAAATTAGAATTATACAATATTGATATCATATATCCTTGTGATAATACTCATATACCTTCAAGCGCTAATAGACAAGGTTCTACTTTGGACGTTTTCCTAACCAATTGTCCGCTCATAATGTCCCCAGCGGAAGTCATAAACGACCTGAGTTCGGACCATTTGCCCGTAAAAATTTCATTAAACAGTAATTACAATAACACACATTTTTTCAGATATGATTTTCGCAATGCAAATTGTCAAACATTCTCCAGATACTTAAATAGAAACTTAAATGTACCTGATACCAACGATATTTTGAACTTTGAACACATTGATGAGAATATTATAAATTTCGAAAATGTTTTAAATGATTCAATAGCTTTTAGTGTGCCTAAGATATATCCCTCATTGAGAGGGAAATCTTTGCCGTACCATATAGGAATATGATGCAACGGAGAAATGGTTACCGACGGGATTGGCAAAGGTACAGGAACCTAAACGACTTTTATCAGATGAAGATATTTAATCTGAGAATTCGTGAGGGAATTGATTCATTTAGAAATAAATCTTGGGATAAATTACTGTCAACGCTTGATAAAGGCTCTCCGCCTTTCTGGAATTTGACGAAAGTTTTAAGAAAAAAAGGCCAACAATATTCCTATTTTAAAACATAACGGTTCTCGGTACACCACCAATCAAGAAAAGTGTGACATTTTAGCGCATACATTTGCTACAAATGATTCCATTTCATCCCATCAAGGCGACCCAATTACAACTTCCTTAGTTAATAATACTCTGGAATCGTTTAGCTCGTTAGAGTTAATCCGGTGGATATATATTTAATCAATATTTCAGAGATTTCTGATATATTAAAAACTTTAAAAAATAAAAAATCACCTGGCATCGACGGTATTAATAATAGATGCCTCAAAGCACTTCCTAACAAAGGCATTAAATTTTTAACCTTCATAATAAATTCTTGTCTGAAACTCTGCTATTTTCCCCAAAAGTTTAAGGAGGCTAAAGTTATCCCAATCAAAAACCTGGTAAACGATCTGATTGTCCATCTTCATACCGTCCTATAAGCTTGTTGTCGGGTGTAAGTAAAATTTTAGAAAAAGTCATTAAAATTAAATTAAATGATTTTATAAAAGCCAACAATATTATTCCACCTCAACAATTTGGATTCCGAAAGGAACACAATACAGCTCATCCGTTGACAAGAATAAGGAATTTAGTAAAGACAAACTTTTACCATCAAAAATCAACTGGGATGGTGCTATTGGATGTCAAAGCTGCTTTTGATTCAGTCTGGCACGAAGGTCTCGTATTTAAGATGATACATTTAAATTTCCCAATAGCATTGACTAAAATTATTCAAAGTTTTCTCACTTTTCGTTCATTTAAAGTTCATATTGGCTCACACCGTTCTGAAAGGCATTTTATAACGGCAGGTTGTCCTCAAGGGTCATGTTTATCCCCTGTCCTTTATAATTTATATACCTCTGATTTTCCTCAATTAGACTACTGTACTTTGTAAATATTCGCTGATGACACAGCAATCCTAAGCTCTGAAATTTTGGCTGTTGATATAATAGCTAATCTACATAGAGCATTATCGGATATCTTAACTTATTTCAATAAATGGAAAATTATATTGAACTATGAAAAAACTCAGGCGATATACTTAACAAGGAAACGAAAAGAATTTTATATACCACAAACCAATATTATTATAAATAACAATTCTATACGGTGGGAACAAAAGTAAAATACCTTGGTATTATACTTGATCCGAAAATGAAGTTTAAATATCATATACCCTATGTAATAAATAAAGTCAACATATTAACCCGTATCCTATACCCTTTTATAAATAGGAAATCAAGCCTTAATATTAATAATAAAAAACTCATTCTAAAGTCCATCTTTCACGCTGTAATATTTTATGCAGTTCCCGTTTGGTCTACTAGCGCATCTTGCCATATTAAAAAACTGCAAATAGCTCAAAATAAATTATTAAAACTTATATATAACCTACCTTGGTTTTTTTTCTACCACACGCCTTCATGATATTGCGGGCTTGGAATTAGTTTCAGACAAGATTAATAGGCTTACACAAAATTTTAATACCAGATGTCGGAATTCTGATTTCTTACATAGAGCAATTCCATATGAAAACGATCAAAATTGGCAAATTTTTGGACGACCCCTCTCCGATTTTAAAATAAACAGTCTCAATCGATTGCCCAGCAAAAAATAATGTACCTACATATTTTTTTTTTTTTATAGTGACTGGTCATGTGACAAAATTGAAGAATTCTTCATAAGGGACCTCATTGAAAGTTGTTTTAAAAAAAAACTACTAAAGCGATCAGGCTTTAATTGAAAAATAAAATTTTCCTAATTTTTCTCAGAAATTTACCTTTTTTTCCCATGAAGAATTCTTCAATTTTGTCACATGACAGTGGTGCACACCACCACTAAACCAGTCACTAAAAAAAAAAAAAAATATGTAGGTACATTATTTTTTGCTGGGCAATCGATTGAGACTATTTATTTTAAATCGGAGAGGGGTCGTCCAAAAGGTGATCGCTTTCATATGGAATTGCTCTATATGTATATAGAAATTTTTTTTTTAAATATATAGAACTATTATATTATTATATAAACAAATACAGTTTTATAATCACAAACAGAACTATTAAATTTCCAAAACCAAACGAAATTTTTTTTTTTTACTTTTTCTCCGTTAAATCTTAAAAGTTGGTTTAAAAGACTTTCTGTTGTTTTTACTACTTGTATCGGTTATTTAAGCAATGTGTAAGAATAAATATCAAAATGGTTTGAATATAATGGAAAATCAGTAGCTGTTTTTTTAATTGTGTTTTCAGTTAATTAAATGGGTATTGTAGGTAGTTTTTAATGAAATAATATTGTGTGTGTACAAGTAATTAAATAATTTGTTTAAAATGTCCTTTTGTGAGGTCATGGGATGTGACAACAAAAATCTGCAGTTTAACTACATGTGGTCTCTTGTTTGAATTACATATCGAATTTGCCATGAGTAACAAAAATTATTGAAATGTGTTGTAGGGTGATATGCGAATATACAAAATTTTATATTAAATATCATGATGCTTTCAGAAAAAATCCGTTTATTTTTAAACGCCTCTAATTCCCCACAATTTGTTAATGCAAATAAAATTTTAGAAAAATTCATTGTGGTTTTTTGGAGAAATTCGCGAATGAATGACTTTTTTTTCAATTTCGTTATACTTTTCTTGTGCAATACTGTTTAAAGACAAAGACTTGATCTTTAAAATGACTTACAGTTTTTAATTTTCTGTTGACTCGTTCAAAAGTAATGATAAATCAAAAATTGTATATTTCTTACACTTTTGTTAAAAACCCCCAAATTTGAGCAGCAGCGTCTAATTGCGTACTATACCGAATTTTGAAAAAAAACGAAGAACGTGTAAACTTCATAGTAACTAGGAGAATATAAACACAAAGATTAATGAAATTTGAGAAAACCATTTTCTGAAAGGTTTGACGAAAGTTTTTTAAATCTCCCTATATGCTTTTAGAGAGTTCTTTCTTTTAGGTCCACTTTAGAGTACATGCTCGCTAATGCGTATCACCTCAAATGTTTTGAAAATCGTTATATAACTTTTTTATATTATTTTGCTCAAGAAAATTATTCTTAACAAAAAAACCATGAGCAAAGAATTGGTCTATAAGGTGAAGTAATTTGATTTGTCATATTCCATTTTTTTTTTTTATATAGCCCAAAAAACAGATGTAGGTCTACCGTGGAAAGAATTCCATTACCAAACTTAGATTGAGACGAAATTCTAACCTTTTCGGACACCATATAATATCATTATATTGATAAAAATATTATTTTCTAGAGCTTTCTTTTTACAAACAAAAAATTTAGTTTTTTAGGATTTTCGTAAGCTTTTCTCTAAGCCTCCAGTAAAATTGATGCAACAAAAATTACACATTTCATAAAATTGTGTAATATATGATGTTAAGGAAAGTAAAAAAAACTAAAGTAATTTATTTTATGTTTTTATGATATATTTATGCACACATAAGCAATAACAATACAAGACTATTTACTACATTCAAAGTTAAATAATCAATAAAAAGAAAGAGTATATGTAAAAATATAGTAAAACAAAGAGAAAAAAATTTCAGAATCACATCATATTTTTTTTAGCCCGTAGCCAACCAAAAAATTTAGAGTAAGCTCGGGGTAATGTGGAATACATATTTTATTTTGAAGTATTCCGCCAAAGTATTGACGATACATTTACAAAGTCAATGATAATGTGTTACTTGATTTGTTGTCGTCATCATAAAAAAAGTTATACCCGAAAAAGCTTATGTAGTGTTGTCACTCGAATAAAAATTATTCGATTAATCGAACGAACAAATAGAAAATGCGAACGAACAATTTAAAAAACATGATTTTCAAATAACTAATTCGATGAGTGGCAACCCTCGTCGGTACAAGACGTCAAATTTTTTGTGTTTATTATTTTAATAAAAAAAAAATTAATTTCTTTAATATTATCGTTGTTATTAAATTAAAAAACGGTTTTAAAGTAAAGTTTGAAAGGTGCTCTTTTTATTGGAGTGAAAAAACTATGGCTGGAAACAGACGTAAAAGTTTAAATAATAAAAACAAAATTGTTTGTTTACAATGTAAAACTGAAGTGTTAACCAATGAAGATGCGTTGCAGTGCGATGTTTGTAATAAAACGCTGCATTCAATATGTACGAAGAAAGATAAAAAGCAAATTGAAAAATTGCTTAATAATGCTTCTCTAGAGTTTACATGTCATTTTTGTCAACCAAGTGAGAGCCCAAGTGTTGTAAGTGAGCTGACTGAAATAAAATCTAAACTTGATCAGCTGGATGATATTAGGGAGTCAATTAAATGTATGTCCTCCCAATATGATATGATTTTAAAAGGTGTTACAAATAATAACAAAAAAATTAATAATTTGCAAAAGGAAAATAAATCACTACGTAATGAAGTTAAACAACTGAAATCAAGCGATAAAATTTTAAATGATGTTAGAGTACAAAACGATTGTGTTATTAATGGAGTAAAAATTAAAGATGAGAAAACAAAAGCTATCGATGTTGTTTTAAATATTGCTCAGAAAACTGGTGCCGATATATGTGAGGATGAAATTGATGAGGCTTATTTTTTGAATACCAAAGACAAATCTTCCAAGGTTAGGTACCTTGACCAAGGTTAGGTACCTGAACCAAAAAAGAAGTCTATTGTTGTAAAATTTTCAAATAAAAAAAGTAAAAAGATATTTATGGCTGAAAAAGCAAAAATGAAAGATATGGATGATTTTAAAAAAGTATATATCAATGATTTTCTATGCAAGGAGTCCATGGAAGTGTTTAATTATGCAAAATCGCTTAAAAAAGTTGGATACAGTTTTGCTTATGCTAGAGGAGGAAATATATTTGCAAGGACGGATTCTAATTCAAGACCATTTCGAATCAAATCAATGGATGATGTGGATAGCATTTTACTTAATTCTTCCGGTGGCGGCGGTAGAAGAAATGGTTCTGTGGTTCATGCTGAAACAGCTGATAATGATAGTGATGATGATAATGGTAACGTTGATGAAGTTGATATTTAGATATCATTAGCCTTATAATTTTTTTTTTTCTGTATAAAATGTAAGCATTTACTATTGTTTTTTTTACATAAATTATGAATTCGAAGTATTTTAAAAACTTAAATTCTTATAATTGTTTTATTAATAAATACAATAAAAAATTTTTGAATATTTTATCTGTAAATATTAGAAGTGTTTCTTCAATATCTAAATTTAATAAATTTAAATATGAACTTAGCAAGTTTAAAGAACTTCCTGACATAATTGCTATTCAGGAGACTTGGTTCGACAAGCTATGTACAAATCTATACTCAGTTTTCGGTTATGAAGTTGTTAATTGTTGCAGAAAGGATGGATATGGATGGACTTCAGTGTTTGTGAAGTCTGTTTTGAATTATAAAGTCAAACAAAATTTAAGTAAAGAATTTTTAGATATAATATCAATAGAGTCGCCAGATGTCAAAATAATGAATAAACCTTTAACGATTGTATCAGTTTATCGGTCACAAAAATGCACCGTACTTACATTTCTTAAACAAATTGAAGATCTTCTTGTTTTAAATAATGGTGTTCCATGCTTTTTCGTAGGAGATATTAATATTGATATGTTGTGTAATAACAGGGATCAAAATCTTTTAAATCACCTCTTTTCCGAATTTGATATGCGTTCTTGCCACAATCTTGTAACAAGGCCTTTAAGTGGAACGTCTATTGACTGCGTTTTTACGAATTTATCTAACCAAGTATATATATACTCTATTGAGAGTAATCTTAGTGATCATAATATGATAAGTTGCAATTTGGATTTGGAATTTATGGGTCAGGATGTAATGATTAAGAAGAAGTATGACATTGATTACAACAAATTCAAAAGTTACTTAGATAATAATTTATTAAATGGAAATTCATTTTGTAACAATTCATCTGATTTGTGCCAAAGCTTAAAAACAATCTTTCAGCAGCTGCCATACATAGTACAAAAATTACTACCAAGCGTGTAAATGATCGAAAAAAACTTACACCATGGATATCGGAACGATTAAAAAGAATTAGCAAAATCATCAAAATAAGCAACAACGAACTAATGAATGATTATTACACATATAATTTAGAAAATTGTAGTGGAGACCCAAAGAAAACTTGGCAATTTTTAAATAAAGCACTAGGTAGAAATAGAACTGGAATAAAAACTGTTGTAAAGCAAGATGGTTGTGTTTTGACAAAAGATGAAGACAAAGTTGAAGCTTTAAATGATTTTTTCGTTGATATTGTTGATGATATGCAAACAAATATGACAATAAATTCAAGTGATGATATCAACTGTTTCCGTACTTTAGTTCCTGAAAGAACAACTTTTGAGCTCAAGAAGGTAAATAGAACCAAAGTTATAAATATTTTGAATACTTTGGACAATAAAAAAAGTCCAGGTTATGATAATATTACGCCTAGAATGCTTTTAATAAGGGAGAATGCTGTAGGTGATATGTTGACTGAGATTTTTAATAAAATGATCGACGAAGGGAACTATCCTGATGTACTTAAAGTACATAAGGTAATTCCAATACCAAAAGTTACTGGATCTAATAATATTGAAAGTTTTAGACCAGTTTCTGTCTTGTCAGCTGTGGATAAATTTTTTGAAAAAATTATATGCGAACAATTATCTAATTATCTTGACAATAATAATATTTTATTTCAAAGGCAATATGGTTTTAAAAAAGGAGCAGGAACCGAAGAAGCAGTAGTAAACGTTATTGATTACATTTGTGGAGAGCTTGATGCTGGGTATAGTGGTGTTGCAGGAGTATTTTTTGACTATTCAAAAGCGTTTGATATCGTAAATCATGACATTTTGGTTAAAAAGCTTGCAATATTAGGCGTAACAAACAAAACCCTGGTAATATTTCGTTAATATTTAATAAACCGCATGCAATTTGTTCAAATTGGTGAATATAGCAGCTCTAGGCGTCCAGTCAAATGTGGAGTCCCTCAGGGAAGTGTCCTTGGACCATTATTATTCAAAATTTTTATCAACGATGTAAAAAACATAAATTTTAATGGTGAATTGTATATGTATGCTGACGATGTTCGTATTTTTTACCGATATAAATACCAACAAGTTTTGCAAACTCAAATTGAATATGATGCGGCTATTTTAAGTGAATTTTCATGATGTAATCGACTTGTTTTGAATCCAAATAAAACTAAATTTATTATATTTAAACCATACCGATCAAGGAATGATGAAGAGATGGTGGTTCATATTGATGGAACTCCAATAACTGAATCCGAGATGGTTAACTATTTAGGCATTCAATTAAAACATAATTTATTATGGGATGAGCACATGAACTTGTTAAAAGCTAAAATTTCATCTGGAATTGGTATTTTGTACAAATTCAAAAATAAACTGAATTCTGGTGTTAAAATGCTTATATATCAATCACTTATACATTCTCATTTAACTTATCTTCCTATTATCTATGGCTGCAAAGTAAACAGTTCACTAAAGTCCCTTCAATCTGCTCAAAATAAAGCTCTAAAGCTGGTTTTTAATCTTCCGCTAAGATTTTCAACGGTAGACTTATTAAAAAAATATGCTAAAAAGGTTCTTCCAGTAAGAGGCTTATATAAACAAAAAGTTTTAGCATACGTTTTCAAAACAATTAGAGGAGGAGATGTTCGTGGTTTCACACAGTTTACTCAAAATATTTTACACACTCAAAGAAATACTAGACAGGCTCTAAATTTGAATACTGTAAGATGTCGTTTAGATTTAACAAAACAACGTATTGCTTATGTTGGACCAAGTGAGTATAATAAATTGTCAATCAATATTCGTAATATACAAGCTTTGTCTACATTTAAAAAATCCATTAAAGATCTTTTACTTCGTAATGTTGAAACACTTCTAGTATAAAATATTATTTTATTACTATTTTTTTTTTTCTCTTATTGTAAATTTTGTAAATTATAAAAATAGATTCTAAAAATTTTCTATATGTAATAAAGACAGAGTTGCTTTTTAGCCTCTACAAAGCCTTTATGGCGCTGAGGCGTTAAAATTATTATTGTATAAATATTATATTGAATAAAAGATATACATATATAAAAAAAAAAAAAATAATTTGAATAAATTTTGACATTTTTCATAAAATTTTATAGAAAATAAAAAATAAATATTATAGGCACTTTATATATGAAAAGCTTGAATGGACGATTTCCAGTATAACCTCATTCCTTATATGCAAAAATGCATTAATATCATGCAGAGAACCTCTGATTGTTCCGGGTTTGAATCTGGTATAGCTCAGCTAGTCCAACCCCTTTGTCCTCGTTAAGGAACCGGGAGCCTCTTTGATTTACCCTCTCCGAATGCTCGTGACTCTATGCTGGATTAAAAGCCGGCTATAGGCTGATGTAAGCCGGCATTACTCTAGTTAGATGAAAATCTAACTCCCTAAAATCTTAACGACTGTCGAAATAAGATCCCTCTTCCTTCAGAGCGACGGTATATATGATCCTTCCTGCTCCATTTATTGCTGTGTATCTACCATATTTTCCCAATTGCTTGAAGGCATAACGGTACGGTCAATATTGTTTACGAGCTCTTTTGTTGGTTTTTTACTAACTATTTATTTTAGTGGTTGTTGTGAGTTGCCTCTGATGTTCGTCGGTTGTATGATTCTCTTTGTAGTCGCTCTCTCTGTGTTTTATCTGTCTGTAGCAGTCTTTGTGGTTTTGGTTCTTATCTTTGTAGTTACTCTCTCTGTGTTTGTTCTCTTTGTAGTGTATCTCTCTGTAGCAGGGTGTGTGGTTTGGACTTTTCTCTTTTAAGTTTCTCTCCCTGTGATTGTTTTCTTTGTAGTTTCTCCATCTGTGGTTGTTCTTTGTGTTGTTTCTAACTCTATAGTTGTTTTCTGAGTACTTACTCTCCTTGCGGTATGATGGATGAAAATCCATTGCCAGTGTGATGATGAAAATTCAGCCCCGATTGTGATGGATGGAAATCCGTCCCCAGTTTGTTAGATGGGAATCTATCCCCAGTCTGATGAATGGAAATCCTTCCCTAAGAGTAATTTATGGAAATCCGTCCCTAGTTTTAAAGGTGGGAATCTATCCCTAGCGTGATGGATGGAAATCCGTCTCTGAGTTTGATGGATGGAAATCGGCCCCAGTTTGATAAATGAAAACCTATCCCCAGTGTAATGGATGGGTATCCGTCCCCAGTGTGATAAATGGAAATGTTCCCAAGTGTGATGTCTGCAAATCCGTCCATAGCTTGATAAATGGGAATCTATCCCCAGTGTGATGGATGAAAATACGTCCCCAGTTTCATATATGGGAATCTATCCAAAGTATGATGTATGGAAATCCGTGTCCAGTTTGATAGATGGGCATCTATCCACAATGTGACGGACGGAAATCCGTCCCCAGTTGTGATGGATAGAAATTCGTCATCAGTTTGATGGGTGAAAATGCTTCCACCAGTGTGATTTATGTAAATCCGACTAACTACTGTTGCAACACTGGCTACAACTGACAAAAGCAACTACTCTCAGTTGACATCAAACGGGTTATAACGACAACACTCAAGTTGATACAACAACCTCACAGGAGAGAATTTTGTGGCTATAAAACACGCTATGCGTGGCTTGCGAGGGATATAAAAGGCGATCACAATTATCAGTCGGTGTTTTTTGAGTTGAGCGGGAGAGCGAGCAAGACGTGGCGACAGGCCGGAGGAGCCACATGGTGGTAAGATTTTGTGAATAAATAAAGTGCAGTGCCGAGGCAACCGAGTAGAGTTCTGGTTTTACAACAAGATATTCAAAGGGTCCGGGTTTACGAAAAGGAAGAATCCGGATTTCATCCGTGAGTGCCTATACGATTATATTCTATTCGGAAGGAGCACTGACACATGGCTTCAGCAAATATTCTTGTTTTACAATTAGAATCCTAGAAGTGCAGGGTGTTGGATAACATCCAATGCAGGCGGATAACATCCGTATCAATTTCTATGAAAAGAGGATCAGTAAGGTTAGGTCATCAGTAGCATACAGGCCAAGGATCGCTGATCACCTAAAGTGTACTGGAAAAGTGTATTAAAGAATATAGTGAATTTTTGAGCTTAATACTAATGGAAAATATAAACCGCTGTGTTTTCAATCGTTACAGTTTTAAATTTTAATGCGATGGCCGCTGGATTAGCTGAGTTATCCTAGCTTCAAACCCGGGGTTAACCGGTGGTTCCTTACAGTTAATCTCAGAAATGTATTCGTGACATTATTTTTATATGAATATCCAATGGATTTTCCAACAAACATTTCTCAAATAGTCCACATTACCTGCCTACTCCACATTACCCGCACTTACTAAATTCATTCATTCAGATACTCAAGACAAAAACAAAACCAAAACTTGTTTTATGCTGATGTTAGCAGCTTTGAGTAAAATGTATAATTTTATTTATAATAAATGATTACATCTTCATATATGAATATATATGAATATTCTCCATATGAACTCACATACATGCATTCTGAAACAAATAAATAATAAAAAAAAAAAAATTCATAACAAAAAGGCATAATTTAAATTTATATTTTATTGTAATGAAAATGATTTACTATTTGCTTAAATATATTTATTCATATTCTTTTTGTTTCGTACCTAAATATTTGCATTTCTTTATGTTAGCATTTTATTTTACTTTGAATTTATTATAAAAATGTCTTTAAACATGTAAAGATTTTTTTCCAAACATATTTCAGTATTGAAAAATAACTATTTTTTTATTATTTTCTAAATATTTGCAACGAAACGGAAGTTTACCCAGAGACACATAAATTTTATTCCAATTTTCCGGTAAAACTAACATCCCTTTTACTAAAGTGTTTTTGGGGTTTTATATTATTGAATTGAAGTTTAGAAACAAATTGTTAGAAAATGTATATTAGGGATATAACTGTTTAGTTCTTTCTTTAATATTAAATCTTCCACGGCATATTTATGAACTCAAATAGAAAAAAGTAAACAGTTTAGTTAAAACTACTAAAAATTATTTTAATATGAGTTTGCAGGGAAAACTGCTAAAATTTGCTATTCTGTTTGCTTAATATTAATAGGATAAGAATAGCAAATATAAATCTACTAAATCTACAATGTTTTTGCTATATATTTGTGATAAGTGTTAGTTAATTTAAAGTTACAAATTAATTTTGTTAAAATCAGCAAAAATCCACAAAATATGTGAAGTTACCAAAATCTTTGTTTTCGATTTTTTTATGCGAAAAACAATCTGCCCTTTTGAAATCAACAGTTTTAAACTTTTTTACAAATATTTCTGTTGATTTTAGCACAGGTGCGGATCCAAGGAAGATTAATGTAATTATTCCCCTCCAAATCCGGTTAAAGTGATTCAAAACATAATACTACACAAAAAAACTTTCAAATAACACGGTTTATAATTTTAAGTAATTGCTAAATTAAAAATGTTTACGCTTTCAAAATTTTCGAAAACGATGTCAGTAATGGAACGCTAGCGGATTTTCGGTTGCACGCTACGTTATCTTGAATATTTTAAAATATCTTAATTTTATTATTACAATTGTTATTGCTTTAAATCGAAAATGGCAAAATTTTACATAAATGTTGTAAATCTCCTTTCGAATTGATAAAGAAAAAGTATAAAAAGTTTTAGATATTTTTTTAAAGAAATATCGAAACTTCATTCTACTCAAATCAAATATCGACAAGTTTTTAAAAAATTTTATCAGTAAAAGTGAAATTACATCTCAAAATGCGTAATAACCAGGGCAACCGGAAATATGCTCTACGAAATCATTTTTATGCCCAAAAAATGTCGTAAAAACATATTTTTCAGTACAGATGGAGTAACTTTGTGAAATTTATTTAAATTGCCAACAGAAATAGGAGATAAAAGTTTAATTATGCCAAAAGCGGAACTGTCTTAAAACAGGAAATTAAAATTTGCAAAAATAGCTCAAATTTCCGAAATCGGTGTTGTAAACACCAAAAAAATTTTGAAAATTTTTTTAAAATTAAACATAAAATTTTCGATAACTTCAAGTAAAAAAATGCGCTCAAATAAATTAGAAAAATATGCTCAAAAATATGTTTTTTTTTACCAAATATGCCCAAAAATAAGACTTTTTTATCAAAAAAAAAAAATGCAACTAAAATCAAAATATAAAAAATATGCTATTAACAGTAAAATGTGCTCTAACAATTTCAATGCCATAATTAGTTAATTGTTGAAATAAATAAATATCTCATCCACTTTTTCAATACGATGCACACGAAAAACATGAAATAGTATATTTCTGATTTCCTTGTTAATAAAAAATTTAACTGTAACAAAAATCCGTGAGAATTTCTAGGAGCTATGGATTTTTATAGAATCGGAGAAATAAAATATATGCCTGAAAATTTAACAAATAAATAAAACTTAATTTTAAAGACCGCAGAAACCAAAAGTATAAAAGGTTGGGAAAACTCTTAAAAAACAACAATGTTAAAAATATATTATATTCTCAAAGAAAAAAATCTTAAAAAAGTTAAAATAAATTGTGTATGAACCCTAAACAATATTTTATTTGTTGCTTCTGTGCTTTGATTTCACAAAACTGGGTAAATCACTACTCAAGTGTTCCAGCTTACTAAACATAAAAGTTATTAGTTTAGAGTTCACTTTAATATTAGAAATTTTTTCACTCCCATACATTGCCTGAGGTAATAGAGGTATTAGAGGTTTTAATTGAGAAAATTCTAAAATTTAAAAATTTCGGGTTATGATGAGATCTTTAGCAAGATCGAAATACTAGTATCAGCCTAGCTAATATGTTTAATTTCCTTTATTTTTGTAAATATACGGAGGTTGAAAGCTCGTTATAAATTTCAAATAAAATTTTACATTTAAGGTTATCAAAACTAAACAATTATAAATATTTTTAAGTTTCATATTCTAATTTTTTTTGTATAAAAATCCAAATCAGAACTTTTTTTAAAAATTTATAAAAAAGTTTAAAAAATGTTGCCCCCAAAGATATTTCTGGATCCGACACAGTTTTAGCAGAATATTTTCATAAATCCAAAATGTAAGGTAAATATAGCAAAAATTTTGTAGATATTACAATTTTTGCTTGCTGATATGTTACTACAAATATTCTCCATATATTTTTGCTAGTTTTGGCCAAGTAACTAAAAGTCAACTCGAATATAACCCAAATTTGGAAAATTTAACAGGTTTTTTGGTGTTCTCGTCTTAGTAGTATTTAGCAAAAAAAACAGCTAACTTTATAACTCAATTAATATTCAACTCGATTATAACTAAAATTTTGTAAATTTAACAGTTGCTAATATTACTAAAATATAATTACTTATTTTAGTAGCTTTTTCTGCAATGTAACTAAATTAACTGATTTTTAGTAGTTTTAGTGCCGGAAATCGCTTGAAAATTAAAACTTTCAGATTCTGATTCAGTAAACATTTTTAAGTATTGTAATTGTTGTTATGCTACTTGATAAATTTATTGTGTTTTTTCAAAAATGTATTTCAAATATGTGTTTTGAAAAATGTATAAAAATCCAAAAGTGGTTAAGAACTAGCCTAGTAATAAAAAATGTCCCAGGCCACTAATGTGCTAAAAACCACATTTTTTTTTTTTATTGAAATGTTATAAATGATTTACATTTCATGTAATTACAACTAGTATTATAAAAAACTAACAAGTAATATTATTCTAAAGCTATATACAGTTCAAGTAAAGTCCACTAAATCTTGTGGTTTATGGCGTTTGAGCCTACGAGTATAAAGTGAATTGTTGCTTAGAGTAGCAGCTTGTGTATTTATATGATCTTGTAATCGTTTCGAATGTGATGAAGCATATTTTGAATAGTCTGATACACAGTACTTACGCCTAAGTCCCTGTGTAGATCAGAATTTCGTATGTACAAAGGGGCAGTAACTATACTCTTTAGTACTTTATTTTGAAAACGTTTAATATTTTCGATGTGAGTTTTTGCTGCACATCCCCAGAGTTGCACTCCGTAGCACCACACAGGTTTAATGATTTGATTGTAAACAAGAAGTTTATTTTTAATTGATAAATGTGAACTAATTCCAATGAGCCATTGTAACTGGTGAAATTTAAGGTTCAGTTCTGTAGTTTTAATTTTGATGTGCTCTTTCCACTTTAGTTTGGCGTCTAGGGTCATTCCTAGGTATTTGGCATAATTAGCGTGAGGGATTATATTTCCAGATACTGTTATTGACAAGTAATGTATATCCTTATTGGTGAAGTTTACATGCGTGGATTTTTTTTCATTTAATTTTATTCGCCATTTTTTGATCCATGTCAGCAGCATATTTACTGATTGTTGTAACTTTTGTGTTGATTCTTCTACATTTTTACCAATTGACAAGATGCAAGTATCATCTGCAAAAGTTGCGATTGTTCCATTATATGGTATTGGTATATCTCTTGTGTAAATAAGATATAGAGTAGGTCCGAGTATACTACCTTGTGGTACTCCAGCCTTTATTGGATTAAGTGAAGAGTATGAGTTCCCGCATTTTATTCTAAAAAATCTATTATTTATATATGATATAAGAATATCTGAATATTGTTTCGGAGGACATTGTTCCAGCTTGTAAATTAAGCCTTCATGCCACACCTTATCAAATGCTTGCGCCACATCTAAGAAGACTGCAGAGCAGACTTTTTTTGTTTCAAAAGCTTCTTCGATTGAATAAGCTGTACGATGAACCTGATCTATTGTCGAGTGTTTCTCTCTAAAACCGAATTGATGGTTCGGAATTAATTGTTTTGCAATTATAATTTCTTTAAGCCTTTTGTTGAAGAGTCTCTCAAAGATTTTTGACAAAGTTGGTAAGAGTGATATAGATCGATATGACGAGACTTCATTTGCATTTTTCCCGGCTTTTGAATCATAATTACCTCAGATACTTTCCAGTATATTGGTATATATTTTAATTTTATACAAGCATTTATTATATTTTTGAGTTTTACGATTGCTTCATAAGGAAGTTGTTTAAGAATTTCGTAAGTAATTAGGTCGAATCCTGGACTCTTCCCCGACTTTAGGCCAGTTTTTATTTCGTGCTCTATATCCGATGTGTCAAATAATTGTATTTCATCATCTTCCTGATTTGGTGTAATAAATGATCCTGCCGGACCTTCATAAGGTTGAAATGTATTGCAGAGGTGTTGTGCGAAAGCTTTAGATTTTTCGGTGTTCTTGCCCAAGCTCCTGATTGCTGTTTGATTGGAGCGTTATGAGTTATAGGTCTGTTTAGATGTTTGGTCGATTTCCATAAGGAATACTCGTTTGATTTATTAGGTGAAAGCTTCTCAATATATTTATTGAATGACGAATTTTTGATTTCTTTTATTTTGGAACTGAGAAGTTTAGTAAGATAATTAAGTTCTGTTTTAAGAATCGGATATCTTGTCTGTTGCCATCTTTTTCTTAATTTTCTTCTTTCGGCTATTAGGTTGAGGATTTCCTGTGGATAATTAGGAGTTGCTATTTTTGGTTTTATTGCAGGAGTACTGCTCCAGGCAGCTGACTGGATTTGGTTTGTGAGCTTTTCGACCTCTATGTCTAAATCATCTGGAGTTAATATAGGTTCCATGCAATTGATGTTGTCCGACAAAATAGATTTAAAATAACTCCAATCTGTCAACTTATTGGTAAGATAAGGTTTATTATTAATTTCTTTTATGTTGCCATTTACAGTTAAGTAGATCGGTGAGTGATCAGAATTTAAGTCTGTTCCATCTTCTATTTCCGTAATAGATTTTGATAACTTTCTAACAATAAAAAAATCTATTAAATCGGGTTTTTTGTTAAGGTCTGATGGCCAGTAAGTAGGTTTTCCCGTTGATATAAAATCACACCCCAATTGCTTTCCTACTTTCAAAAGCCTTCGTCTGTTAGTTGAGCATAGACAAGAACCCCAATGATGATGCTTAGCATTGAAATCTCCTCCTACGATAAATTTTCCATTATGCTTAGTAAGAAATAATTTATACAATTCTATGCTTATGTTTTGTCTTGGTGGACTATAAATTGCCGATATTTGAACATAATTTCCTTGGGTTTTAATTGAAATTGTTGTGACTTGAAGTTCTTCCATACATATGAATTCTTCTTCAATATGGTGTACATTTTTCTTTACAATTACAGCGCTTCCTCCTCTTGGGTTATTTTGCGGATGATTTGTGTTATACGTGTCGTAGTTCTTAAATTTTATAAACATTTGATTTGTTAGGTGAAATTCGAGCACACATAATAAACTATTTTTAAATTGATTACTGCAACATATTTTATTTAATATACTCATAGGATGTGAGATATGAAATATATTTTTTTTTACAAATTTCCTATGCTAAAATATACTTCAAAATTTATTAATCTAAATCTCTTACACTGCCGATCGCTATATAAACTCGTAAGGTGTTACCAAAATGGACATGCCGGTGTTAAAATGATATGGTTGGTAATAGCAAAGTAATCATTTCCCGATTTTAATCTCTTATTTCAAAGCTTTGCAGGGTATATGCAAATTGGGTATCATGAAATGTATTTAAAAGGCGCATCCATTTGTATATAAAATATGTCAGTACATGTCCTAATATTTTTTTTATTCAAAAAACAAAGTTTATATATTTATATATATTTAAATGTATTTATAGTACATATATTATATATCTCACAATTTATAAGTGCATTGAATAAAAAAATTATGTTACACTTATCAATTTCAGAAACGTTAAAGATGTATGTCAGAATTTCTTGGCAAAGTAGCAATTGGCATATTAGTGTTCTGAAGCTTTATTTATTACTGGGCTAGTTCTCAGCCGATTTTGAATTGTGCATCATTTTGAAAACTTAACTTTATATATATATATCGATTAATTTATTATCAAGAATTAAAACCATTACGGGCATTAACAGTATTTTGACATAACTGGAAAAAGTAAATTTTTACCCACATAAACACTACTTTTATTTTCCGATTAGTACCAAATTTCATATACAGTTGAACTCGAATACAGCGATCATTGGTTAAAACGAACTATTTATATAACGAATGATTTTTCTGGTCCCAAAGCATTTACTAACATATTTCTACAAAATAATATGGTTGTAACAAAACTCGTTTATAACAAGCTTTTTATATAACGAACTAATTTTTTGGACGCTTTTACGAGTTTTCATGTAAATTTTTACGCTTATAACGAACACATAAACAAATCGAGATTCTAAAATGCAAATTCTGCTGCAAATCTTAAAAATTTTAGTATTTTAATTACATATTGACTGAAAAGAATTAAAAACTATATGAAACGTAATTCAATTTAAGAATTGTAATTATACAAACAAAAATTGTAAAATTAGTTGAATTTAAGAAAAATCCTGAAATTTAAATAATTTTTTGAAAATGTTTACCTCGCTTATAGCAAACTTCGCTAATAATGCATTTTGAAAAATGCACATGCAACCAAGAACACACACATAATCAAACGATACTGTTGCGTATGATTGATTTTTCCAAAAATTAATATAACTCATACGCCAGAGTACTTACATCTTAAATAAATTGTTTGTTGCTGCGCCACTAAATGCATTACTTTATATTTAAGATAATAACACAAATTAGTACTTATGGGTAACGCATTATTTTATGTATGTAAATAATTCGAAATTTAACTGCAACATTTTCAACTGAATTTAAGAAAATTCCAAGTTAAATTGAGAGGTTTAAATGAATTTAGGAAAGTGATTTTGGATTTGCAATTAAGAAAAATACAAATGAGATTATGATTTTCCATTTTAAATTCAGAACACTTCAAATCAAATTAAGATTTTCCATTTAAAATTGACAAAGTTTGAATTGATATTAGGATTTTCTACATCAAATTAAGAAAATTCAAAATAATATCAATATTTTGCATTTGGTTATGAGAAAATTCTAGTTGATATTGGAATTTTTTATTTTAAATTGCCAAAAGTCCAATTGAAATTAAGACTCTTCATTTGAAATCAGCTAAATTCTAAGTGAAATTGTGATTTTCTATTTGAAATTGAAAATATTTTAATTGATATTAGGCTTTTTCCTTTGAAATTGAGAAAGTTTTAAATTGCGAAAAGTATAAGAGTAATTGGGAAAAGTATAACTGAATTTTAGAAAATTACAAATAAATTTAGAATTTACAATTGATAATAAGATTTTTTTTTTTTAAATAAGAATTTCGGGTTTTCAGACGATAAGGATTATATGTTTTTGTGAAGTACATAAATTTTTTTCTCTTCGAGGAGTGTAATGTGCAAATAAAAGAAAAGTCGGAAAAACTCCTTTAAAAATATTGCAAAAGAAAAAAAAAATATTATCCGATGACCTTAATTATGGGGATTAAGTCCGATTTCTCCGTGACATTACAACATAAAATATTCGGCTCCGAAAATTGTTGGTTAATGCTTTCCTTAATTCCAAATATTCAATAACAAATGAAAATTCTTGGATTTTTCTTTATTTAAATTTCTGAATTAAAAATATAATATCCCCAGTCTCAAATATAATAATCCCAATTTGCACTTTTTTCAATTTCTTGGCAAAGCTTTGGTAAAACGACGGCGCTACGAAATAACCCCCAATGAAATAACACCCAAACGGCAAAATGAAATAACCCCCAATGAAATAAATCCCAAAAAAAATGAAATAAGTCCCAACAAAAAAAAATGAAATAATACCCAAAAGAAATGAAATATTCCCCAAAGCTGAAAATGAAATAACACCCAAAGTTTGGGGGTTGTTTCATAATGAAATAACTCCCAAAGGAAGAAATGAAATAACCCCCAATGAAATAAGCTCCAAAGAAATGAAATATGTCCTAAATTTTTTTTATTTTTTGTTTTCATATATTTGATTCTTTTGTTACACTGTTCAGTTTTTCTGCGTGGCGGCCTGCGGCCGATCTTAGGGGTTTTCTCCTCCATAGGACGCGGCAGGTGGCTTCGCTGAATACAGTTTTCCTGCGCGCGTCTCATTATCTTCCCTAGTGTGACGCGCGTAGGGAAACTTTATTCAGCGAAGCCACCTGCCGCGTCCCATGGAGGAGAAAACCCCTAAGAGCGGCCGCAGGCCGCCACGCAGAAAAACTAACAAATATTAAAAAAATTTCACTTTTAGCAAAATGAAATATCCCCCAAAAAATATGAAATAACCCCCAAAATAATTGCATATGAAATAATCTCCAAAGAATTTAAATTTTGGGCTTTATTTCATTGGGGGTTGCTTCATAATGAAATAATCTCCAAAGCGTAAGATGAAATAATCCCCAAAAAAAAATGAAAAAACCCCCAAATAATTTTACACAATTTTTTTGGGGGTTATTTCATTTTTGGCCGTTGGGGGTTATTTCATTGGGGGTTATTTCGTAGCGCTTAAAACGACTAATATGTATATTAATAAAAAAATTGATAAAATAGTGTTTAATTGCAATTTTTTATAAAAATTTGTTTTTATTATTTAAAAAAAATAAACACTCAGATTTAATTTCAGCAATGTGAATTAAAAAAAAAAATTATATTAAAAAATAATTCCAATTGTGCGAGTCGAAAATAAATCAAATAAAATACAAATTTTTGAAATTTCAAAACTCTCCTATCAAAAATTATAAATAAAAGGCACAAAAATTTTAAGAAAATTATTTAATCCAAATAATAGGACAGAATTTTAAAAATTATAAATTTTTGAGCCTACATAATTTGTTTTAGTAGCTTTTCTGAGTAATTTTTGAATTAGAAAAGAAGGATCCAAAGGACCTATTTTCATAAAAGATTTTAGTAATATACACATTTTGAGCATATTTCTAACTCATTTGGAGCTTGTTTGCTGGAAGGGATTAGACATTTTATAACTGAAATTGACTATCGATATAAAATTGAAAAAAATGTATGAAAAGTATTGTGCTAATTTGTAATTCACTTAAGTAAAGCGTTGTATTATCTCTATGTGAATAACACACCTTAACAAACTTCGATGGCATGAATGCCGATATGCGATTTATAACGTCTTTGACTACCTGACTCCAAATCTGGCAATCAAATTTTTCCATCACGTTTCAATTTTGAGAAAATCGCGGTTAAAGTTCGCAACAATGTCTATTTTGGTACTTTTTGAAAGCTTTTATTACACGGCTGATGCTTTCTAATGATACATTTAGAAAATGTCTTATTGTCTTGTATGTCTGCATTATTATTTTGTAAAGATAGCTTATATTTGAAATGCAATTTAAGCAAAGTTGATGGTTTTTCACCTACATTAACGATCCAACTGACTGTTCAATAAAAAGATCTAGCCCTGTAACAACACCTGAAGATCCTTACCACCCGACTTTGGATTTAAGATGTTCTATACAACTGGGCCCGGAGCCAAAAAGTGGCAATGATAACGAGAGAGTATTTTGTTTTAAAAAGTCAAACTATTATTTGCTTAACAATCTTATTATTAATGCAAACTGGCAAGACTTGCTATCTATGTCTGATACCAGCCCTTTGGCTATTGATTTGATGATCGATACTTTTTATAAAACTATTTTTGACATTATGGATAAATGTGTGCAGAAAAATGTAACTTACAAACAATCTGGTCGCCCTTGGAGTTCCAAACAACTATCAAAACTTAAAAATAAAAAGAACAAACTCTATAAAAAACACAAACAATCTAATTCACTTATTGATTTTGGAAATTATTCAATCTGCCGTGCGGATTATAATTTGCTGAACACATCGCTGTACAACAACTATATAAATAATTTAAAAAATGATTTCAAACTTAATCCTAAATCTTTTTATAATTTTGTGAATTCCAAAAGAAGATGCCAAGAATTTCCACCTGCTATGAAATTTGAAGGTAAAGAATCTGATGATGCTTCTACCATAAGCAATATGTTTGCTGATTTTTTTGCTAAAACCTATACTGATGCCAAATATAACCAATCTGATAATTATCCATATCCTCTGCGCTCAACAAATCAAATATGTTTTCCATCCATCGAACATTCACATATTTCTCAAAACTTAAGAAATTTAAAAATATCTTTTAATCATGGACCTGATGGAGTTCCAAGTTGCATATTAAATAAATGTGCCGAAAGTCTTTCCATCCCTTTATCATACCTATTTAATATATCAATCAAGCACGGTTATTTTCCTAAGCTTTGGAGAAAATCGTATATAATCCCATTATTTAAATCTGGATCTAAGTCGAATGTGATAAATTACAGGGGCATTGCCAAACTAAGTGCGATTCCAAAAGTTTTCGAAAAAAATGTTACCGATTTTGTCTGTCACCAAGTAAAATCTACATTATCACCTTTTCAGCATGGCTTCCGTAAAGGTTGCTCAACAACAACTAACCTTTTGCATCTTACAACACTTGTTAATCGAGGATTTGTTAAGGGACAACAAACGGATGCGGTTTACACCGACTTTAGTAAAGCTTTTGATAAAGTTAATCATAACCTTCTTCTCTGTAAACTAGACTCACTTGGTCTAAATTCTATCAGCCTTAGTTGGATCAAATCATACCTTTGTGATCGAAAGCAGACTGTCCGATTTAAAAATAAATCTTCTAAGATCATACATGTTATCTCTGGAGTGCCTCAAGGAAGCCATCTTGGACCTATTCTTTTTAGCTTGTTTATTAACGATCTTCCAAGTATAATAAAATACTGTAACATTTTAATGTACGCTGATGATATCAAATTTTTCTTTAGCTATAAAAACCCATACGAACATGTTTATCTTCAAAACGATCTTGATAATTTTTATCAGTGGTGTAAAGCTAATCTTATGGATCATAACCTGAAAAAGTGCAAATATATGCGATTCTATAGGAGTAACTGCGTAAATGTTAATTATGTTTTAGGAGAGCATAAACTGGATCTAGTTAATGTTTTTCTTGACCTTGGAGTTTAACTCGATCCAAAACTTAATTTTGTTCCACACATTCATATGACCGTCAATAAAGCCAGAGGTGTTCTTGCCTTTATCAAGCGATGGGCAAAGGAGTTTACCGATCCTGATATTACAAAACAGCTTTATACCTCACTTGTAAGACCGATCTTTGAATATGGATCCGTAATTTGGGACCCGCAGTACAAAGTACATAGTAACCATATCGAATCTGTTCAAAAACAATTTCTTCTGTTTTGTCTGCGAGGTTTACAATGGAATCCATCTATAAATCTACCATCATATCCAAGTAGACTTGGTCTAATTAAATTACCAACTCTAAAAAGCCGAAGAATTATGCTAAATGTATCCTTCATGTTGAATGTAATCAAAGGCGATATTTCATCAGAGTTTCATTTGGAAAATATTACTCTCAATGTCCCTCAAATACCTACTCGTTACTTTTGTCCCATAGCATTACCATTTTTTCGAAGCAATTACGCAAATGCTGATCCGTGGCGGAGAGTTGGAAAAGATTTTAATGACTTGTATAAATTAATTGATTTTTCATTAACTTCTTTAACTGTAAAACGTAACATAATAATTTATTTAAACACCTAAAACAAAAAAACTGTTTGCTTACTTATATTTGTTTATTTTTCTACATATGTAAATTTTTTTTTATGTTAACATTGTATAGTCTGTAAGAATGTAATCCATAGACTTTAATAAATAAAAATAAAAAAAAAAAAAAAAATAAAAGTAAAGTTCAAAGTTTATATCGTGACTAAAATAAATTTAAGCTGGTCGGATGGATGGCCTAGGCTGCTTTCAAAAATGCAATATTAAGTAATTTTTTTTGATAGAAAATTTTTAATCGCAATTTCTTCCTATAATAAAATACACATTTTTAAAGTTTGTTAACTCCTTATAGAGAAAAAAAGTTAAATACATTTCCCATCAATCAATTTTGTATTAAAAATACAAAATTGTTTTTTCGGACTTTCTATATTTTCATATATTTAGTTAGAATATTTTTTCACCTCAAGTCCAAAAATCTAATATGATATTGTGTAGCGGATCGATAACCACTCACATCTCTAATTACTTATTTTATATTGTGAATGATAACAGCTGATTATACTGTGAATGATAACAGCTGATATAAGTAAAATTATAAACAAAATAAAACATAGAACATAGAATAAGTTAGATTTAAGTACCGTTATGTTAGTTTATAAGCAGGACGAAATTTGAAATAAAGGATAAGTTTGAATCAGCGCTTCAGCCGAGCAATTGGCTTGTTTTCTCATATTTTTAAAAACCAACCGCGCTTTAGTGCCTGTGGCGTTTAAAACGCCGGCAAAGAAACCCTAGGTAGGGAATCAAATGTCCACCAACCATTACAATTGTCATATTAGATTTTATATGTTGCTTTTCAAAAAGTTTGATCATTTTCATGATAGACAATACAATTGTTTCATTGGCATTGCCCAAATCTTCAGTTGTCAGCAATAGAAAAAGATAATTGGCTTAACCCACAAGTCTTCGGATGTGGTGTGCACGCAACTTAAAAAAGGGTTAAAAACGATATTTTTCCCGTTTTTGAAAGAAAATTTAGAAAATAGATTTGGAATTAGCATGACAAAATCTATTGATACTATGTATCGCGATTCAAACCAAATTGATTTTTTCTCATTTGGTGACAGTGTGTAATTTTACTTTTCCCATTATTATCATTTTAAATAGAAATGGCATAGAAAAGCACTCGTTTTGTCAATCCTTTTTACATTTTTTATTTCATAAATATTTGTAAAATTAGTCAATAAAGTACTGGCAGAGCACTTTTGGTCAACGCTGTGATAGCGTTGTTAACAGGGGCTGTGCCAGTGCTTTTAATATGTTAACGGTTGTAAATTCTGTAAATCAAGTACTGGCAATGTACTTTGGGCAAACGTTGGGAAATCGTTCTCTGCCAGGGCTCTGCCAGTTTTATTATTTGTACGGTTGGAAATTTTATAAATCAAATACTGACAAAGCACTTTTTACAAACGTCGGCAGAGCGTAGTAAATCAGTGCTTAGACAGTACTTGCCCATGTTGACCTTTGGGTAAGAGTGCTTGCCAGTGCTTGCATTTTCAGACCATTGGCAAAATATTTACACTTACACAATATGCATTCCATATCTTGAAAAAATTCTATATTTTTCTTTTTACAAATAACAAAAACTTATTTAATATTTGAAATAGTTAAAATATTTTTGGCATGCAAACCAAATATGCAAACTTCATATTAAATTTCTAAACAAACAGAAGGTGCCGTTTTTATTTTTCCAACAATTGTTTTTAAATTTGTTTCGGAATTTTTGCACATGAATGGTAAAGAAAACATCTTACAATAAGTAAAATAAGACCACAATAATAACACTATTGTACAAAAACATCTACTGGAACTTTAGTATATAATTTTAGTTTCTTAAACTTGAATTTGAATCTGTGGGACGTTCTCTGTTTGAAACATAAGCAAAATACTTTATTGACGAAAATTTTTTATGTTTAAGAATATTAACTACGTGAATAGCCAACTACCGTATGTACAAAAATACATCATAGATGTCGCTAAAACTCACAAAAATTTGGGAAATAGTGGAAATTAGATTACATATGATTTTCTAACAATTGTGAGTTGTTGTGGTGTTTGTCTTAGCTATCTTCTGCAATTACAATTAAATGTAAAATCGACCCTGTGTAATTGAAACTGGTTTTAAGCCACAGCAAAAATCGACCTGACTTTAGATCAAGCGGTTAAAGCGCCTGTCTAAAGTGTAGTGCGAAGTGCATGTGGCAAAGAAAGCAGGTTCAAGCCACGGTCAGGATTGCATTTAATAAATAAACATTTCATATAGATGCAATCAAACAATAAAAACCATAACAAATAATTACAGTATTGTCAAAAGGATTACTGATAAAGGTTGTGCTACCAGAAACTGCGCAGTCTAATTCAATTAAAAATTTACAATTTAGTTATGATTTTTAGAAAAGTATGCTTAATCTTCTCTACCACGCCTATCTCAAAATAACATTTCATTTGATGAAATCGAAACGAAATTTTTTTAAAGTTTTTTTTATAGACCCGGAAAACCGAAATAGAAATCTTTACAAAACATTGCAAACTAGTGTTGTTATTCCCTAATAGTTACAAAAATAATTACATTTCATGTTCACACTTTAATTAATTTTGTTTATTTTGTTTGGTAATAATCGTAAATGAAAATCATTTTCTGAAAACTATCCCCCAAATAAAGTTTTTATAACAAACCATAATTTTAAAATAATACCCAAAGAAAACCATTTAAAATCGCTAACAGAGATGAAGTGTAAATTGACGTGAAAGTGGAAAAACAATTTAACGTTACATTTACCATTTGACAAGGATTTGAAATAAAACACTAAGAAAATTCCTTTTGTTTGTACCCACAAGGCGAGCCTTAAACAAAAAAAAAAAAAAAACACAACGGCATCATCTAATCATTGTCACAGTCATCACCATAGCCATCATCATCATCATTATGGTGGTAGTAAAAGTGTTGAAAATGTTGATGGTTGCGCGGTGGTAGAGGCGATGGTTGCTATCATCTTCATCAGTTTCAAATCCGTAACTCAACACAATACAAATAAATTAAAATATTTTAATGAAAAAAGTTTTTCTAAAAGTCTGTCCATACCCATGCCACCATTGTTTTAACTAGAAATTCCTTAACACTCTATTAGGGAAAACAAAACAAATAATATTTTAACAATTAGGCTAAGTCGAATTAAAAAATCACTTCAGTAAAATAATTTTAATTGTTAAAAATTACCATTTAGAATCCGTATGACAGACATCATAGTCAGAAAAAGACAACCGAACCACCATTGGCAAGGCACTTGGACACGTGGTACAAGTGCAGATAGCAAGTGCTTTCCCAATCCCAAAATGATAAAGTCATTAGACAAAAAAATGGTCTATGCAAAAAGTGTCGGAAAATCACTGGGAAAAAATAATTTCCAATGTCGGAAAAATGTTGGTAAAACCATAAAATAGGTGGTCTAAAAATATTAAAAACATAAAATTATTAAAAATGAAAAATAAAAAAATGCATTCACAATTTTTATTTGTCCCACCCGTTTCCTGATCTAATATGCTAGCACTGACTTAAGGTATGCTGGAAACAACTTACCAATGTAGGATTTTTTTTTTTTTAAAATAGCTTTTCCATAAACAGAAAAATCTATTTAATATATAAAAAATATTAAACGGTACAAAAAATAACCACAAAAAAGGTGTCTTAAACCGGGTTCGAACCCGAAACCTTCTGACGACAAACATTTTTAACTTAAAGACCACTGAAAGTATTATAAAACCAATATGGCAAAACGCTTTTTGGAAACTCTGGTAAACCGTCTGAACCAAGTGTTCTGCCAATAATTTATTTACAATCCCTCGGTTAGCCAGTGGAATGCCAGTGCTTGATTTTTTGTACCGCTGGCAATTTCTTACTAGGATAGTGAAAACAATAAAACATCTTCATTATTTAGTTTAAACATTTAAAAAAGTCGCGATATTTATACTGTCTTAATTTGAAAAAATTAAAATAAACTTCAAAGTATGTAATTTGAAAGAGCCATATAAAGAATTTAAAAGTTGTTGGTTATTTTGAAGCAAATTACACAAATAAAGAAAAATTAGATAAAAAGTCTGTTACATGTGTTCTAATTCAGTTCATATAATTTATTCTGTTGTTATCGTTTAAATCAGTTATTTAGCTAAATTTATTGACAAAGCGACATGTCCCGGACAATACGCGGAATATGTACGAAGTTGGCAGTGACTCTTCCAGGGTCGGGCTTTTTATATGAAAGGGACATATTACTTTAAAATGGCATTGTCATTGGAGCTGACGTATTTGCACATTTCGGGCACCTGGTGCGTGATATGTGTAAAAATAAATTTTTTAATACAAAAAAAATTTATTTTTATTATTAAATTCACATAATTATTAAATTATAAAAAACAAATTTACTTAATCTTAAAAAACAACTAAAACTTAAATGATATCTCACGTGCTGTACACACATGAAAATAAAGTGGCAACCGAATTGAAAAGTGTATATTTGTGGTTACGACCAATAAATTTGGTTAGTACAACCATATTGAAATGCGATTTCTGACTACTTTTGGTGTTGCAACTAAAATTCAGTTGTGTTAACGAAATTTTGTTGTGAAAACCAATATTCCATCGTACAAACCGATTTGATTGATATTACAAACGAATTTTAGTTGGCAAATGCCAAAATTTTTATCTGTGTGTAACTAAAAACTATACGTCTTTGAAATCGTTTGTTTTTTTATTAAATTTTTGTTGCAATTTGAAAAGTAAATACAAATAGTTTTAAAAAAATACTTGTTGTAGCTTTAATAAAAGCTGACATTGCCTCTTAAGTGATATATGTCCTTTTCACCGGTCAGCGGACCAGTTCATTACATATAATTAACATAATTTAACCCACAGAAATTTCATATTTTACACTTAGAATACTATATAGATAAAGACCTCTGCAATTGTAGTTGAAAAAAATGAAATTTCACTTAAAGAAAGGACGACTTACATTTAATTAAAATCAACTAACATTGTCATTTGTTTTTTAATGTTCAAAAAATGACTAACAATTGTAGTAAAAATTAACCACATATGTTAGTAAAAAATAAACAAACATTTATTTTTTTTTTTGTGAAAGGCGTGGTAGAGAAGAATGAGTGTATTTTCTAAAACTCATAACTACATTGCAAATTTTCAATTTTTTTGAATCAGACTGCGCAGTTTCTGGTATTAAACCTTCGTCAGTGACCTTGTTTTTTTTATGTTTTTATTTGTTCGATTGCGTCTATATGAAATTTTCTGTGCAATCACTGACACTGTGCAATCATGCCACATGCACTCGCACTACACATTAGACAGAGCGCTATAGCCCTCTGAGCAATCGTCAGGTCGAGTTTTGTTGTGATTAAAACTAGTTTTATTCAATACACGGTGTTTTTGTTCTTGCATACATAATCTCAGAAATACAACTCCAACAACACAACAGTTCCATTTTTAGAAACTTACCTCACTCTAATGTCCACTGTTTTCCCATATATTGTAAGTGATGCCATATCTATGATATATTCTTTGTATATTCGATATTTTTTTTTTATATAACAAAAAACAACTGTAAAAAATGAATGTAAAATCATAAAACAGTCATTTGATGTGGGTTGTTTTTTTAAATGAACTACAAAGTTAGTAAATATTTTAATTTGTTCTACAAATTACTGACATTTACATTAAAAATAAAGAAACTGTATTACAACCCAAACAACTACAACTAACCCCTCATTTCCCATAGGGTAGTTATCTCATTTTGCCTTAAGAACAAATTTCATCCGTATTTTAATTAATTTTTCGAAATAAAATTTAGTAATTCGTGATTCCCTATTATTTCATTATTTTTATTTTCGAAGAATAAGTATAAAAAACATTCAAATATTTTAATTAATTGATAAACTATATTCCAATCTAATAGTTTATTTTATTAGTTTTGCTTATATTAAACATGGAATGAAGAAAATTGAATATGCTAGAATCTTGGCAGACCGAGAGACAAAAAGATTATTTTACACAATTTATCTTATTACACTGACGGAGATGATTTTTTTGCACTTTAATTGTTAAAATTAACTAAATAATCAAACAAATTTTAAAAATTCAAAGAATTTTCATATTTTAGTAGAAAAAAAAAAACAAAATTTTTTTAGTCACACACGCTAAAGTTGGCGACGATAAAAGTGAAAGTAGGAATAGCTTTGAGATAAAAGTGAAAGTAGAAATAACCACGATTAAGTTCTTTTTATTAATTGCTCAGTGTAGAATCGGCAATGACATGTCATTCCTCTTCTCACTACCAGTATTACTTTAGCACAAATAACACTGTGCAACAATTTTTGTGTCAATGAAACCGACGGAGAATAAAAATAGACTTTCAGTTGACCAAAACCCGCAAAGGGTTTAAGAAACATAGCTCGTGCTGTTAATTTATAGCCCTTTAAGTATGGGCTACTTTAGGGAAAACGTTCTAGTTAATTTTGTATATGCAATTGAATGGAGTAAATTAACATATAAACTAGACAATTGGAATTACATATTTTGGGAATATAATATTTAGCTATATTAAGTTTTATACTTCTTGTTTTTTTATTTCACTTTTAGCGCATTTTTTGGTAGATTTTCTGAGAGTTTTACGTAATTTAGTACAATTTTCGTGTGTTTGAATTTATTTAATTCTGATTTTTTTTTCATAAAAGACCAAAAGACCAACATTTCTGACATCGCCAAGGAACACTGCTAAAACTTACATTAGTTATAACGCGTACAAGTGGAGACTCTTCGTAACATACAGTATAGAAACTAAAGAGTTATATGAATTATTAAAAACTATTCTCCAAGACTACAATGAACGTCAATAGAAAATAAGCTGTGGCTTGAAAATAGCACTCAGAGACAATTTGGTGGACAAAAAATAACTAAACTTTTCAGTAAATCAATGAAACTTTTCTTCACAAAATAAACAAAAAATTTCTTAAAATTAATAAAAAGCTTCTCCTTTTCATGGAACCACTGAACTTTTGATTAATAATATTATGTTTTTAGTACAATTTTATTAAAATTTGCATTAACTTAATGAAAAGTATCAATGGACGAATTCCACTGCAACTTCATTAAAAATAATGTTATCAGCAGGGCAAAGTTTTATGGAATTTGTCATTTTGCAACTATTGTGTAAAAACTACATTCCTTGGGAATGTAGCTTTTAAACAAATAGCTTTACCATATAAAGCTATTTGTTGTAAAATATGGCTGAAACCCAAATAGAAAAAATTCAAAAAATGTATATTTTTTAGTGCTTGTAAAATTTAACTTCGTAATTGTTTCTTTTAAAGCAACGAAACTTTCAAACTTTTAAGTTCAAACTAATTTATAACGATAACAATTTAGCACTTTAACAGAAAATTGTTTCGTTACTGTTGTTTTATTAAAAATAATAAACAAAAAACCGTCACTGTTGTTTTAAGCAATTTTTAGAATTGCATGTAATTTGTTGTCTATTTTGTGCCAATTTTATTTTTTTGTTGTGCCATTTTTACTACCATTTATAACTTTTGTTGTCATTTTAAGCTTGCTCTTCAGTAGAAATAAATCCTCTGAGTTACTCAGGTTTTCTTTTAAAAGGACCCAAGAATCTACCAGTGTTACCATTTTCATATGTGAGTTTTGAAGAACGGATTGTAGAACAAATTAATTTTCTTTATAACCCGTTCAAATGTCGGTTATTATACAAATGATTTTTGTTTGAAATTGTCCAAATTCAGCCGGTTTAATTAACTCGAGGTAGAATAGGTAAAACAGCTTCTGAAACTGGTTCTAGCTAGGTATATCTTTCAATTTCACTTGAACATGTTTGAAAATTGAAGTGATTGGGAATTAATTACAAAAAAATTTAAAAATATTTTATTGGGACACTAAAGAACATTTCGGATTGCTACAGATTTAAAATAAATTCAACTTTGTCTTGAAATCCATAGAAATATAGGTAACATTAATTGGAGTTTTGAAAACAATCAAACACACAGAGAAATTGAAAAGCGTATATTAATAGTAACAACTTATAAATTCAGTTAGTACAACGATATCTACATCCGCTTTTTGAATATTTTGGGTGTTGGAACTAAACTTCAGTTGAATTAACGGAACTTTGTAGCGAAAACTAATGTTAAGTTGTGCCAACCATCTGAAACTCGTAATAACGGAATTTGAGTTGTAGTAACCGAATTTCAGTTGGCAAATAGCTAAATTTTTTTCTATGTGAAACAATAAAAAAATTTCTATCCAATTAGCTTAAGCCGATAAAAATATTTTATTTGGAGGCTTAGTGATCGCATTCACTCCATTTTACAAGAAATTGATGATATTTTATATTGCGTTTCTTTTTTCTGAGCTTTTATTGCCAAAGTTAAGAAAATTTACAAATTTTGGGTAAGAATCCATATAAAAAATTTAACCGGTTAATCGACCTATTTTAACAGATTATTCGGGTCGAATAATTATTTGAGTTTTAAATTATTTGTTTCGACATAAACCGAAATAGAGGCGATTAATCGAGGAATCGGTTAATGGATTAACCGAATTGGAGACACTAAGCAATAACCATGTGCTGATTTTAACTGATTTATTTTTATTTCCATTTAACAACTTGAACGTGAACCGGCCAAAAAGACAGCCAAGGTAAGTTTGTCGGCCAATAAGGTGATGGGATGTACGCGGAATAATCCACATCGATTAACTTCAAAAGGGTAAAACAATAAACCGCCAATATTATGCCAACTTATTGGAGCGATTTAACGAGGATTTAAAAAAAACGACCCCGTATGGTCAAGAAAAAAGTTCTTTTTCATCAAGATAATGCACGGGTGCACACGTGTGCAGTGTCAATGGCAAAATTCCTTGAATTGGTCTACGAACTGGTACCTCATCTGCCATATTCTCGGGTTTTAGCCCGCAGTGACTATTTCCTATTTCCAAACCTAAAGAAATGGCTCGGTGGGAAGAGATTTAGCTCCAACGACGAAATTATTGATCAAACAAATGCCTATTTTATGGACCTCGAAAAATCATATTTTTTGGAAGGGATACAAAAATTGGAGAAACGTTGGACTAAGTGTATTAAGCTAAAAGGAGATTATGTTGAAAAATATTTTTTTTTTTTTCAAAAAAAAAACTGTGTTTCATTCAAAAAGTCACGGACTTATTGATCCGCCCTTGTATATGGGGACAAAGCAATGTGCAATTTGGCGAAATTTTAAAATATTATATACCCAGCACTTTTCTGGCGCTTTTCTCAAAGCCGAAGCTTTTGTATTACTTTATCAACTTTTTTTCAACTTATTACATATATGGAGGTTTTTTATGTTACAAACGGTATGAAGAACATTGCATACATTCTTAGGATTTTTTTAAAACTTGTTGCTATTTTTTACTGTTTAAAACTAATGAAACATAGAAATGTGTTTTCTTCAAATTCGTACAAATTTACTTCTTTGTACAAAAAAGTTAAATATAAGAATATGAAGACTTGGAAGTGGAGAAAGAATTTTTATTATTTTTTTTTGTTTTTGGTGACATTATAATCAAGTCAAACTGCTAAGTATTTAAATTTCTCTTAGAGGCACGTTCGCTGTTTATATTTTATATTTCTGTATATGTGTGTGTGTGTGTGTGTGTTAATAAAGGGTCCGCCAAATAAATTTTTTTTTTTTGAACTCCTGAACCAATTGGACTTTGTATGGCGTCATACCAAGGTGTTTATGCAAAATTTGTCTCAATAATATCTCCGAAATGTTCAATTGTTGAGAACGACGGTGAATTAATGTTGATGGCGCTTCACGCACACTTTCTGCCACAGCAGCAATATTCTCGGGTGTACGCACTTTTTTTGGCTTTTCACGCTTTGGTTTATCGATGAGGATGCCAGTTTCTTTCACTTTTTTCACAAGATAACGAACATACGAACCATATTCGATCAGCGGAAGGATAAAACTAATTATGTGTCAAATCAGACATGAGCTAAGTGTTACCATTCACGAAATTAGCACTAGTTGAAAAAAAAACGTTAGATGGCGGACCCTTTACTTAAACATACATACACACACACAATGCATGTATTAAATGTCAGTACGAGAAAAACGTGCTGCTTATTATAATGTAACGAACGTAATATAATGCTGTGCTTGTGGTTGGTTATGTTGTGGTGGTAGTAGTAGGGCAGAGTTGTTTGGTTGTGGTATATTATTCCAATGTTGACTTTTGGGTGTCATTGTATATGTGTATTAATGTGTATAGAAAATATATGCGTAGTGTGTCTGTGCGTGTTTGCTTGTTTGTTTGTATGCATATTTACTCTTGGTAAATTATTTACTTGAAGCAAACAATAACAATTTATTCGGTGTTGTTAATAGGTTGTAATTATGTGACAAACTTTTTGACAGCCAACCCTTTTTCATTTTCTTTTATACTAAAGTTGTTGTTGGTGTTGTATATATCATAAGGATGCTTTAGGAATTTGGTGAAAAATAATTATTGTTTTTCTGAAGGCAAGAGAAGATTAAAAGTGGTTTGTATTGTTTAGAAAACTAATGTTTTACTTATTGCATAAATAGTTTAAGAGAGTTTTTGTTGCTTTTTTTTTGTTGTTTTTGTTAATAAAACTCAAGAATATTTGCAAATAAATTTATGATGTGTTAATTATGGCTTTTGAAAAGGTTATTTTATTATTATTGTGGCATATTTAGTAAAATTGTTAAGATTTTACGATAAGACGATAATTATAACAGCTGATATTCGTATTATTATTAAGAAATACAATGATAGAAAAAAATTAGTAAAATTGTTTGTTAAAACTACTAAAAGTTAGTTCAAATTTAAAATGCAAAAAAAATATGCAAAAAGTTGCAGATTTTTTTTGCTAAATATTAGTAATAAAAATGCAAATTATTCAAGTTCGAAGCCATAATCTATATATCTTTATTAGGATATTGTCCTAAGAAATAATCTATACTGTTTTTAATTTCAAATTTATTTACTGACCACTTTCAAGAATGTGTTGATAGATCTATTTCGGGAATTTTATAGCTTCCCATCATCAGAACACATTTTGAAAGAAGTTACAATCCCATGCATAATTCAATAATTTTCATTTTCATTGCACAATAAAAGGTCGAAAAATATAATTTTTATTTTTAATAAAAATTATATGAAATATTAGTAAAATAAGAATAGCGAAATTAATTCCATTGAATTTACAAATTCCTGGTTATATTTGAGCTAAACTTAAAGCAATTGAAAGTAACAAATTAATCTGCTAAAATCAGCACAAAAAAAAATCTAAATATTAGTAGGCAAAAAAAAAACTCACAAAAATGTGTAATTTCTAAAGTTATTTTTTTTATGCGAATAAAAGTCTGCCCTTCTTTAATCAGCAATCTATTGTTATTAGCTAAAACTTCTATTTTTTTAAGCAAAATATACAAAATTTAAGGTAAATATAGCAAAAATTATATTGATATTGCCGACTTTGTTTGCCGTTTTTAATTTACAAGTATTTAGTAAAAGCTTTTTGCTAACTTTAGTAGAGTAAATTGCTATTTTCAATTAACTGAAGTTCTACTAAAACTTTATAAAGTTAGCAGTTTTCTTTTTGCTGTTCTTATTTAATTAATATTTAGCATAAAAAAAATTTGCTAAGTTCAGCAGAATTTTCTGCAACGTAATTTTTAGATAATTTTTAGTATCTATTTTTGCTATTTTTACACGGTTATTTCTATGAGTGTAACAATATAATAACAAACTTCACATTGTATATGATGTTCACGATTAAAAAACTAGATTTTCTAATTTTACCACTTGCAATTCTTGATAAGATTTAAAACATTTTCAAAACGAGTTAAAAAATAAATCTTTAAAACTATCAGAAAACGCTACTTAAAGTTAATTGAAAATGACGTTGACAAAAAGATTCAAATATTAGCAAATTTGTTTACTAAATATTAGTAACAACAGAAAACAAAAATAAAACTTTTAAATTTTTCAAAATTTTAGTTATATTTACCTTAAATGTAGTTGAATCCGAATACCACAATATTTTGCTCAAATCCGCAGAAATGTTTGCTAACAAATTGTAGACTATTTATATCAGCAGGACAAATTTTTGTTTGCATAAAAAAAAAATCTATAAAAAAACTTTGAAAATTTTTACATTTTATTGTGATTTTTTTATTTAACAAATTTGTTGGTGAGTTTAGCAGATGTATTTGTTACTTTCAATTCACTAAAATTTAGCCTAAATATAAAAAATTTTTATAAATTCAAAAGATTAATTACACCGTTAAACACTAAAAATGCTTCGGAGACTTATAAATTGTTATAGATTTTAGGACGTAAATCAGAAATGCACACAGAAAATTAAAGTGCCAACCTAATTTAAAACTGTAATTTTTGTATCTGCATCCAATAAATTCGGTTAGTACTACCAAATTCAAATGTTATTTCAGAATATTTTGGGTATTGCAACTAAAACTCACCGAATTTTGTTGTTAAAGTCTATATTCAGTTGTGCCAACGAATTTAGGTCGTATTAACCGATTTTTAATTGGCAAATGGAATTTTTCTTTGCGTGTGTGAACAAAAAATTTTAATATTAGCTCCACTTTTCGTAATATTTGCTAATTTAAATTTTACCAAAATTTTCCATAAACTTTTTTTTCATAAAATTGCATAGTTTCATAAAAAAAATTCATTCGATTTCATAAATTATCACTTCATAACTTTAATGAAAATTTTCTTTAGAGCTATGAAATTATTTCAAAGACTTAATTTTTTAAATTTTTCATAAAATTAATTTTCATAGTTTAGTTTTAAAATTTAATTCTCAAGTGTTCAACATAATTTATAAAGTGCTTAATTATTTCAATGTCTTTTTTTATTAGTTCTACTTTTCAAAATATTCACTGATTTAACTTTTACCAAAAATCTGGTTTTTTCTTTAAAATTTCTTTTTAATTCATATACCTGAATAAACTACCCAGCAAAACTTTGGTAATGGGTGCGATAAAGTAATGCATTACCTTGTAATGTGTACTCCTTACCTGTGTCATTATTTTTCAACACGAAGTAATATGTTACCGATAATTGAACACTCATGGATTAGCTTGTAATGATACCTCATTACATTTTGCATTACTTCAAAACATAAAATAATTACTTACCGATCATCAATTACATAATGCATGAATTATAAACGTAAAGTAATTATTAATATATATTTTTGAAAATCTATTTATAGACACATTACTTTGTGATTTTTTGTAAGCATGAGGGTAAGGTGTATATTTTTGATATCACGAACGACAACACGAATCACAACAACTCAGTTACATTTTAAGTAATGAAATATGATATGTATCGATAGCGCAGTTGGTAGAGTTCTCGCCTAACTAATTGTTAAATACCAGAGACCCCAGGTTCGAATCCCAGCATGTCCACGTAATTTATTTAATACAAAAAAAAAAGTTATGTATTTAATTAAAAAAAATATCTGTAAAAAAATATTTTATGTATTTTTTTTATGAAAATCTATTTATAGACACATTACTTTTTCCCACCATGTAACCATATAAGTAACCAGTTATTTCATTAACGAAATCGTGACAAATTATAAATATAAAATCTAATAATGCAAATATTATGATTACTATAAACATATTATGGTCCTTATAAATATATTGTGAAACTGTAGTTATACCAATATTTTATGAGTGCTGTTCTGTAATCACATGTATCCATTATTTAATTTTTTTCTGACAAAATGAGATGTGTGCTGAAAAAGATAAAGTTTATTTTTTTACGGTCTGTTTTTACAATACGTGTATAATATCAGTAGAACGTGTGGCACCCGAACGAATACGTAAAGAAATGAGATTTTATAATTCGTTCGTGTGACTTACGTTTGTGTACGTAAAGTACTCAAATAGTAGAGATTGTCATGATATTGTGTTTCGGTTTTTGTTAGCTTTCTTCATATACAAGTAACACATTTTTTGTTGGTAGGTGGCAACCCAACACTGTAAATGAAATATAAACAAAAACAGCTGTTATTTGTTTAGAAAAATATTGTATTAATTTTAAAATAATTAAAGTGTTCTAAAAATTCAATTTGCGTAATAAAAAAACAAAACAAATTCACAAATAAAAATGTTCGTGTCTATTGCCATGGGATTCTTTGAGCTAAAATTGTAAAGCAAAACAAATAAAAACAACGTGTTTTGTATACAATTTACCTCTTTTTGTTATTTTCGCTGCCCATAATTATGTTTTTATTAAACTTTTTAGTTAAATGAAAATTTTTTTCGGACGACCGTTTACATGACGAATGCTTTTTTGTGAACGTCTGTTTTTGACGTTTGTGACATTTCAAATCGCAATATAGAAACCGAAAAAAGAGAACGAAAATGGAAACTCTTACGTTTTCACTTATTACAAAGTGACATTCGTGATACAGAACCCCGAAGTCACTTTTATCACTCGTTTAGACGAATTTTTTGAGTGACACGTCATACAAAAACAGGCCATTAGAAACTAAAATAAAAAATGTATATAAACATTGCATATTGACAAAATAATAATTTATGTAACTACCTAATAACATAAATCTTATTCGAAACCGTAAAGACAATTTGATTACTTAAATTATTTCAAAATCAGTTTGTTATAACATAAATAAATACGCATTTGTAATATTTAAAATAATCACGTATAAGTTTTTGATCCAGCTTCATCATGTAGTATTATCAAAGTAAAAATAAAACGATATGCTTTTGTTTAGCTCTGATGAGCAACTAATCTTTATTTATTTTAAAGTCTCTTATTCTACCTTATTAGTAACCATGTGAAAATGCAACGTTGCAATTCCCACGGTGAATATAGTCAAGGTAGGTCGCGTAACTGAATTAAAATAATTAGGCTTTTAGCCAATCATAAATAAGGTGTCAAGTTGTCATATTTTAAGGTATGACAACGTTGACTTGTCAATTACGCTACACCTCCCTTTTCCGATAAAAGAATGATCAAGGGTGTATTATTAATATTCATTGATCATTCTTTTGTATAATATAAATTGATAAAGTAAATCTAATTTATAATATAAATTAATAAGTTAAATTTATATTTTTTTTTTTTATATTAATTTTTTTTTTTTTTTATTTAATTTATTATAAAAAATTTATTTATAATTTCATATTTTTCAAATTTATTTAATTTACTTATTATTTTTTTTCGTAATATTATATTAATATTTCTTAATTTATATGTTTTCTTACTCTATCTAAATGTACTGTCCGAGTCTCGTCAATTCCTTTTCTTATAATACAATTATTTCTATCATCTAATCCTATAACTTCATAAGGACCACTAAATAAACTATCTAATTTATGACCAACTTGGTCTATATAAACTAAATCTCCTATTTCTATCCCTAAACTATTCTTATTTCTATCATATAAGATTTTACGTTTATATTTGCCACTTTCTATCAACTGGGCTGGCCTTTTATGTGCTACCTGTAATCTGTATTTAATTTCCTTTTCATAGGCATCCACATTGTAAAATGGTGTTATTTCGCCATCGGAAAGAAATTCAAATATGTTAGGCGCTTTGGCAAAAACCAATTCGTAAGGACAATAATTGTGGACCAGTGATGGTGTCGTATTGTAGCAAAAAGTAAAATATTTAATCCATTCGTCCCAATCAGTTTTATCTACTGAAATGTATGAACGAACGTACTCATTAAATGTTCTGTGGACTCTTTCCACAGTTCCAAGCGTTTGATGATGATACGCTGTGGAAGTTACATTTTCTATCTTTAATAATTTACAAATTTCATTAAATAATTGATTTTTATATTCGGTACCCATGTCAGTTATAATCTTATTCATAGGTCCGTAAATCAATATGCAATTATTAACAATTGCTTTAGCGATCATTTTCGCACTTTTGTCTACAATTGGTACAGAGATAAGATATTTAGTAAGGTCACATATAATAGTGACTGCATAAACATTTTCATTCTCTGTCTTAGGTAATGGTCCAATGGTATCTATTTGTACCACTTCGAACGCATTTACCGGTGTTGGAGTTATAATCATTCCCTCCTTTGTATTTATAAATGTCTTATTCTTTCGACATTTTTCACAATTTTTGACATATTTAGTTACGTCTCTTGTCATGTTTTTCCATGAACATTTCCGACGTATTTTCTTTAACATACGACTGATTCCTGGGTGGCCACCCCAGATTGGATCGTCGTGATATTTCCGCAAAATCCTTTCCTTTTCAACATTATCTGCAATTTTTTCTATCTTTGGCGTGAGTTCTATAATTAATTGCTCGAGCATTAAATTTCCTTTTTCTTTATATTTATCTATCGCGATATTTTTAAATAGCGAGTCACCTAATGACTGCTGTGCTTTTCTCAAATTATTATCGACTGCTAATTTTTCAAGCATTGGGAATAATCGATCAAGGTCAATATTCCCATTATCAATAATTTTCTTTATATTTTTCGTGATCACTTTATTATTCTTATTAATATATATAGTCGCCTTCAATCGCTAGCTTGGCACTATTTTTATTTCTAAATTTACTCAACGCTTCGTATATCTTTCTTTATTTGTTGATTTTGCATTCTCCGTAGTTTTAATGTCGCTATTTACAGTGGCTTTTCTGCTTTGCTGTCTCGTTGTCACTTTAAGTATATTTATCATATTCTCATTAATCTTTTTTATTTCGGAAAAATCTAACCGAGACAAAGCATCAGCCGCACTATTATCTTTTCCCCTTAGGTACTCGACGGCAAAATCGTATTCTTCCAAGTCCAGTGTCATTCGCGTTAACTTGGAAGATGGGTTTTTCATTGAAAACAAATATGTTAATGGTCGATGATCGCTTCTAATTAAAAATTTTGTACCATAAATGTATGGTCTGAAATGCATTATTGCCCAGTGAATCGCTGCTAATTCCTGTTCAATTGTAGATTTATTGCTTTCGCCTTTCGTAAAGGACCTTGAAGCATAAGCAATGGGGAGCTGTAATCCATCATACAGAATTGTTTGTGAAAATCTGGATACTTTAGTATCCTTGGACTAATAAGCTTCTTCTTTAAGTACTGGAATGCCTTTTCGCAATTCTCAGTCCATTCGAACTTTACATTTTTTCTACACAATCTCGTTAAGACAATGGAATGTTCAGCGAAATTTGGAACAAACCTTCTATAGTAATTGCAGAATGCAACGAATCTTTTTGTTTCATCGGCATTTTTGGGTGTTGGATAGTCTTTAATTATCTTGAATTTACTATCGTCTGGAAGTATGCCTTTATCTGTGCATTTGTATCCAAAATAAGTAACCTCATGTCCAAAAAATGAGCATTTTTCAGGGTGTAGTTTTAGGTTATACTTGCGACATATTTCAAATACATCTGTTAAGTTCTTCAGCATGTGATTTTCAGAACGACCTAGTACGACTAGATCGTCCATATAGAGAAATGCCTGTACTGGAGATAATCCAGCGAATGCTATAGACATCATTCTCTGAAATGAGTTAGGAGCTATTTTAAGTCCATATGGTAATCGCTTAAAACGGAACGAACCTTTGTCCGTTGAAAACGATGTTATGTCCCTTGAGTTTTCATCCATCTATTCTTGGTGAAAACCTGACGTTAAGTCAAGGCAGGAAAAATATTTTGCTCTGCCTAAGTTATCAAGAATATCATCTATTTTTGGTAGTGGGAATTTATCAGCAATCAATTTCTTGTTGATTGCCCTATAATCTACAACTAATCTCCAACGTTTCTGGTCGCTTCCAGGTAGAGATTTTTTCGGTACCAAAAGAATTGGGCTATTGTATTCTGAAGCTGATGGTTCTATTATATCATCATCTAGTAGCTTGTCTACTTGTGTCGCAATTTCCTCCTTATGTTTATAAGGAATTCTATAATTTTTAACGTATGATGGCTCTGTATCTCTCAAGCGTAATTTCTGCTTGTAAAAATTATTAACCGAAATTCTTTCCGTTTCGAGTGCAAAGACGTCAATATATTCCTTACACAGATTCTCAAGTTCGGGTCTCACAAAATCAGGAAAATTTTTAGACAACAATTGCAATTTTATCTGATCACAAAATTTGTCATTTGGAATGACTGTTTCATAATCATCTAAATTTTCAGTTTTCAGGTTTATGTTCCTGATAACAACATCGTTTGGTGTCGTGTTTATTATTCTCACTAAGGGTTTAGTACTTGTCGCAATTGTATTCGCAACAAATATTCCATCTTGAAGTTCCTGGTTTGGAATGAGAATATCCTTATCAGAGTTTTGGTTACTAATTGCCCTAATAACCTCTGACCTTGCAGGTATTGATATCGAATTTATACTTGGTGAATCAAGCATTGGAACAGTTATGTCTTCAGGATAATCGCTTGGCCGAAGTATAAGCCAACCCTGATCCGTTTGATAGTCCAACATGCAGTTGTATTTCCTAATGAAATCAAGACCGAGTATTCCATCAGATGGAATAGGAAATTCATCACTAACCACGTGAAATTCGTGTTTCACCAACAGGTTCTTAATTCTCAACTCTGTGGTAACTTTCCCCAATGTATAGGTTATACCTGCACCGATGCCGTGAAGGCTAGTTATGTCATTTAAATTAATTGAAGTGTTGCCTACCTGACCCGTTTTAATTACAGAAATATCAGCGCCTGTGTCAACTAAAAATATCAGGACGCTATCATTTAATGTTGTTCGCATTGAGACATATGATGTAAAATTCAAATTCATACTATAGATTCTACCGTTGTAATTGGTCCCATTTACTGAGTACCTGGGGTTCGGTCGTTTTCCGGACCATTATTCTGATCGGTGACCACTCTTACGTTTCCTGTATATCGGGATCCACGGTTATTTCCGCGGCCCCTTTGGTTGCGATTATCATTATTATTGTTGTAACGTCCGTTATTGTTACCCCCGGTAGGTATTCCTATTCCGGTTATTTGAATTGTTGTTATTTCCGCGATAACGTCCACGGTTATTTTTACGGTTATTTCCACGGTAGTTACCATGGTTTCCCTGGCTATTCAGGTATAGGACGGCATTCTGTTGTCCATATGCATCGGTACAACATTCGACAAATTTTGCCACTGCCTCGTTAAGAGTGTCAAACTTGCCCGACTGCATTATCAGTTTGACTTTCTCGTTACTCGCATTCCTGACCATTGCTCTAACCGCAGCCTTGGTCGAATATTTATCGGCTATCGATGGCGTTAAACCATCTGAAATATATGCTGATTGTAGGGATTTCGTTAACTCCTCTACTTCTTTTACATAGGCGTTCGCATTTTGCTCGCCTGTTTTATGTTCATTAGTTTGGCAGAAATTACATCGACCGATTCTCCTTTTACGTTCGATTTTAAGGAGTCTATCACCTGAGCCAAATTTGTCTCAGACCCTTTTAGTAGATTAATGGCAGTGCCCTTTAGTTTTGTTTTTACTAAATTAATGGCAATGGCATTATGGTTTTCACACACGCTGTCTACCAGTTCCAGGGCCGATATAAAGCCCTGTAAATTCTCAGGTCGGCCATCAAACTCCGGAATGAGTCTAGAGGCGACAGTGAGAAATTCGATCGGTGTTTGCGGCATATTCCCGTTATTCTGTTCCAAATTGTTATTATCAATAGGTGGGGTGTTGTCCCTCGTGTTATTATTACTAGATGGGACGTTGTCCCCCGTTGGCCGAGCAGTGTCGATTCCAACGCCTGGTGATTCAATGTCGTATAGGCAAGTAATGCTCTCCTGGAGTGAGAAAGGTATTTTTAGCTCAACTCCTTTTTTTATAGCAACAGAGATTAATTTTTCTCTGATGTCCGCATAAAAAGCGTCGGCTGCTACTTTATGCGTTGATGTCAAACGAGAGAATGAAACATTGAATAATGCTCTCAATCTCTCAAGATGACCTTCGAGAGCTTGTAGATGTTTATCGACGGTCTCCTTTTTGGTATCCCGTTCTACATTCAGGCACTTAAAAGATCTGTTAAAATCTTCCCTAATTCTCCTTGCCTTTGCGATTATTAAATCCCATTCCATTTAATCAATCATATAAAATTTAAACTCTAAATTCTCCTATTAACCCAATAAAAAAAAATTAACACGGAAATTAAAATGTAAGTGCCGTTTGTATCATTTTAGGTAACAATTAAACCTTGTCTAAATCATTGGCCATAGATCGCCTATAATTCTTACGCAGGGATCTCTTGTGTAATTGATATAAATGTGTTAGCAGCTGAACTGCTAGAAGCGAGATTATTATTATTAAGTAGACAGTCGGTGGTTGAATTTGCACCACCTTAACCTCGTTTATAACATTTGCATTGGGTTTTTCCATTTTAGATTCCTGGAAACCCATTTTAAAATTAAGAAACCCCGTTAAGGGTACAGCAAAATAGGGAGAAATAATATAATTTTTAATATTGATATTTCTTTTAAATATACATAATTTAAAAGTATTTACTTTTTTATTATTTTAATAATTCACTTACTACAATTGTAATTTTATATATATTTTTGTTGTTGCTGCTTAAGTTGTTGTTGCTTTTATGACGATCATATTGTCTTATTTTCCTGGTGGTGTTTTGGCCACACCACCCTTGGAGCACTTGGCGTGTGTCTCCGGCAATACACATCCGCATTGCTTCTTCATTGATTTATCCATTGTGTTATATCTATCTTTATGTACGAGTAGCTGATCACAAATATGGACGGCAACAACTTGTATTCTTAATTATTTGTAGGGTTGAAATCAATTTTTGTGTGTTTTAGAGAAACCGGTATATGTTACTACACATTTTGTGTAATTATTAACTTATTAAAATTTTTGTTAACGACATCAGTATTTTTGTTTTCACTAACAAACACATTGCATCTTCGTTTTTATTCTAGTTTATTTCTTATTTCGTATTTTTTTTTGTCTTTTGTTTCCAATGCTAACAAATTCGGCACATCGGATTTTAATGCTTCCACTTGTTTTTGTTTTTATTTTAGTTTTAAATTTTTTTTTTAAATTAAAATTGTATATATTAGTTTAGGCACATATTTCAATATAATTATTCTTTAAGTTTCTATTTTTTGTATTCAATTTATTTAATTTTTAAATTTTATTGTTTTTAAAAATTGTTTTTATTTTGAAGTTATTTTTAATGTTTTGATTTTATATATCAAATAAATTGTTGTTTTTAAAGATTTTTAGTTTTAACCGATTTCACGGTTCTTTTTTTTTTTTTTGGATTTCAATCCAATTTCTTAGTTTTTTTTTTATAAGTTTAAGTATCTCAAAACTTTTTTTTTTTTTTAGTTTCACATATAAGTTCCTTTAAACGGGTAGTTTATACTGCAACGTTTTAATTAAATTTTTTTCAATTTTATAAAATTGTGTTAGTTTTTTCTGCAGTTTTTTTTAGATTTTATTGAGATATTTAGATAAGTGTTTTCACGTCTCTTTAGTCTAGATTTTATTTTTTTATTAAATTTTATTATAAAATTTTTGATACAAGTTTTTCACTTTTTGTTTGACACTTTTTTATGTTTTTTAAGATTTTTTTTTTTTTTTAACTCCGGTTCTACCGATATCAAAGTAAAAATAAAACGATATGCTTATGTTTAGCTCTGATGAGCAACTAATCTTTATTTATTTTAAAGTCTCTTATTCTACCTTATTAGTAACCATGTGAAAATGCAACGTTGCAATTCCCACGGTGAATATAGTCAAGGTAGGTCGCGTAACTGAATTAAAATAATTAGGCTTTTAGCCAATCATAAATAAGGTGTCAAGTTGTCATATTTTAAGGTATGACAACGTTGACTTGTCAATTACGCTACAATCCGAATGCTGGTAGAATAATGTAGCGATTATATTATGATCATTTATAACAATTTCTATAACAATAGTATGATAATATTGGGATCAATTTAGAACCATAATATGGTAATCTAATTATCAAATTAGTATTAAGAAAAGAAAAGAGTGTGGTTGTCACAACCACAGTAACATGGTTGTAGCTAGCATACATGTATGCTGCTCTTTAAATATGGTTACCCCAAACATGTTTTTTCCTTGTGTGTAAAAACTGTTATAGGAAATTCTCATAGAAAATTTAGTATCCTCAATATGGGATTAACTGCTTCATCAATTACTAAACAAGGCGATTAAAACTTTTTTTAAACTTTTTGGTTAATAGTTGAGGAGCATCTTTTCAAAACATGACTATTCCACTTTTTGTGTTTTCGCACAAATTGAGAAAATAGTTTTTTAGGTATGCCCCTATGTTTTTAACCCGAAATTTTCTTGCATTATTATGGACTACAAGATTAGTCATTGCTTTGTATAGGATTCAAAAATTTAGCAGTAATATGTTTGGAATAAATGCAAGATTTGCAATGGAATAATCATGTTTTGATTCAAACCACTGCGGACTAATCTTGTTTTGCTGAAACTTATTAGGTATCAGATATCTTGTGTTGAATTAAAATAACTTTAGGTTCATCTTTAAATAAATAAAAAAATAAAAAATAGTCTTGGTCCGGAAATGGTGGCAACCAAATTTACTCCTTTCCCCATGGTTACAAGGTTTCACAAATGCCAGTGCACATGGGTCACAGTCTGAGTAGTCCCTAAAATAAAAATAAAATAAAAATGCAAATCAGATTAGTAGATAAATAAGACAAAATTAAAAACATAATATGAAGCTGGTAATACTAACTTCTTTTTATTTTGCCGTCCACGCTTCCTACTTCTTGAGCCTGTATTAATAAATGCTACTGTACTTTGACGCTCCATTTTCAAAAATTAATAACTCTTACGATTGGGCAAACACAATTCACAAAATACCACTTTTATACTGTCAAACAAACGCCATGTTTTTAATAATATGAATTAACGGCCTAATCAGAGTTTCACAGATTGGGCGTGTTTACACGAGTGTTGTGCAATCGTTCAAAAACAAAAATTGCAGCTTGCCGTATTGAAAAATTTAAGAAGATAAGTTCTGAGTGTAAAATGTAGGGATAAAACATGTTTTGTTACAATTTATACTAAAATAGTTAATAAACTTCTGGATTAATCATATTTTGTTCCAAAAATGTATAATTGAAATGGGTAATGTCATTTTGAAGTGGAATAATCTACTTTTGATGAAATCATGCATTTTAATTTTTTTTCCTGGTGTAATTATAGAGATTTCCCACAATTTTAATTCAATAGATTATAGAGATTTCATACAATTTTAATTCAATTCAATGCTACCAAACAAAAAAAAATCACTTTTGTCAAAAGTGGAATAATCATGTTTTGAAAAGATGCTCCTCAGTTTATCTAACTGACTTATATTTCTAAGCAACTCTGTGTTTTTATATAACTGTGTTTTTATTGCCAAACATACATACAAGGACAGGTAAAACTTAACGCTAAGAGGGTGTCATAAAAAAATTTAGGCGGTGTCGACAAACGTTTTTGCTAACGCCGGATTTTTTCCTTTTTCCTTTTATCACTATCGACGCCACAGACTGGGGATTTCGCGGAAAAAAGTCAAATTGTCAACATAGTCTTCATGCAATATGCAGTGATATGTTGCAATTTTAGACTAAATGGTACAATGAAATCAAACAGATTTACTCCGATCTGACTGCCAGTTTTTTTTTATATCCGTCTCAAACTCAGAACTTGTGTGTTTTACCGAACCAACTTAATTTAAACCTAAGGATTTAAATACGAATAATATTTTACTATGTGAGCTAACTTTTTTCTTTTTTTTTCTATTTAAAGTAGTATATTTCAGTATACTAAAATTGAAAAAAAAAATCTGCAGAGACTTAAGTTTTTTTTTTTTTTGTGTATTTTTATGAACATATAACAAAAATCCGATTTTTCTCCAAACATTTGGACCTGCAATTTTATCTTTACTTTTCCTCAGTTTGAAATCACACCTAATACATTGTCTTATATCTGTTTTAACATTATTAATCAATTTCAAGTGCCACCAGGCGCCACCTCTCAATTTGTTGCATTACACAGTACAACATTTTTCAGCTGATTGATTCGGGACTCAATTCTGATAAGGCTCTTTTGTTTAACATAATTCGAGAACCACTAGCCAGATTTTGCTGAAAAAAATTTAGAAAAATCAAGAATTACAATTACTTCCATCTGTTTATATAATATTTTGCTACATAAGCAACAGTTTCGCAGTTATAAATAAATGTATGAAGAAAAAAAATATTTTTTGCCCAAAAAATTTTAATTTTTTATTTTTAATTCATAAAAAATCCAAAACAGTACAAAAAAGTTCAAGTCCTATTACTTTCGCGTAAAGTCGCATAACCTATGAAAAAATGAGACATAAATCATGAAAATCGATGAACGCGTTTCGCTTTTATTCACAATTAAGTGAAGGTATGCATTTCAAAAATTTGCTCGAGATATGCACAAAATTCTTTGCAAAAACATTTATGACTTTTTTTATGATTCTCAGAATTAAAAAGCGGTAATAAATGTGCGTGGAAAATTGAAAGGAAAAAAGGAAAGTGCACTTTTTTAATTATTTGGGCTTTTTCGTTGGCTACCTGCATGATTTTTTTACACAAATTGCACCCACATTTATGAGTGGTCATGTTTTAGAACGTTTCGAAAAATTTTAAACGCACACGAAACAGGTATATAGCCACCCTTAAAAGATGCGCTAATTCATAAGTACCTTCCAGTAAAATATTGAAACTTACGTAGTATTTATAGGTGTTCACTGATCGATTTTTGTCATTCAACAAGTGCTGGCGAACGCGAAAAGTACAACCGATTTTTCTCCGTTTTTTAATTATAACTGAAGCTATAACCATTACCGAGGCACTAGATCCGAAAAAATTTGGTGATTTTTGTCTGGAGACGGCAAAAAAGTTTGTTGCACTATACTAGTGGTACAATATGCCACCAACACTCCACAAAATTCTGATTCATGGAAAATATATAATTGAAAAGTGTATTTTTCCTGTAGGCTTATTATCCGAAGAGGCTCAGGAAAGTCGTAACAAAGACTATAAAAAATATCGCCTTAGACACTCCAGAAAATGCAGTCGAATTGCCACGAACGAAGATATTATGCACCGAATGATGGTAACATCAGATCCCATGATCTCACACTTGACTCCTTCATTTAGCCAGAAAAAGCATAGTGATATAAGCGACGAAGTTAAGGCTCTTTTAGAATAATAAATTAAAAAGTAGATTTAAAATAAATAATAAATTAAAAATTAACAAAATCATTTAAATTTTTTTGTTAGTTAGGTCTTTTTACATTGTAGGTAACGATATACATTTGTCTAGCTTTCTTTATTTTGATTACTTTTGTACATAACTGTATAAATAAAACTAAGTTTGTGATGAAATTAAAAATAGATTTAAAATAAATAATGAATTAAAAAAATCATTTAAATTTTTTTTGTTAGTTAGGGCTTTTTACATTGTAGGTAACGATATATATTTCTCTAACTTTCTTTATTTTGATTACTTTTGTGTATTACTATATAAATAAAACTAAATTTGTGATGAAATCATTATATTTTTTGAAAATATATTTTTTTCCTCACCTCCATACAAAAATCCCCAGTGTGCGCCACCTTGATATTTTTAACTGAAAGAGCTAATATCGAAAATTGCAATATAAATGAGAATGATAAAAAAGTGGAATAACGTTAATTAAGTAGATCAATTTCGCAGTCTGAACTCCCCATTAGAAAATAAAGCCCTATCAATAAATTTTATCTGTTGTTATTTCTGTTTTAGCTGAAAACCATATATTATAGAGAGTATATTTATTTTTAGAGTATTAAATAAAATCCTTTGCCAACAAACTGTCAACATGTTACAAATGCAAAATAATAAAAAATATAAAAAATTTAAATAAATAAACTGAAAACATAGAAATATTGTTTGGAAGCTGTACAATTTAGAGATAGACAAAAAAAAATAAAACAAAAATTTCGAATATTTATATTCATGTATTAAATTAAGCATACCTCGTTTTAAAATTTAATATTATTTAACAGAAATCTCACAAAAAAAAAAAAAACTTTTACCTACAAATATTTATTTTATTTTATTATTTATTTATATCTTCCGGTATCATTAAAAATTTCCTCCCTATTAAACAATTGTTTGCAAAATAAAACAAATCCAAAAATAATACAATCAAAGTTAAAGAAATAGCGGGCGTAAAACTTTGTTCAAATTCTTACAACTTTATGTTGAAAATACACTTTGCCTTCAGTTTTTCTTTAAATATAAAATAATAAAAAAAAAACCTAGCGCACAACAAGTACGATGAAGTATAACAAAATGCGTTCCATTGCTTGTTGCACACAAATGTACACACAAACAATTGAATGGTGCGGTGAGAATCAACGATGCGGAAATCCAAATAAACGTAGAACATTTGTTTTCCTTTTTTCAATACTACCATCTTATGGCACATGGACACATAATGCCTTAAAAATTATGTTAGCGATACGTAGCGAATATTTAAAAGAAGGAGCAACAAAAATGTAGTTCGATAAATTTAATACTTTAATGAACAAAATTTAAAATTTTTTAAAATTTTAAAAAGTGCTTCAAGAACAAACACTCCAATTTAGTATTGAAGTGTTGAAGTTTATCGTCCGATGTAATTTTCCATATTTTTTTTATGGAAATTATTACATAAATTTAACCATCCACTGCATCAATTTAGTTTGTAATGAAATTCAAACTAAATTGGATTTAGTATTCAGTGCAGATGAACACTTGCCCCCTATTTTATTACTTCCAGTTAAAAAACGTAAAATTACCGATACAATGGACGCCTACGCGAAATGCGCCCCAAAAGTTGCGATTGATCCTTTAAAATACATCATTTACCCCTCGTTTAAATGCTAAAATCTAAAGGCATCTCTTCTGTATGTTAGCCCATACAATTAAAATCACTTATTTGAAATGTCTGATTTTTGAGCAGGACGTTAAGCGTAAAATGTTTTACCTTTTGGCTATTTCCGCAAAAATTTTCATAAAAATCCCGATTCAGAGAATGTTTAGCCCATAGGACACTCAACGAGGTTGATATATCCCATCCCCCAACACGCTGAAAAAAAACATCAATCTAGCACACACACATAGAAAGCAATTCTGCTATTTGCCAACTGAAATTTGGTTACTACGACTCAAATTCGAATATTACGAATTTCAGTCGGTTGGTACAACTGGACATTAGTTTTCACAACAAAATTTTGTTAATTGAACTGAATTTTCTTCAACAAAATTGTTTATCGTTGCCTAATTTAGGCGATATGAGCCAAAATATTTTAGGGTGCATTTTGGAAACTAAAGCATATAAAAGAGAAGTTTTAGACAAAAAATATTTCTCTTACCAAGTTACGCTCGAAAAACATTTTTTTTTCTGCTCCTATTTAAAATATATTGCGATATTTTTGGAAAAAGCGAAATTAGGCGAAAAAGTATCTAAACTTTAATTTATATTGTTCAAACTTCTTATTTCTGCAACATTTCATAAAAATCCGTCTATTAGAGTATAAGTTAAGACGATGACCTTTAGAGGAATCCTGATAAAATCCTGTGAGTCCTTGAACAAAAGCAAGGACTTATAAATAAAGATAAAGCTTTAATCTTACTTATATTTTTGAAATTTTACGAAATTTTGATTTTGAAGCTTTCTCGCTTCCAAACCGTGGACGGCACACGAAAAATTTCAGACATTAAAAAGAGGCGCGCGGAATTATATCATTGCAAATAAAAACCAAATTCAAACGCAGAAAGACCTTTATCATTGGGCTTCACAAACTTATAAGACTATAACAAAACAAAAGAAGCGATATTTTCAAGGTATAACAATTGTAAAACTATTACAGGAACTCAAAGCTTCCATTCTTTTATACCTTTAGATGAAACTTCACTAAAAGTTAGCAAATATTACGTAAGTTAGCAGTATGAGCTGCGCAAAATTATATATTAAATCTAAAAAAATGAAAATAAAAAAAAACTTACCAAGGGTAAGTCCATATTTTGGGGGTGTCAGAAGAATTTGATAATACGATTCTTGTTCTATTCTATTAGAATTACAAAAAAATCTGTATAACTTTCAAAGTATAGCTACTTTATTCTTTTTTGTCAAACAATGATATCAAAATATAAGGAAGTTAACAAGAGATGAATTAACTTAAAAAAATGAAAAAAAAACGCCATTTTAATTTTTTTATGTGTAATATATATTAAATAGACCTCTCTAAAAATTTTTTTTTTGGAAAAAACACTTGGCCTTTGAAATGTTTTCCCAGTTTAAAGTTTTATTTTTGCCAAAAAAAAATGTTCAGTGTAATAGAAAATTTGTACAATGTATGTTTTCGAAAGCTGACTTATATACCTTTCTAATGGCACTAAGACTTTGAAATCGGTTGAGCCATTCCTTAGTAATCGCTGCTTAAAAGTACCTATTACCGTCATTTTTCAAAAACTTTGATATTTTGCCACGCCCACATATTTTCAAAAATGCAATTTCTAAAAATGAGGTTGTGTTTGTATAAGTAAAATGTAGCCGTATGCAAAATTTCATCAAAATCCCAGGATTGTCGGGTTCAATGCATATCGGTTTTGATATGAAATTCATCTTATATGAATTTTTATACCTCTTGATTTTAAATTTTAGATGATGATGGTCGATTTTTATATATTAATTTTTTTTTTTCACTGGCGATCACTTGCATACAACTTCATAGTTTTATAAAACAAGGAAAACTAAAATTTTTTTCCTTTGCTTCAAAACTGGTTTATATTTTGTGTTAGAGTGAGAAAAATATGCAACATGCCTAGAATACAAACACTATAAAGACTACAACTTTTTATTTTCTCCGGCGTTCGTTTTTGAATTTCCCGGGAATTCCCTCTCAGTAAAGTTTCTTTTAAATTGACAATGTTTCCTATAAAAAGATTAATTCATAGGACCAAGGTAAATTACATAACGATCGCATTATCTCCGGTTTATTGGTAAAATTTTTCAACGCCTTTATTAGAATCTTAAATTTTTTAATATTTTAAATAAAAATTACATATAACAATACTACACATTTCCTTTATTATAATTCTTAATACTATTATTAAAGATTTTTCATGAAAACCCATTTATACACTGAAAGCATTATCCTCCGCATGACATTAATGAAACAATTTCATTAATTTTTTTGTAGATTCAATAAAGAATTTCTTTATAGACAAGAAATTAATAAATTTTTCGTAAACATTTTTTTTAGAGATATGAAATTATGTCAAAGACTTAATTTTTTAATTTTTTCATAAAATTTATTAATTTTATTAATTTTCATACATTTAAAACTTTGGTTTTAAGATCACATGTTTAACATAAATTATAAAGGGCTGTATTATATCAATGTAACCTTTTACTAATTTTGGACTTCTAGGAGATTGTCATATGAAGGGGATCACTAGCTCAGTTCCAATATATTTTTCAGGATATATGTCATGAATTTTAATATTATTAATTCAAAGAACTTCTTAATATTAACGAATTTTATGGAACTGTTTCATAAATTCTATAATTGCTTCATTTTCGGAATGATTCAATAGTTTTATAAAGAGTTTCATTAATTCTACAAACATTTGTAAACATTGACTTTAATGAAAAATGTTTCATAGATTCTATGAAAAGTTCAAATAGGCGAGTTCCAGTGACAATTTTCATTGATGCTGTGAAGAAGTAAAAATAATTCTCTCAGTGTAGACCCATCCATATTGATTAGTAAAAAAAGATAAATTGTAAATATTTCAGTAGCTGACGAAAATGCTAAATTAGATAGCTGAAAATTGCGTTATTAATATTTTAAATTTTGTATTATTTTTTGACAAGTTTATCAAAAAATTTAAATTTCCTAAAATAAAGTGTTTTGCAAATAATTCTTTAATTATAGCTAACTTTATAAATCGAATGCCATATTTGTCATCCGAAAGTCTTTTAGAAATGTTAGGTTTCAGGTTTTTCTGGTTTTGTTCAATTGTGGTATTTATATGACAAGTTCTTACAACCACATACTTGTTTGTTAAGTATTTTAGACCATGTCTGCTGAAATATGGTTTGGTATTATGCCACATAAAATTATATCTCCTTCTTCTTCTGTAAATTTGGTTTCCATTCCTAAAATTATATGAAAGATAAAAAATATAAATACGTTGATATTGGGAAATATTTTCATATATGGCACCATATCAAAAATGTAAGAAATCAGAATATCATATGTAATTTAATACGGTCACATATATTTAAAAATATACTCAAATATAAGGGCGGGTCGATTTAAAAATCGCTCAACGTTGAAGGAAAATCGTATTCTAAGGATCAAAATAAGAAACTTTGCCGAAGGAACCATACCCAGCAAAATAAGAGCTGAGGAAGAAGTACACTCAAAAAAAAAGTTTGTAAAGTCAGCAAAAAATTTTGCTGAGTCAGCAAAATTTTAGTCAGGAGGATGCTTGCAAAAAAGTTGCTAATGTCAGCAAAATCTTTTGCTGAAAATCAGCGAGCTGATTTTTAGCAACAAAATTTGTAGATTCAGCAAAAGTTTTGCTAACATTTAGTAAATTAGAAATACAAAAGCCTTGCTAAAAATTAATAAATTTGTTGCTGAATTTTAGTAGACTGAAAAAAACGCAAAAAATTTGTAGAAAAATTGTAATTTAGTTAATTTATTTGCTGAAAATCATAAAACATATTTTTGTGATTCTTTTAAAAATAATTTACTATAATAACGAAATATAAAAATTTTCATTTTTCCACATTGACGACATGAATTAATTTTGTTATGTTATATATATATAGAAATAAATATATATAACATAACAACAATTGTCTTTCAATTACTTACATCAATGGTTGTCTAAATGATGCTATCGCAACTGCCGAAGATAATTATAGAAACGAAAAAATAAACAAAAACAAACGAAACGAAAAAAAACAACCCTTTTTGCAATAAGAAAAAGGAACCATAAAAATCTACCTAAGATGTGTGTCTTTGTCTTTCACTTTACTCTGTCTACATTTCTGTATATGTTTGTTTGCAATTTGACCACACATATAAACATTTAGTTTAAATAAATAAATATTTTATTTTGTCTTTTATTTAATAGACAATTATTTTCACAAGCCGGTGACAACGCAAAATTTAAGTTATTTTAATCCTCAATTTTGTTTTATGTATGAAAAAGAGATATAAAAACTTCCATGGTTGATTTTTTTATATGTCTTATTAGAGTTGTACTTTTTAGTATCATTTTCCTCTTCTCTACTACATCTTTACATGTCGCGACATCTACTTCATTCTGCGCATATCTTTCAATCTGGTTGTTGTCCACACTATTAATGTGCTTATCAGCACAATTTTTTTTTAGCAAAATTAATTAGTAAAATATAAGTATATTAGTAAAGCATTAGTGTAAAACAGTTAAGTGCTGAATAAGTATAACAAAAATTTTAGCTGAAAACAGGATCTTAGCAAAAAATTTAGCTAAAAAATAGTATACCTGATTTACAAGACGTTTTACTAACTTTTCTACTAACTTATTTTTTTGGGTGTAGTAAAAACACAACATCTACTGAGTCGGATGTGGTGCAAATTTAGGTGAATCATTAATGATTTTAACATTGTCGTGTCATTGGGCGGATGGAGTGAATATATAACTTCTTTAATAGCATTTTAAAAAGTGCATGGATGCTATTTTTCAATAGTTCATGGAAGGTCTTTTTCAAATATATATTAACATTTTTATTTAATAAAAATGAGCAGCATGCTTTAGGGATGTTTCTTTAAATATTAAAAAAAATCTTTTGGTGCCAGCGAGTATTGAACACACGAATCTGAGACACGATCTGCTGTATTGGAGTAGACCGCGCTACCATTTGCACCAAAGTTACTTATGCAATACAACAAACTTAAAACAAACTTAGGTTGAAAATATTGATATATTTTTATGAAAACAAGAAAAATATGCTACACAAATATATAATAAAAAAGATAAAATAATGATTTTTAAAACATTTTTATTATGTGATTTCGTATCACTGAGATATAAATTATTTTTAAAATATTTTTAAGTTTTGATGAGGTTAAAAAAATATTAAGAAATAATAAAATTGCTCATTTAACAATTTTGAATTCATTGCATATTTTAAAATATTTTTTTAATAATTAATTTGACGAGAAGTGTCTTTAGTAATATAATGACAATGAGAAATAAATATTGTAGAAGTAGTTTAACTTCAGGTAGGGAAAAGTGGCCTGCAATGAAACGAGTGTGCCTTGGAACTTAAGATCTTTTAATGTTCCCGTATTTTTTTCTAAAGATTTGGAGAAAGAGGTCGGTAAAAACTCTATAGGTAAATTAAAGTGATATATTTAAATTAAGTAAAAGTTATTAATTAATTAATTTACTAATTAATTATTATTATTAATAAACTAGCTTTCGAAATTTGGCTTCGATATTTTTTGGTTTTGCTAATTTTTTGCGATCCGAAAAAATAGAATTAAAAACTCCACTAGATGTTTGAAGCCAAAATCAAAATTTTTTACCTAATTTTTTTTGAATACTGCACACGTTTCAAGGCACACCTGAAAAGCATATCTTGAAAAATTCGATAAACTTATTTTTAACAGTGAAATACATCTTTGCATTTTCGAATCAACATAACAATAAAAAATATAAAACCTTACGTTTTTTTATATTTTTAAATAAGTTTTACAAAAAGTTCCATCGCAAAGACCAAAAATATGTTATTAATTTAGATACCAATTAATTTATATGGTGATGCAAATGCTGTTTAAAATAACTTTAATTTAACATTTTTGGCAGTTGTTAACAATAACTTCTATTAAAGTGAAAAATGTGCGTATGCTAATGCTTTGGAAGTCAAGTTAAAGAGGTTCTTAAAGCACTACTTCCACTTTATTTTGCTGGGTACCTCTAAAACGAATTCTGATGTCCCGAATTTTGACCCGTAGGGTCAAATTTGAAAAAGCCCACTTTGATATTCAGAAAGTAGGAGGAATCTCTCCAAGATTATGGGAGCTACTTCTTCTCCGGGAGACGCGCTAGCAGATTAATGCATGAATCATCATTCTAGGTGACAGTTAAGGGGTTAAAATTTAAGTTGAAGAGTGTTTTTATAGCAAAATGTACAAATCTCGGGATAGAGATATTTCAGAAAGTAGGAGGAGTCTTTCCAAGATTAGGGTCTCTATTTCTTCTCCGGAAGACGCTCTAGTAGATTATATTTGATTGGGGTTGGATTCGATTGGGTCACTATAAATGGGTCAAATTGGAATTTTTCAAAATTTGACCCTACGGGTCAAAAGTCGGGACACCAGAATTCGATTTAGAGGTATGGTTCCTTCGGCAAAGTTTCTTATATCAAACTAATATAATCATATAAAAACTTTTTCAATCGGAGAGCTAAATATTTTTAAATTTATTTCAAAAACCGGCAGTAACCAACTTTTGAAAAATGCTAATTTCTTAATATTTCAAAATTCATTTTTTTTTCAGTTTTTTGCTTTTAATGCTTGTAAAAGTTAACGAATTTAATGGTTAAATTTTATTTTTTATATCCGTTTATAAAATGCAAAATTATTTCCGCTTATATGAATTACTTAGAAATATTCACATTCCCACAACAAAAACATTCATTCAAACAATAAAAATAAATTAAAAAAACAGAAACACTACACCAGCAATCAGTAGAATTTGGAAATACATACAATAGATATTTTGCGGATGAACGCGTCCTAGAAACTTGCAATACACTTTTATATATAAAGGTACTTAAGGATTTCTTTAACAAAATATTAGCTAAAAACCATATGTGTACTATGTTCTTTATGGGGCCTTCTTCTCATTTTTTAAATAAAACTGGTCAGACACTGATTACATTTTGTATTGAATTTATATATATTAGCAATTATTGCACCGTGCAACAGTAGTTTTCACACATGTACAATTCAATATATACGTTAAACTAGAGACCATATATAGTTAACCAACTTTTTCAGGGTTTTGCCACTACATTAAGATTAATTTTTAAAATGAGTTTAAAGTTAAAATTTTTCAAATAAATATTAAAATACTTGTGCTCATGATATGACTTAAATATTGCTATCAAATGAAAGGTGAAATCACCTGCTTTAAAAAATATTAGTCATAATTTTCCAGAATCAACATATTGAAAATGTCATTAAAAAATGTAAACCCTCGATATTCTTTGTAATAGATTTTTCCAAAATAAAATATTTCTAAAGATTTGATAAACTGAAAAATTTAACTAAATTTCATCAATTTAGTTATTCTTGCTTAGTTTTAACAAAAAGTATAAATTTTCTTCTAGAAACAAAAATTGAATATTTTCCATAGTGAGTTTTCACATAACACTACAAAAGATAAATATGGACCACTAACAATTCCTAATTTAGATAGAAGTTTAACTGTTGTATCGAAAAAAGTTAAAAAATTCAAAGTAAAAAGTATAATAATAGCAAATAAAAAATTGTGAATTTGTTACAAATAAAATAAGAAATTGCTATTCACCACAAAAACAGTTTTTCACCTCAAAAATTCTTTTTCAACACAAAAATTTTGTCACTTACAGGATTTTGTGGTAAAATACCATAATAGATGTGAGAAAAATTGTTGTGTTGAAAAAGTATTTTTGAGGTGAAAAATAAATTTTTGTGGTGAAAAACAATTTCTTTGGTGAATAAAAATTTCTGTGGTGAAAAAAAAAAGAATTTGTGTGGTGAAAATAATCTATTATTCTCATCTAGCGTCTGTTAAAAAATATTTCAATCACCAAACTGTTGGAGATGAATTTGTTGCGCGTAGTTTTGCTCATAACTTTTTAGCTGCTACACCGATTTTTTTTAATTTTTAATACAAAAATTCTCGAAAAAATTTCCATTAATCTAGAGTAACACTGCTTGAGTGTTCGTGATGAATTTAAAATCTTCAAATATATTGAAGGACTCAATTTGTAAATTTTAACAATTTTAACCAATAATTTTTTAAAAAACAGAAAATATTCTCACCTTTCATTTGATACCCATATTGGGTAATGAGTGCAAGAATTTTAATAGTTTTTGGAAATATTTAAACTTTAAAGTCTAAGTAAAAGAAATTTTGACGTAATGCAGAAAACGGAAAACGCTGATTAACTATATGTGGTCTTTAGTTTCCTGTACAAATTAATTTTTCCATGTGTGAGAAAAAATATCAAATTTCTTGCAGGGTGTTTTTACCCTCCACATACTGTGATGACGGTATATATCAGTTTGTCACTCCATTTGTAACGTATTCAGCGATGTCCGTCTGTCAGTGGAAACGGCGCGAAAACGCAATAGCGACTGCTAATTTTTACCTACAAGAAAAGAAAAAACAGGGGTGGGTAACCATATTCGAAGAGCTTCACACACTTATGGGATATATCACAAAATTTTTGGAAATAATTCAGCCCTTTCTTACTTAGTTGTCCGATTGCAATTAAATTTGTAATCTGCATAAGTGACGTAATATCAAGCTTAAGTTTTGATTTTGAACCTTCCAACCCAGGCGACAATATGACCACCCAAAATAGCGAACTTATTGCATATCAAATTTTTAAAAAATCACTTTATTGTGTCTATTAATAAATATTTTATTGAATGGTGAAAATTTACATTTTAACAAAAACTGAAATTTTTACCTTTCTATTAGGATTTCCCAATATTTGTAAATACTGTTCAAGTGGTCATAATTATTGAATGCGCAGTTCGACGTAAAAAATTTATACATCCTATAGCTTATTTTGTAAATATTTCAAAACTTTTTTCAATTAATCGCTTGGTTGAACACTTTAAAAGTTGTCAATTAAATAATTGCTCAAATTTGCTTCGTGTCTCACATTTGTTATACCATCGGTAATAATAATTTTCATCAAATGGAAATTTTTTTGATCTCTTTTTGGTGCTTTCTTGTAGTAATAATTAAAATTAAGTTTCATGGGACTTTTTTAATTATTGTTATTTTAATTTAAGTTATATTCTTCCAAAACACAAACTCATATTAAAATATTTCCAATTTATTTTTTTCTTTATTAACAACTATTTTGTTATAAAAATAACAATAAACATCTCCAAATTAGACATTTTGAAAAGTCTTTAAAATTTATCAAATTCGTGGGTCATTTTGGATTCCAGGCTACAGTGGGTTAATGAAATCCGATGAAGTTAGAAATCAATATATGAATAATTTTGGGTATATAAAATGTATAAACGAAATAAAAATAAATTTTTCGAAATTTGGGAGTTTTTAGTAATATTACACTTTTGTCCACAATGGGGCATTTTAGGCCAACTTTCAGCTCGGGTTAACGTTGTCCAAAAACAAAAACGATTTCTACTAGTTGGAAACCAAAAAATTTACCAAAAAATAGATCCGGTAGGTGGGCCGGAGTCAAAATTTTTATATTTACAATGTAATTTTGCTTTGAAGCATTTCTAATTTTTAATTGCAAAATAATATTGTATATAAAAAGAGCGGGCAGTGCCCATTTATGATTAGAATGATTATTTTAACATATAATACTTCTATCTGTACACTTCTGTACAATTAGTTTCATCAGTCAAAATATACATCAATTTTACTACATAAAATATTTTTGTACAAAGTGGTAGTGGCAGTAGTTCAGCTCCGCTCACTTTCAGTGGCAACATTATATACTTTGTGGACTACCTACATACCAAATTTCAGGTCAACATCTTTAAAATCAGGTTTTTGTCGTCCTAACCTGGAGAAATAAGAGGCATATTAAGTCAGTGTCTACAGGTGTCGAAAATTTTTTAAATTACTTATTCCACTGCACTCAAAACTGTTATATACATATATATAATCCTGTAATTACTAGTTGGAACAAAGGGCCAGTACAAATGATTTCCATTGAATTCTGTCTTCAGCGTGTCGTTTTGCATCCCTCCATGTCATTCTGGCTGTACTGAGTTCGGATTCTATTTGACGTCTCCACATGTTAGCAGGTCTTCCTCTACGTCGGCTGCCCTGGAGATGGAAGTCCAGGGCCTTTCTGGTAACGTCTTCTTGGCTTTTCTGAAGGTATGGACCAGCCAGTTTATCTTCTATACTCGTATATCAGTCGTAATAGGGTTTTGTTGTGTTTTTTGCCAAAGATCATTATTTGAAATTATTTGAGGCCAGAAAATACATAATATTCTTCGCAAACAACGGTTAACAAATACTTGGAGCGCATTTGTGTCCTCTCTACTGATGTTCCAAGTTTCGGAACCATATAATAATACTGCTTTCACATTAGAATTGAAAAGTTTGATTTTTGTGCGAAGAGTTATGTGATTTGACTTCCATACTTTGTTAAGTCTTTGCAATGCGGTAAGCTATGTCCTCCTTACTACCGCCTGAAGTTGTTATTATGCTGCCGAGATAACAGAAGCTGTCGACGTCTACGAGTGAGTTTTAAAAAATTCTTAATGGCTCTGTATTGTTGGTGTTGACATGTAATGTTTTTGTCTTCGATATGTTAACTTTTAGACCAGCTTTGGATGCATTCTCAACAAGGATATTAAACTTTGTTTGCATACTGTTGTAGCTGTGTGAGTATAGACATATGTCGTTGGCGTAATCAAGATCGTCCAATTTGCCCTGCAGTCCAAAAGCAATGCCACAATCACCTTTCATCGATTGTTCCATGACAACATCTAAAACGATGTTAAAAAGGAGAGGTGAGAGCATACAACCTTGTCTCACACCTATTTCCACTGGAAATTTGTTGCTTATAAGACCCTCGTGCAGTACTCGACAGGATGCATTATCATATAAGCCTTTAAAAAGCTGTATCAGTAGTTCTGGAATCCCTTTGCATCTTAAAGCGTTCCATATGGCCGGTAGGTGTAACGTATCAAATGCACGTTCAAAGTCTATAAATAGCAAGTATAATGGAGATATCCACGCAACAGATTCCTCTACTATTATTCGAAGGCTACATATATGGTCTACACATGATTTACCTCTTCTGAAACCGCATTGTTCGTTGCGAAGTTGAGGTTTAGCAATTCGTTTGTTCAGAATGTGGGCTATGATTTTATTTGTCATGTTTAAAAGGGTGAGACCTCTCCAGTTTTTCATCCCTTTATTATTAGCCCTTCTTTGAGTGCATCCGGTAGATGCTTGTTGGTTCAGAAATACACTATAAGTGGTTTAAATAATTTGGCTGTGGTGGAGGAGTCTGCTTTGAACAGTTCAGGGGGGAGAGAGTCTGGCCCTGGAGCCTTATAACGCTTTAGAGAGGCAATTGTAGATTGAATCTCCTCTACGTCAGGTGGTTCTATATCAATATTTGTTATACGTGCTTGATGTTCTATTTCACTGCAGTTACAAATATTTGTGGTTGTCGCAAAATTGTTCTTAGATAGCATATTCCTGTAATGATCTTCCCTTATTTTCGCTTGTTCTTCTTTAGAGTATACTAATTCATTCGTCGCAGTTTGTAAAGGTTTAGAGTTGACATGATTGCGATCTGCTATGATTTTAGTTATTTTGTACAGATCTCTAGTTCTCTGTGTTTCACTGGCTTTTTGTGCCTCGGTGGCTAGATTGTCAACCCACTTTCTCTTATCACGCCTTGCACTTCGCTTCACGTGCCGGTTGGCATCGTTATATTTTTTTTGGAGTTCCGATTTTGATTCTCGTGTTATTGCAATTTTTAGTTGTTTGCGGTTCTCGATGAGTTCCCATGTGCCGTCCGATATCCAAGGTTTTCTTGTTTTCTTTACATAACCCAGATCTTTTTGGCCAGTTTCAAGCAATATGGATCTTGCTTGCGACCAGTATTGATTTGGGTTATTAGTGCGGAGCTTCTTGTACACAGTTCGCTTGCAAAAGCCGTCAAAGTGGTTGCATTTGATAGTTTACCTATATCAAATTTTCCGTTTTTGTTGATTTGGTTTTGGGAAAAGGCGGCAATCTTAAGACGTATTTCACCTACAACCAAGTGATGATCACTTCCCACATCAGCACCTCTCTTACTACGCACGTCTAGAAGTGACCCACGCCACATGTGACTGATCGCAATGTGATCTATCTGGTTTTCCGTGATGTTGTCTGGGGATACCCATGTAACTTTATGGATATCCCTATGCGGAAAAAGTGTGCCACCTATAACAAGATTATGGTTACTACAAATCTCTGTAAGCCGTAAATCGTTATCAGTTAGGCGGCCCATACCATGCCTGCCCGTAACTTTCTCTCTTCTCATATTATCGCTCCCTAGTTGAGCATTAAAATCTCCAAGAACAATCTTGATGTCTCCGATGTTCGTGTTGTCAAGTACCTTTGAAAGGTTACTATAAAAACTGCTTTTCTCGTCATCGTTTGCTCCGTCAGTAGGAGCATAACATTGGATACAAGTAAGATTACGGACCCGATTTCTAAATCTAGCCATTATAATACGATCACCAAACGGTTTCCACTCTAAAAGTGCTCTACGACATTAAAAGGCCTACGCCGCTTGATCTGGGCTGGTCAGAATGTTTACCAGAGAAAATAAGGGACATGTCGCTCTCTGTTCTGTTTTATGAATTCACATAATTATCGGAGTGTAGTAAGAAATCTTTGAACAGACATCTCTGAGAGTCTACGTCTGTGTGTAGAAAACTTTGTTTAAGAGCTTTGTTTAATTTTAATTGAGAATCCTGTAATGTGGAGTAAAAATGTTAGCGTTTCTATAGAGGTTTTATTTTTTGATTGAAGTCTATAAATTTATTGAAAACTTTTCAGAGCCTTTTAAGCATAACCTCCTGTAACGTTATACAAAAATGGTAGACTACTAAAGTGTTGTGATGTGTGCTGTTGGTAATAATGGTTTATATTTCGAATAACAAAAGTCACTTGTGTTTTAACAGAGAAATTGTTTTGAAATATTTTGTAAAAATGTATGCATAAACATACGAAAAAAAAAACTAAATATTTTCTACATCACTTTGAGGCATCAACTATGGCTCAACGCTTTAACCACATCTATGCATTATATCATGGTCAGGAATACAAAAAAGGAATTTTTTGTTTGTGGGTTTTCTGGTTTTCAAATAAAAAAAAAATAAAATAAAAAAAATTATGATAATCCAAAAAAAAGAGTTAAAAACTACAAAAAAAAAATAAAATAGCCTAAATATTTAATATTTTTAAGTTTTTAATATTCAAATTTAAATGTATAAATTCATACAAATAGTTGAATTTAACATTCTCGCTATTATAACACAAAAAAAACTCCTCTTATAAGTGCAATTAAAAAAAGTTTTTAATTTTATTTTTTCTGTGTTTGGTTATTTGTTGTTTGAAGTGGCTTTATAACGCGCTTTATAAACTTGCGTGATGTCACGTTTTGCTTGTTAAACTAAACCAACAAACATTACACAAATATCGTCGTTATCCCCTACTAAAATATTACTATAACTCTTACAACAACTACATATACCTCGATAACTATCAACAGTTTGTAACAAACACAAAGAAAAAGTTCTTTCATATTGCATACACATGAACAAACAAACTATGTTGTACAATGGGACATCAGTA